>JAPDHH010000241.1:0-523240 GCA_032158285.1 Phytophthora sansomeana
TAAGCCCTTTTCTGCGCCATATATCGACATTTAGAGACATCAGGCTACCATTCCTCCGCGACATTTACTTGCCTCTGCATGCCTTTCACGCAGAGTGAAGACACGAGAGATAGGCCTTAGGAACCGAAAGGTTTAAGCTTTAGCAGTCCAAGTTGATCGAAGCTGAGCTGATTTAAAAAAAGTGTTGTCAGCTGCTGCTGTACCACATTGTGCCTTTTATTAAAAAAAATGGTCAATCCGTACACCTGTACCAGAGCAAAGGAGCCACGTTTGCTTTATGAGGTGATGCTGCGCGACACTCATTCAACACTCTTTTGGGTTGTAGCTCATGCCAGCGTAGAAGCATGCACTTCGATGGCGTTCTTGTAGCTCCTCGCTGCACGGGTCAGAGATGCGTTGTGACCCACATGAGCTCGGTGGCACCGTCGAGCCAGGAGGGCCTCCATAGTGTCCGTGGCGCTGGCTAGTCGGTTGGCGTCGGCTTGGCTCGTGGCCGGCCTGATACGTGCACCAACAAGGCCATGCAGTGGCCCACCGAGGCCTCAGTCGACCAGACCCACGCAAGGCTGGCAGCGTGCTCCACTATTCGGCGCAGCAAGAGAGCGAGGCGAGAAGAGCAAAAAGCAAACAAGATATCAGAGGAGGGGATCGAACCCTCGATCTCGAGCGTGTGAAGCTCGCGTCCTAACCACTAGACGACACTGACACGTCCGGACAACACACACGCAAACAAAACGCAAACTCGCATCTACACGCCGCTACACCACCTCGCATACGCGCCGCGCTTGCCACGCATGCACATGCTGGCTGCCCACCCGTGCACCGGCGCACATCTTGTCCCGCACCCGAGCCGGACCGTGCCGGGGCTGCGGAAGCGTGGCCAGCCTCAGGACCACATGGCTACACTCGGAGTGAGTGCGGTCAGTGGTGTGGTCCACATGGCTTGAATAAGCGTTCCTATGGCACATCAAGATGACGCTAGTTCGGGTAAGAAAGGGACTTGCTGATATCGCGACCAAGACTTGGGCCCCGCGAGGATGGTGGGCAGGATAGATGTTGAGCGTGGTGTACGCTGACGAGGAGGGTGGTCGCGTTAGGAGCTGGTGAGAAGTATCAGGTGCTAGGGGTACTAGGAGTGTCGTGCATATGAAGAGGATTCAGTCGTAAACTTTCCCTACAACCCACAAGTGGGAACACTAACAAGAAGGAATTTGCTTTCTTTAAGTTAAGTGTTTTTACTTATCCTCGCCTGACCTACACGTCCCGATCCTCTCACGGAGCCTGCAGCTACCCGACCCTAACGGTTAAGGGAGGGTGCGCGACATTTGGTGGAGAAGCAGGGTAGCTGCCTAGTTCCGGATCGCCTCGTGAGAATAGGCGCGTGGAAGAGCGAACAAGCCGAGACCGGAAACGCTTGTGGAGAGGTGTTTTGGATAAGTGCCTGGTGATTCGAGAAGAGGTATAGGCAAAGGAAAGCAGTCATGACGTCGCCAAGACACGGGGAAGACCCAGACATGGAGTTCGGTGACGCCATCAGTGAGGTGTTCATGACTGATGTTGCGCCAAGAGGAGACGCCCAAGGACAAGAACAAGCTCCTCAGGGTGTCCGCCCTGAGGATAACGCGGCTCCCGAGAATCCCCCGGATGGTCCGGCGACCCGCGGGCCGAGTGACGAGAACGCTCCGCCCCCGAGGTCTGAAAACCTGACCTATCGACTCCCGCGGGATTGGGCGCCGTGCGTGACGTAGTCCAGCTGGCTTTAGACAACGCCGCGACCGGTGGACAAGGGGCTGGGGTGGCCCCGAGACCCGCCGCTCATACAGCTACCAGTGCGAGTGGAGTAGCTCCGCCTCGTGGAGTCGGGCAAAGGCAAACGACGGCGAGCGGATCTGGCCAAGCGAGCGGGACCGACGTGGGACAACCAAGTTTGACGGTTCAGGCCCCTCCAGTCGCGAGTCAAAGGAACGCTTCGCTGGTCGGCGGAGTGGCAAGTCAACAAGCGTCGCTCGGCTCCCAAGCACCGCCACTTCCGACGCAAGGAGGTTCCTACGTACAACGTCCTCAACCTAGCCACGGGGCCGGTGCGACCCAAGGCAACCTTCCGGTCGGAGTGCCGGTATCGCACGGACAAGCGTCGGCGCAGAACACGCAGTGGACAAGCGGTCCGAATCAGCAGGCTGGAGCCCAGCCGCGACCGAGCATTCCGCCATGGCACAGTGGATCGACGCTACCAGGCCGTCAACCAGCTCCTCCCATGCCGCAAGGGGGCGTTCCTGTGCCGACGATGGCTCAGAATCAGTTGCCTCAAGTTGGAGGAGGGTTCAATCAGCAGGTTGGAAGTGTGCCAATGCAGACGCAGCCCACGATGGCGGGTAACGGGAACGCTCAACAACAGACGAATTTTCAATCGCAACAATTGAATAGTTCGAGAGGAGTGCAGTTCGATCCCGCTAGTCTACCACTGACCAGTGCTGCTGGCCAAGGGTACAGTTCGCAACCGCCGCCCTCACAGGGATACCCGCAGCCCCAACCTAACTATGGGCAAGGACTTGGGAGTCAGTTCAAGGCGGGGCCTCAAGCGTCAACCTACGGCTTCGGAGGCCCTCATAATCACCTGAATCCAACTCCGAGTTCCCGAACGCCGATGACCGCTATAGCGTCGTACGGAGGCTATACGCTTAATGACGTACCTGGGACCCCGGGATTCGGGTCTGGAAATCCTTTGTTCCAACCTGTGAGCTGGACGCAGGCTGCTCAGCAACAACCCGCTTGGCAAGACCCGACAATGATGGCGCAGGCTTCGGCTGTGAACGCGGGGACGACTTCAGGGGGAACCAGTCCTTACTCGGTGAGTGACCAAGGATCGAGTCAACTCGCGTACGGAATGCCGTCGAGTATCAAGAACGCTGTCCGGATGATCCAGCCGTTCTACTCTGAAGGCGCTACGGTTGAGAAGGCCCTGTCGTTCTGGAACGCCTTCGAGAGAGCTACTTTGGGATTAAGCGACTCGATTCGTCTGAGTGCGTTTCGCGAGTGCTTGAAGGGGAAGACAGGCGAGAACTGGTGGATGTACTCCCAGATCCATGACTTTGAGACGCTTCGTAGGCGATTTTACAATCAATTTATCTGCCAGACGCCGTTGCAGATGATCGAGCGCCTCAAAAATGCCAAACGTGCGAAGGGCATGTCCGCCGAAGTTTGGGGGACCAAGTCTCTAGCCTGTGTGATGCTGCCCAGTGCACTGATCCTCAGATGAGGTACCAATATTTCTTGGCGGGTCTAAGGAACAAGGAGTGGAAGACGGCCCTCACGACTACGATGGTTAACACGATCCCCAAAGCTGTGATGGTTTTACTCTACAAGAACATGCACCTTCCGGTTGAGGACGATGCCGAGTTTGCGGACGACGCGACGCAGAAACCCGCCGCTGAAAATGCACTAATGACCCGCATGATGGACATGATGCAACAAACGCAAAACCTGCTCGTCCAACAACAGCAAATAATGTCGCGTACTCCGAGGTCACCGAAAAGCCGCCCTCAGCATACTTCGTTTGCTTCTCCTGTGTTCGAAGAACAGGAGTGGTACGTGTCCGCCGTTGCTGAGAATGAGCAGAACGCTCATGGAAGTGGGCGACGCATGGGCCCCGACAGCTACACGCACGACGGTAGAAGCGTCTGTGGACGCTGTCATCTGAAGGGTTGCAGCCGAGAGACGTGTCGTTTTAACAACTTGACGTGCAGAAATTGTCGTCTGCGGGGGCATGTCGCTTTCGAGTGTGAACAACCTCGACAGCAGAGCAGTAGTGGGTACAATGGCGGGCGGCAACAAGGAATCGGAGGAGGATACCGAGGTCAACAGCTGAACACCAGTGGACCCCAAGGAGGCCAACGTCAGAGTAATGGGAGCGGGAACAGCAACCAGTCCAGAGGTGGCCGCTGCTTCTTTTGCGACCAGCCTGGCCACCGTCTTGCTGAGTGTCCTGCGAAGAAGGACATGCTGAGACTGGCTGAGCAGAATGCTACGGGAGCTGCGCCAATACAAGGGGCAACTCCGACGCAGAACTGATGTGGGCAGGAGGGAGGAAGGAGGTGTCGCTCCTTCCTCTTGTCAACGGAACGACACGGAATGGGACTCTTCAAGTGCGAAAAGTGAGGCGAGGAAAGGAATTGAAGGGTTCTTGGGAAACGCTGGAGTAGACGAAATGACTCCAGTCGTATGTGAATTGACGGTAAATGCGGAAAACTTGATGGTGAATAATGAAGCGTCTCGCGGACAACGTACGGCGAACCCGGACGTAGGGGCAGACGAGTACGCCCCAGCCAAGGCGTTCGGGAGGTCCGTGGAAATATTTGAGGCGGTGGAACGCGCTGTGAATGGTGTAGTGTGTGGGAAACAGCAAGAGAATGCTGCGAACACTCACAGGATATTTACGCCTGCGCAACTCTCCGCTGAAAATGCCGGTACGGAGACCGATAGTGGATATGAGGTTCTGAGTGAGACGAAGGCCGTGGAGGCCGACGTGGCGACGGATGCCCTCGAGCGGGGAGAAGGAGCTAACGATACTGAAGTGGCGGGAGCTCCCGTCGCGGTGATGACTGAAAGTGGAGTCGCGAAAGCGGCTGTGGAAGGAGAAGAAGTCCAGTTAGAAGAAACTGGGGTACTGGACGACGATGCCGAGAAGAGGCCCGTCGAAGGCGACGATGACACGCTCAACGATACAGAAACGGCGGAATATCGGGACGAACAGTGCGCGAACGACTTGATAAAGACTAACCGAGGATTTTGGGGTAAACCTCTCGCGGAAAGAGGGACCGTTTACGAGGCCTTTGGTTTGGCGGTGAATACAGAGGAGACTGAGCTAGATGACATGTCGGAGGACGGTATGTGCAAAGGAAGGTCGATATCAAAAACAAGAAGCGTACCTGAAAGAACTGTAGTAAAATCTGAAGAGTACGAGTGTGCTGAAAAAGAAGAACGCTTGGTGGGGAAAAGCACGGCGGGCGTGCTAAATACACTGAGCGCGGATGTGCCTAGGATGGAAACAGGACCCGTAGTCACTTTGACTGCGGTGGATAGTGTTCCCGGCACTGAAGTGGAGAGGGAGGAGGAGGAAGAAAGCCCAACCGAAGCTGGGCCTCCTAAAATCAACGACGAGAAGGCGCCGCCGCATGAGCGCTTGTTCACTGAGGAGGAGTTGGATTTATTGACTGAGGGGTCGGCTATAGGTGCCGCTGGAGAGAAAGAAGAGTACGAAAAGGAGATCGAAGAACGATTATTTCCGCTGGATGAGGTCGAGCTGAAGCGGAGGATGGTCAAGAACGCTGAACGACAACATAAGATTTCACTCGAAGAGATGAGCATGCTCCTTGGAATACCTGTGGACACGCTGCTGAAAACTCAGGACTCGTCGCCCGGAGAGCTGTCGACTCCCGAGTATTGGCTGAATTGGTACAAGGAGACGCTAGCTGCCTCCGAAGAAGCAAAAAGAGCCAATCGAGACTTCCGGACTAAAAATCCAAAGAGTGAGCCGGTTGCCAGCGTGAAGCGTGTGACTCCTCCTGCCTCAGATGAACGAGACTCGGGCGGTGGAACGGTCGGCGCCCTAGGACCCGTGCATTCAGGGAAACCCCGGTCGCCTCCTCAGATCCAGAAGGTAGACGTGTCTGAGGTTTTGAAGAACGTCGGCGTGGACCTAGTAAGGCAAATCTGCGTGCCTCGTGACGAACTCGAACCTCAAGTCATCGAGATACCTCAGCTTAGGGACCTGCCGGCTCGGCACCGCGCTTTGGTCCGCCTGGCCGTTCATCTGGTCGTGGGAGATGAGATTCGAGCCCTCCCCGGAGCCAGACTAACGACCGAGACGCTTACTTCGACCTCGGATCACTCTTCGAATGTAAACAGTCAAGTAGGCGCGCTTCTGAAAGAAAAGCTGGCCTGGCTCGAGCGGAACCTGCCCGAAAAAGTATCACGTGGCTTGTTGAAATGGGCGAAGCTGCAGTATGAGCAAGAAGCTCGCCTGATCAAGGCTAAGATGATAGTGCGGAGATCAACGGGACTGAAGATGAAAAACGAATCGCGAGCGCGGAAGAAGAGTCAATTCGGGAAACATGTTGGTTTTGGCTGCTCTTCCTTGTTTGCGGAACGCTCCGAGGCGTTCGCGGATAGACCAGTGAGCCAAGCAGAAGAAGACGACCTGTACTCGTCCGTATATGTCGTGCGCGACGCCGAGTCGACTCATCAAAGGCGCAACCTGGATTGCGCGAAGTTCCTAGATCCAGCGATGAGTCCGACGATGTGGACCGTGTTGTGCCGGACGGTAAACGGGTGATCGGCTCTGTTGGTGGAATCGAAGCCGTCTCGGTCGGGTACATTGATTGTACCCCAGCCGAGATGCTCATCGACACCGGCGCCGTTGCTAGTTTGGTCGACGCTCGCGTGCTCAAGCGTATCGGGCGTGCTAACGAGCCACTACGTCAATACAACCGAGACTTGAACGGGGTAACGGGGCACAAACTGGGTATCCGAGGGATGATCGACTTACCGATGCGCCTTGGTTCCCAGGAGAAGCTTATACCGTTCGCTGTGGTAGATCGGCTTCACGTGGACACTATCCTGGGTACCGACACGTTGAAGGCGTACCGGGCTGTGGTTGATCTCGATGAAGATACGCTGACTCTAAAAGAGACAGGTGAAGTGTTCCCCTTAGGATCCCCGCGCGTCGAAGAGTCGTTCGAGGCAAAGATGAGTTCGACGATTCGCCTGCAACCCGGTGGTCAGGCAATAGTCGTGACCGAGGCGCTTGGAGACACCACTGAAGGTTCGACTGTGTTAGTGGAAGGGCTGCCCGAGCTAGACGACACAGTGAAGGTGGCGAGAACGCTGTGTACCGTTCAACACGGAAAGCTCATAGTGGAGGTCTGCAACGCCTCCACTGAGGATGTAGTGATTCGCAAAGGAACGCTGGTAGCCGTGGCGACTGTCGTCCCAGATACAGCGTTCGGATTTGAGCATGTCGACGACGGTGTTGAGCGTTCTGGAGTGTCCCGAGCTGGTGGTACGGCATGGACCGACTCGGTGATCAGCGTGGCTGCTGCCAGTGACAGTGGGCGTCGAACGGTAATTCCGGGTCTTGCGAAGGTGATCGAGGAAGAGCTGCGCGTGGATTTCTCCGGCTCTAAGCTTGGAGCCGAACAACAAACTCTGTTGAGAGGACTTCTCAATGGGTTCCGAGATATGTTCGTCGAGACGTCGATGACACCTGGTCGAACGGATCTGTTAAAGTTTTCCATTGACACGGGTACTCACCCGCCGTTCAAGCAGAGACCGTACCGAGTTTCAAAATCTGAAGGGGACGTGATGGAGGCGGAGATACAACAGTACCTCGACCTGGGTCATATACGACCTTCGACTAGCCCGTGGGCGAGTCCCGTGCTGATGATTAGGAAGCCCGACGGTGGCGTACGCTTCTGTATTGACTATCGACGGCTGAACGCTATCACTATCAAGGATTGCTACCCTATGCCGCTCATAGTCGACATTCTTGACGTCTTGGGGAACGCCAAGCTCTTCTCCACGATGGATATCGCGTCCGGTTATTGGAACGTTCCTATGGCAGAAGATAGCATCGAGAAAACAGCGTTCACGTGCAAGTATGGACTATATGAGTGGTTGGTGATGCCATTTGGCCTGTGCAATGCGGTCCCTGCGTTCGAGAGACTGATGGAGAATGTTCTTGTCGACCTAAAGTGGCGGACCTGCTTGGTGTACCTTGATGATTGTGTTGTTTTCAGTGACGACTTCCCGACACATCTCGTGAGATTGAAGCAAGTTCTTACGAGGTTTCGAGACGCGGGATTCAAGCTCAAAATGAAGAAGTGCAAGTGGGGTCGAGATCAAGTGGCGTTCCTAGGACATATCGTCACGCCATCGGGGATACTACCAAATCCCGAGAAGGTGAAGGCAGTGATGAACGTCCAGCGTCCGCATGATTTGCACACGGTCCGTGCTTTCCTGGGTCTCACGAGCTACTTCAGGAGATATATTCCCAACTATGCGGCTATTTCGGCTCCCATTGAGAGGTTAAAGATGAAAGGAGCAGCTTTTGTGTGGAGCGACAACTGCGAAGCTGCTTTTATGCAGTTGAAACGGCGGTTAGTTGAGCCTCCAATCCTTGTATATCCCGACTTCTCGAAGCGTTTTAAGCTTTATGTGGATTCGTCAAAGTTAGCCGTCGGAGCGTGCCTAATGCAGAGCGTGAATGGGAGGGACCGAGTAGTCGCGTACGCTAGCAAGTTACTCGTGGGGTCTGAGAAGAATTGGATCCATAAGCAAGACGGTACCTCAGAAATTGAGTGCTGGGGTATTGTTCGGGCGACTCGCAAGTTCCGCTGTTATCTCGACCGACAAGAGTTTGATCTCTATACCGATCACAAGGCGCTGACATGGGTCTTCAACGAGAATAATCGAACGAACAATGCTAAGTTGGCAAGGTGGGCGATGGAGCTTTCGCAATTGAGGTTCAAAGTGTTCCACAAGGCTGGAACGCTAATGGGGCATGCTGATGGTCTCTCCAGACTCCACCCAGTGAATGTGAACGCTCTCCGGATGGCGGACCTACTGAATGACTCGGCCTCGGAAGAACGGCATAGAGTCCAAGTCGGGGAGCCTGCTGCCGGACACGACCCCTCTAGGAGCGACGAGATCATTCCTGCCCCAGGCCTACTAGAGGCCAGGGAGCATGACTCAATCCTAGCAAGCCCAACGAATCGCCTGGGCGCCGAAGGAGAGAACCTCGATGAAGCGTCTGTGGGGATCCCAGACGACCTAGAGACACAGGTCATCACGCCCAATGAAGACGTCAACGAACCCGTGTTGAGATCACCTGTGGACGAGTTCGGGTTGGATGTGCTTCGGTTTATCGAAGAGCAGAGGCGTACTCCATGGATGCAGGCGATGATCGCTTACCTGGACGCTGGAGCCTTGGCCTTAGACGCGCAGTTACGGGTGAAGATCTTGCAAATGGCGCCTCACTACGCTATGAAAAACGAAGTGCTAATGCGGCGCGTGCACTTGAGGGCACGAGCAGGTCCCGCTAGAACTATTAGTGTACCGGTTATCCCGCTGACTTTCATTGAAACGGTGCTTCATTACTGCCATGCGGACTTGTTCTCGGCGCACGCTGGGCTGACGAAAACTATCGATAAAGTGAGGAAGCATGCATACTGGCAGGGTTGGAAGAGAGATGTGACGGAGTTTGTGCGCGCCTGTACAGTTTGTGGTAGTGGCAAGGGATACCGTCCGTGGCAGAACGGTAGGATGCAACGGATGCCAGTGGTGGATTTGTCCGGTCCTTTCTCCTTACTCGTTGTGGACGCTATCGGGCCCCTGGTTACAACTCCGAGACGAAACAAGTACATACTAGTGTTTGCCGACTACTTCACACGATGGGTCGAGGCGTTCCCCGTGGAAACACTCGATACGCTCACGTTTGTAAACTTGATGGTGGACGAGGTAATCTCGAGGCATGGAGTCCCCGAACGCTTGCTCAGTGACCGAGGATCGAATTTTATATCGACATTGGCCCAATCTTTCTACGAGACATTAGGCATCAAAAAGTTGTTTGGCGCTGCGTACCACCCACAGACGCAAGGGCTAGTGGAGCGTTTCAATGGGACTCTATTAGGAATGCTGCGCATGTACGTCGGAGAGACGCAGACGGACTGGGATATTTATCTCCCTCGGGTGCTCTTTGCGTACCGAACGTCGTATCATGAGGCTCTCAAGGACTCGCCATTCTTCAGTTTGTACGGTCGAGATCCGGTGCTGCCTCTAGACCTAGCCTTTCTCAACACTACCAAAGACTGGAAGAGCAACGAAGTTTCTAACTACAGACGAAAGCTGTTCTTGTCGCTTAGAGATTCGCGGCGGATGGTTGAGCGCCAATTGTTGAAAGCCCAAGATCGTCACGAACGTAGACTTGAGGATCAAGTGGCGATACACTTCGAGATTGGGGAGGCGGTGTGGGTGTATCAATATTTCCGTGCTCGCAGGGGCGAGCGAAAGACAAAGAAATTGGCCTTCTCGTGGCATGGTCCATATCGAATAGTGGAACCTGTCGGTGAAAACGCTTATCGAGTGGCTATTCCCACTCACCCGAATCGAGTAGTGACAGTGAACGTAAACCGGCTAAAGAAGTTCCGAGGGCGAATGAGCCGCCCTTTTCCTACTGAAATCCCCACTGGTGTGGAGACTCAACCGGGTACTGACGATGAAGGGCCTTTAACCGAAGAAGATCTACCTTCAACAAGCTACGTGGAGCGCCTGAGTATTGGAGGTGAAGAGACAGCGTTTTCCGAGTGGGGAACCCGATTGTGGACGTCCTTGCCAAAAGAGTGAAAAACCGAGAAGAACAATACTTGGTGTTGACCGCCTCTTACAAAACGTGTTGGAGGTCAACGGCGTCCTTGATGCCCGATTTTGCAGTGCTAATTGAGGCGTTCGAGAACGAGCGTCGCCTCGAGAACGGGTGGCCTGAACTTCGGCGGAGTGCTCGGTTGGCCGAAGCCAACGTCGCGGCTGATGAAGACGAGTTACAATTTTAAGCGGCGATTGTGAGGAGGGGACGTCAGCTGGATGAAGAACTGCAGAATGGAGGTGGTGGAGACCACCTGAATTATATATCCTTTATATTTCAAGGAAGTAGGTGTGGGAAACGGAGCGAGCGAATTTATGGTGAAACGAGAATACTCTCCTCTGGGGGAAAGAGTACAGTGGTTGGCGCAGGGAAAATGATTATGATGAAGAGAAAGATGTTGATAAAGGGACTTACACCAAAAGGGGTACGACATGCATGAAAAGGTAAAAGGTGAAATTACGGCGCCTCAAATGGATTGAGTGGTCGGGGTCTTGCTGTTGGAAGGAACGGCCACCGGAGAAACAGCGTCGTCGCTGATGGCTTCCTCTTCTCCTTCCTCAATTTCGTCGTCGTTTTCCTCGTCGTCGACGGTGATGACGGGTTGAGGAACAGTGACTCTAGCGCCCAGACCAAGGTTGTCGTCCCAGACTGAGACCAAATTTTCGGGGGGAAGAGCGGTGAATGAACCGTCGTGGTGCTTGAAAGGCGTGTACGTAGGTCTGTCAGCTTCCTCCGGGTCGAAAACGGGCACCTCAGGATACTTGGCCGATTCGACCGCCGTCTCTTTGAGGATCCGTGACTTCAATTTCAGTATGCGGGCGTTCTGACAAAGCTCTTTCCAGATACCCTCGTTCTTATTGCCAACCCAATGTGCTGGCGTCTGCAAAGGCCGTGAAATATCAATGAGAATCTTCGCCAAGGCTCTGTCGCTGAGGCGAGTCTCGGCCCTTGAAGAGTCGGGGTCCAGCGCTCTGGTCTGTACGAGCAATTCAGTGACGGTCTTGAAGCCATCGTGATCCGGCTGGTTTGGAGGCGTTCCTAATCCGACTCTGGTAGGCGATTTTGTCGCGGCGGAAAAGCGCGCCCAAGTCTTCAATGAGCGGACCTCCATACTTCTTATCGGAGCGGTTGTTGCCGGGCTGGCCTCCCCACCAGAAGAGATTGCGGTGGCCGCTGTGCTCGTGCCGGTGTAGGAAGCCGTAATAACCCCACCTTTCTATGCAGACACTGACGAAGACTAACCGCTCAGCTATGGCTGCCATCTTACGCCGACGACTCTGGGTCTGGGCAGGTTTGTCTGCCAATGGAGCATGTAGGCCCCACTCAAAGGCGGCATATCGAATGGCCATCCAGAAACGCCAGTGAGCTATGTGGGCACGTGAAAATTCTGGCGGGTACCAGAGACGTTGACCCTCCCAAGGGTACGCTTGTCGTTCCGGAGGCACACCGCGCGCCTTCGCTGCTCTGTAGAGCCGTTCCAGGTCGTAAATTACGCTGGGTGGTGCCCGCGGAGAATGTCCTTGAAGACTTCCAAGATGCTGAGAATGGCGGCTCCGAAGTAGTCGATGTTTCGCAAAGCGAACCTGCACTCAAGACGCTCGCTGACGAGCTCCGGGAGGCGGAACTTCGGTTGGTCCAGTTACGGGAAATGGCGGCAAGTCACGTGACTTCTCAACCCGGCCCAAACCAAGTGCTAGGCAGCGGTCGAGGACGACTCGCTCCAAGTCGGGGAGAATGTCCCGCACCCGAGCCGGACTGGACCGTGCCGGGGCTGCGGGAGCGTGGCCAGCCTCAGGACCACATGGCTACACTCGGAGTGAGTGCGGTCAGTGGTGTGGTCCACATGGCTTGAATAAGCGTTCCTATGGCACATCAAGATGACGCTAGTTCGGGTAAGAAAGGGACTTGCTGATATCGCGACCAAGACTTGGGCCCCGCGAGGATGGTGGGCAGGATAGATGTTGAGCGTGGTGTACGCTGACGAGGAGGGTGGTCGCGTTAGGAGCTGGTGAGAAGTATCAGGTGCTAGGGGTACTAGGAGTGCCGTGATATGAAGAGGATTCAGTCGTAAACTTTCCCTACAACCCACAAGTGGGAACACTAACAAGAAGGAATTTGCTTTCTTTAAGTTAAGTGTTTTTACTTATCTTCGCCTGACCTACACGTCCCGATCCTCTCACGGAGCCTGCAGCTACCGGACCCTAACGGTTAAGGGAGGGTGCGCGACAAGACACGCAGGTAAATGAGTGTCGAACAGTCTCAGCGAGAACGCGTCTGCTGCCTCCGACTCCGTCCTCTCCACGTCGTCCGAGTCGTCGAAGCAGATGTAGCCCGTCGGCTGCTCGGGCTCCATCTCGTGGAACAACTCGAGCATGGGGCAACTTTTCTGCTCGATCGAGATAGCGCATGGCGGGTGCTCCATGACTACACCAGACTCTCTGCGCTGGTCGTACAGCAAGATCTCAATCCTCCGGATGGGCACCAGCGCCAGGGCTTCCTCCAATAGCAGCCGCATGAGGCGCTCACTCACGCGTCGGAACTCGATGGGCGTCGTGATTTTCTTCCGAAGTGTTGTGAGCAGCAAAGCTGCAGATCTCGACTTGATTTCGTGCACGCCAAGTTGACTGCGCTCAAGACTGCTCCCACCACTGCTGCCCATGACGTACGAGTACTTGTTGTTGCCGGAGCTGCTCCACTTCATGGACGACGGCATCCCTGCGATTGAGGGTTTGGGCGCCTTCGGTCGTGGTTTCTTGGGATGTTTGGCTAGGGGGTTACCATCCTTTCTGGCGAAGACCTCGTCGCGATGCTTATTGAGGTTGCAAATGGCAGCTCGACTCACGTGGCGCTTTCTCTTGAGGTCATCCGCGATCCCATTTCTGGGTTGTTGACACCGTCGCAAATTGTACTATGATCTGATGTTTTGTAGATTGAACTAACGGGGGTGGAGTCTAGTTCTGAAGTCGCTAAATAACGCACAACGCAAAGGTCCTCGCATGGGGTTTGACGGGAAACTAGGGCTACGCGAGACTGGGATAGAAAGTGTAGGAAATATGGTCTATAGACGTAGTTAATATTTAGTTTTGAACCGCAAAGCGCATCGCCAGCGTCTGCTTCGCAGCCGCAGCATCTGCGCCGGGAACATTCATCAGCAGGGTGACCTTTTACCCAATACATATCACTGTTCCACAGTAAAAAACTGTCATTAGAGAGTTTCTGCCAGTCCTGGTCCTGGTCCGTTCAAGATTGTTGAACGAAAAAAATACACTTTGGCGTGAATAGGGCTATCAACGAGGAATTCTCTATCAAACTGTCCTGCGATTTTGCTCTTTTCAGGAATGGATTCTCGGTTGATCGCCCTATCACAACAAATTTTCCCGCGCGCTGGCCCCTTCCACTCGCTATTCCCGCCTACCACGGTCAACCAAGTCGAGTTGCTGCAATGGTATATCGTGACGCGCAGAGGGTTTAGTCGAAAGAAGAAGTTACAATACTTGAGCCTGGTCACCTACGTCGAGCGCCCTGTCATTCCACTGATTCCGTTCAATTTTTCGAGCTATACTAATGCTAACAGCGAGTACGAGTTTCGGTTCGATGTAGCAGATGTTCGGGAGCTGTACGCGTTGCTTCGCATTCCAGACGAAGTTGTCACCGTGTACAACGGCAAGATTCACGACTGTTGCTCTGGAATTGAAGCGCTTTGCATCATGCTGCGGCGTCTTGCTACGCCTATGCGTTACTATGACATGCTTCGGCTTTTTGGAAACTCACGTGGGCGGCTAAGTAGAATTTTCCTACACATGATTGATTACGTGCACGACCAATTTGCCGAGAAGCTGTTCATGCCCGACACCATCGTGGCAGCAAGAATTGAAAACTACTGTGCAACAGTAAAGGCCAAGGGTGCGCCAATGGATGGCGTTTTCGGTTTTCCGGACGGGACCAAGCTCGCTAGGCCTCTACGACGCCACTTTGTAACGTGAGCGAGCGCCTCGTGACACCCAGTTCACGCAGTGTCACACCTTCCGTTGACGCTAGCCATAACGAGCTCTTTCTCCAGCCGCTGCGGGTCCACGCGATGTGCCTGCACAACAACAGCGTTAGTGACGCTGACCAGCAACGCGAAGGCAGAGAAGGCCGCCCTTACGCTTATCGCACCTTACACAACTGATACTGCGAGTCGAACTTGGAACAGGAATGCAAGCACGGCAGAAACCTGACTTTAGAATGCCTGGTCCCTGTCCCTGTCCAGATCGGTCAACCAGGAACGGACCAGGACCAAGACTGACAGAAACCTCTCTATTAGAGACTGACAGAAACCTCTCTATTAGAGAGGTTTCTGTCAGTCTTGGTCCACAATGAATTCCTCCACCTTGATGGAGCTCGTAAAAACGAGACTCTGCAACTGTTCTGGAACCGGTGCGGCCATCCCGTCGAATTAAGGCTTTTGGGGAGCCCAGTTGGCACCGGTATCTGAACCGGTATACCGGAGCGGCCATCCCGCCGAATTAATCCTTGTTAGGCTGTCCTATCAGTACTAACGTACTTCCTATCCCAGTAAAATATAACTCCTGATCTCATCGAAGGACTTATCTTATTGAGTATGCACCGAGTTCTCAATTATACCCCAGCACCAGCGCTCAAGCGTACTGCACGATGAAAATGCAATCGATCGATCTACCACCAATGGTCCACCACAGAGCAGCGACGCAATTGCGCGCACGGTTGATGTATCTCTCTAAATTGTGGCTTGGGGCATCATAACGAAGCTCAAAAGGTGAATCATAAATTAGTGTTGGTTTTCCTGGCAAGCGTCTTCCTGGGACATAAATTAAAGTCCTTTGGGTGAACCTTATCCAAGGATTTCCGCGATCCTCACCGACCGTGCTACGGGCATCGTCTTCTCCATTGGGACTGGACCATCTCCATATTTATTTTCATCAATTTTTTTATTTTTTTCCTTCTCGTTTGCTTGTAACAAGACGATCCTTCACCAGTTCTCCAGTCTGGCAGTAGCGTCTCAGACAATAGAAACCTCCCTCTCTTCTTTGCTCGCCACAATTTTCGCCAAAGCCACCTCAAAATCCATGCGTTCCTCAATTGAATCCACACTTCGCTATTCTTATTCTATGAAACAGGGCCTTAAATGCCTGCATAAATCCACGGCGTGAGGCCGTCTGAATTGTGGCCGGCGTTACACGTAGCGCGTATTTGACGGACGAACGGATGATGTATGTATGTATTCGCTTCGGTGTCGTATTTGATGGAGCTCATGGATTTCTGGTAAAAACTGAGCACCACAAAGCTCTCGCTTGACGACCACCATCGTTCGGCAACCTGCTTTTTAATCTCTTTAGTCCGAGCTGTTGCACACGTCCTCCTTGACGGAAAACTCGGTAGAATTTTGTTACCACGTGCATTAACGAGCCCTCGGGAGAGTGACTCTGCACGAAAGCTTTGCAGCGCAAAATGTCCCTCAAAGCAGCCAAATTGTCCACTTCCTGCTTTAAACTCTGCTCGTCCAGCGTCAAGTTGATGGCGGCCGAGCGCTCGTTGAGCACGGAGCGGTAGGGCCCCCAGCCTCGACGCGCTTTGCGAGGTTTGCCGTCTTTCTTGGCCTTCTGCGGCTTTTGGAAGCCCTGAACGCACACGAGCTGCGGTTGCGAGTCCGACATTGGTAGTGACTATTGGACACTTTGATACTGGGGACCGTTGAGGTCTGTACCCGATTTGATTAGATCCCAGAACTGTCTCCCTGACGGGGACCGGTTACCTTCGTGCAACAATAGACGCTCTATACTGTTTCCGGTCAGAAACGAAGGGGGGCAAGAATGTGAGTTGTGTATCGTGCTAAGTCGTTGCATAGGAAGCTAGTGGAGTACAGGTATTATATCAATGGAGCCCATTCCTGTGTTGAATTCTGGAAACTTCACGTGTGGCGATTACAGTGATATATGTCGATAGTACGAGTTGAGTTGAAGTGAAAAGGGCATTAGGGCCGTTCGTAACCGGGATTGCGATCTCAAATGTTTGAGTTACGTCGCACAGCGCGCTGCCACTTGCAATCCTGTCTTTCCTAACCAGATTGCAATCCCAACAGTGACTGTACCGATGTATTGGTACACATCCACAAGTTGTCATTGCATATCTCCAAAAGCAATATGGAGACGAGCTCGAAGTGGTCTGTAGTGACGTCGCTGGACGCGCGCAAGCGCACAATTCTCCCACCAACGTCTGATAACTACACAGAATGGACTCTTGATCAGCTGCAGCTAGAGTGCACAGCGCGTAAGCTCAATGTAGCCAAGAACACCAGAAAGAGCGAGAGGGTGAGTTCGATTCAAGCTTGGGATGCGAACAAGGAGGGCATGCAAGTGCTCGTTCAGCGTCAACGCAAGCGGTCGAAGAAGACGAGCGAAGACAAGAAGCGGACAAGCGGCTGCATGTTTCGGCTCATCAACGTACTCTTTTCCAGCCTATTCTTCGAGTCGTTTCTCGCAACGGGGAACTTCGGCGTGATGAACTTGATGATGGAGGGTCCACGTTTTGGGTAGATGTAGCTACGGCTTTTGCTACGGATACGGAGGAGTTTGACGCTTTGATTTCGGATGATGCCAACTTCGAGGGCGTGGATGCTTCCATACACATGGCCCACTCTGCTGCGAAGTTGAAGCGGATGTGGAAGGAGCTTAGTAGTAACTTTGCGCGCGCCGAAGCTCGATCTAACGTTTCTGGGCAAGGAAGCGCAGACTTCTGGGATTTTTGTGAGGGTCGGGCAGACGTATACTATCTGGATCGCTGGTGTGAACATCGCCAAAGTGGGCGCGAATTCTGTGCGGCCAACCTTTTTGCTGATAACGAAGACGACTCCACGCTGGAAGGCAACGTGCAGCAAAAGGAGCGAAACAATCGTAAACGCCAAAAGCATTCTCGTAAAGATGAGCTGGCTCCTTTCATTGAGAAAATTGACGAGATTTTTGGCGGCAAGGCAAACCAACTGCAGGAGGAGACTTGAGAAGAACAAAAGTTGTTCATTCAAGAGCAGCGAACCGCCCAAAACCTTTCCACGCTGTCCGACATGCTGACGCGCAACGCAAACATGATGAAAGAGCTATTGGAGCTGCGTCGTGAGCGAAACTTGGCCGAGATGGATGCTTCTGAAATCGGTCTTGCATTGGCCGCGTGCCAAGAAAAAAATGGCGCTGCAAAAGCAGATTCGAGCGTTGGAGCTTGAAATCATGGGAGGAATTAACTACAGACAACGACGGTGAAATCCGCCATACCAACGCAAATCCGCCACGAACACTTGAAGATGGCAACTCTAGTATAATAAATCAGAGTATTATCTACCAATAAATGACCGAGACGGATTTTCCTGTCGCGGAGGACTTGCATGGAGGATGTTATTCAGAGGGTGGCGTATTTCACCGTCGTTGTCTGTAGCTCGGACGAGCCCGCTTTGGTCTCCGAAGATTAAAGTTTTGGATGTGCTCGACCACAACTTCGCGAAGAACACGTCCTTGTGCATCGTGACGCAAGATCGTAGCTGCTTCAGAGTTGTCGGCTGGTCGGTATGAGCTCTCGGGAAGCGAATGATAATCGGCCGACACTTCGCGAAATCTTGTGGCTGCATCTTTATTTTTGAGTCGTTCGTTAATGCAGAAGTTATGAAGTTTCATGCACGTCTTGGTAACTTTGCCAAAATTGATGAAGTCCACCACTAGAGCACGCTGATAAATTTGCCACTTGTTCGTCAGCAGGCCGAACGCCATTTCAATTTTAATCCGTAGCTGGCTGAGAAAAAAGTTGAAGTCCGAGTGCTTTTGACTTTTGATTTCCAGCTTTGTGGAAGGCACTAAAAGCGAAGCGGATAGCGGATGCGCGTTGTCCCCCACGATGTAAAACCCCGCCGGCAACTGCATGATGTCCTCACTCAGTTACCATTTTTTGAAGGCAATGGAGTCGCCAACTTTCCCCGGAGAATTGAAACAATACCCTGTAAAGCAGCACAATGAGTCACAGATAGCTTGCACATTGAGCCCTGAAGAGCAATGAGATGAAAAAGGAACTTGTGGCCTAGAACGTAAATTGCGGAATGAATTTGGGTTATGCAGGTTTCTCGTGCTCAGGCTCTCTAGCAATCAAGTGTAGTAATCAAGTGGTAGTTGAGCTTGTACGACCAGAAGCTGGCGCTTGGCTAGTCCACACCCAACAAGCCCGTACCGCTGGTAGAGTCCAGAATAAAACGCAGCAACATCCGGCACTTCTTTTTCACTTGGAGCACGAATGTGGCACAACCAACCATCGATACAGCCAATACACCCTGTCAAAATGCCGTCTCTGCTGATAGCGCTGAAGTCATCAGATAGCTCCAGGATGCGCTCTTCAGACTCGACTGGTGAGCAAATACGCAGCTCCGGGCACTCGCAAATAGCATTCATGACGTCGTGCACGAAGTCATAGAATCCAATCACAGATGTGCCGCCGAGTCCGCGCGTGGTGTGGTAGCAGGTTCTGTTCCAGTGCGCCGCGTCGACTGCAGTTGGTCTCGAAATAGAGCAGGCCTAATCATGAGTAAAAGACGCTCAAATGACTGGACGTCCATGCGATAGCAGCGCTCGAACTGGCTCTCGAGCAGAAGAGTTTGCTTGTGCACGTTCCAGTTGATGCGGCGGCGAAAAATGCACTCACTGCGGTTGTCGTCCTCTGCGTCGGTAGCAAACGCACCAAGCATAGCGACCGCCAGAGCGCGGTGGTGGATCCTATCTCGGCGCGCGTCCTTCATCCAGCTTGGAGCTAGCCGCATCGTGTCTTGATTTGTCGAGAAATATGTCGACAATCCCACCGAGAGCGCGATCCGCCTGTCGGATCGCAGGGGTACACCCTGGTTACGAAGTCGGAAATAAGCGAGATGCGATTGACCAATCACAGCGCCAGTTTGGGATCGCAATCCCGGTTCGCTTAGAGGTCTTTAGCAAAACCGTTCGTTTTGGGGGTAGGGTGGGGGTGAAATCCGCAAAAGTTTAGTTGGTTTTGCTAAAGACCTCTATTGTGAGATGTCGGCGTTGATATATGAAGTGCTTGCATGCTAATACGTACACAATTTGGGGTCGAGTCGCGCTATGGCAAGCGCGAAGCACACCTAGTCGAAGCTAGAGAAAAGTATTTCCGTCCACTACCATAATCTAAGCTAATATACACTCCCCAAAATTTGTCAGACATTGAACCCATTTTACGGCTTAGCGTCGGACACAATGTCTGACATTTTCTGGTCGGGCCGATTCTGACTATTAATTTGTATGGCTTTTGCTACAAATCGAGATTCGCACAGAATTCGTCAAACACGTGTCTAACCAGGTTCTGGTTGATACGATTGTTAGAGAAACCCGTTCCTGAGAGCGAAAATACTGTCTTCTCATGCATATTGTCTGGTGTTCTACTATTTGCTCTTACTCTTAGCCTCGTGTGGGCACCTAAATTGAACGGGGACCTCATAGAGTGTCCAGGATACAGTACGGCAGCGAGTGTGTGAGCTGCCAAGGAGGAGGAGAGGAGGGTTCACCTCAAAAAGACAGCGTGTACCTTCTCGTTGGCGTCTTGCTGTCTTGCGCGCAACGCTCGGATATCAATGCTGTGATGTATTACACTAGCTACCAGAGTCGGCAGCATCTTCACGATGTTGTCAATTAAAACCGCTTCGGCGCGCGAACTATGCCCATGTGGTGCCTATCTGTGGAGATGGTGTGTCGAGATCCGCCAGATTCCAGCAGCGTTGACGTTGAACGCGCTCCCACTCAGTTGCTGTTGAACGGTGCGACTTTTGCCATTCAACGGCTCAGGACGCAGGCTTCGATAGCAGTGTTGATGCGATGATGTTTAATTGATAAAATTACATTAATTTATCAATATCATTTGTATGATAAAACGAAAAGTCGATATTCATTGATTTATCCATACAATGATGTATACGATGCGAGATATCAACAAAATCGTGATAAAACGCTGATAAAATGCTGGGTCAAAATCTTCGTTCAAAGGCTTCTCTCTGTGGACTAGAAGATCGCCATTGTGTGGTCCCAAGAAGACACGAGCAGGCACCCGCGATCGTCGCGCCCTTTGGGGTGGAGTGGACAAAGACAGAGATCAACGGTTGGTCGGCTGGGCTCGTTGCCATCCACTTATTTCTAAAAAACGGGAACGAGACAAATGCGCTGCTCTTTCGCGAATTGCAGGGTCAGCGAACCTATGATTTGCGAGCCATGGTCCCATCACATGTGCAGTAACGAAGTATATCAGCAAGGAGAGCTCAGAGAACGGTAAGTGAATTGTGCATGGCGTGCACATATCAAATTGGAAACTAATTTACGATACGTACGAATAGATTTTGCAGTGATAAATGCGTCAATCTGTATTTCGTTCATTCTTCAACTCCATCGCAGCAGTAGTCACAACCGCAACCTCGCTCGCAGCAGTAGTCACAACCGCAACCTCGCTCGCAGCACTCAATGTGCGAGACACCTTCACAAGATGAAAATCAACCACCGGATAACGGCAATAAGGAAGCTGTGGACATCGACGAGTTTGGCATTCCGAGACATATCTCCCATTTTGCTATCGCGTCGGGTCAACACGCTATTTGGGATCATATACATCGCTTAAAGGACCCTTACATATCCTCAACGAACGGATGTAATAAGTCGTTTAAAACGGTGTGCTTACTGTGTTCCAAGCGTAAAGAAGGAACGACCAAGAAGTTCCCATATGCGTGGGAGAAGGCGCTCAACAACATTGCCACAACAACCAACGCACGCAGTCACTTCAAGCAATGGCACAAAACTCACCCAATTACCCTCGAAGCCATAGCTCATGAGCAAGATATCGCGAGGACGCGAGAAAAAATGGAGGCCGCTAAGGCCGAGCGTGTTGAAGATTCGGAATCTTGCAGCAACGGAGTCGAAGGAGGTGAACCTCAACAGAAGAAGCAGAAGAAGCAGTCCACACTAGAAGTATCGACGCGCCCACGCCAAGAACGAGTGAACGTAGCTGTGACGGGTCACACGACACCTTGCGCTAGAGGAAGCTTGACTTCCGAGAGTATACAAACTCTCTGTGAACGGCAGTTCACGGATCCCTGGCCAAAGGGGACGATTTACCAATAAGAGGGTAGATTTAAGACTGAGTGTATTTATAGGTGTTTCTAAATCCAACTACATACAAAATATAAGTCACCTATAGAGTTTCCTAGATGTTATCCTATTGGTTGGTTTTGAGGGCATGTACCCATGATGTGGATGACGTGGCTGTGGTGTGTCCACACCACAGGACCTCCACTTAGTGACAGGGCACTCTTCGTGGGGCCCCGTTACATCCTCCCCCACTTAGGTTCGGTTTACCGACCAATCAGGACGAGTGAAAGCGAGTCACACTCTTTCACTCTTCGTCGATTGATATCGACTTGACGCGGCGGCGAACCGCGCGGCGGCTCATTCTCGTTAGAGCCCGTGAGCGACACAGCGCTCTTCTTGTTGGTCTCCACGTCGACCTCTGCGAGCATGCCCCGCTCAGGAACATCTCGCGGCGCGAAAGCGCGCGCTAAGCCTGCTGCTGCGAAGCAGCGGGCTAAGAGCACTAAGCCTCGCGGCAAAGGCTCGTCCCTCAAGAAGGAGGCCGACGATGCGGCCTCTGAGGCAGTCACCTCTCGTGGTGACGTGCCAGCGAGCGCGAGCTCGCGTCGCAGTCGGTCGCCGGATGTCCTTCCGGACGATCGACCCAACCCGCGCTTCGTCCACCGGGACGACAGTCCGGAGCCCGGTGACGATAGGGCTCTGAAGGAGTTCCTGGGGCTATCCGAGGACTCCGAGGGTGGTCAAACACCCCTGCCCAGCGAGCACAGCGACGACGTCATGCGTTCACCCGCTAGTGACCACGATGGTCACGAGAACAGGACGCCGGAGCGTCCACAGAGCCCGGCCGACGAGGCCTGCGGCAACCGGCGACGAGGAAGAGAAACCTCGTTCGCCAGCGAAGAACCTTTCGCTTGCCGAAGGTGTAGAGCGGGCTCAAGCCGCTAAGGCCTCAGCGGAGGAGGCCAAACGCGCGAAGAAGCGCAATGCTTCAAGGTCTCCACGCCGTGAGGCATTGGAGACTGGAGGGCTCTACCGCGACCTCTTCAATTCGTCGTCTGACGAGGAGGAGGGGGCTGTCTACGAGCCCCAAGAGATCTCTAACGATCTCGATCGGCAGCAGGAAGATTTCCAAGCTGCCCGGCGAGTACAAGGGCACCCGGTGCCGTCCCAGGCATCGGGTCCCGGTGCCGCACCCGTAGGTGACGGGGGCACCCACTCGCAGTCATACTGGCCACCCGAGGAGGGTTCTGGGGCCGATCTTTACTTGGAGCAACTCGTTGCTCCTCGTGGACTCATTGGTGGTCACACTTCCAAGGGCGCGTACGAACGCGCCTTGGTACAGAAGGTCGCCTTGTTCACCGAGAACATCGAGGCGGCCAGGTGTGTGCTCCTTGCACAACACCGAATCCCTTTGAAGGATTTCACGACCCGCCGAAAGAAGCCCGAGAACCGTGGGGGCCTCTTTCCGGTCTGGGGTTACCCTTGGGTCCAACCCGAGGTGTGCACCACTTGGCTTGCCAGTGAGGATCTCTTCTGGCAGTGGGTAGCCTCCCGCGGCTACTCACAAGAGCACCTTCGAGGGCTCAAGGACGAACGCACGCTGTCCTCCATCTTGGACCAGCGCGATCTCCGAATTGAGTTCGCTCATTTGGTCAGCAAACGCTTGCTGCCAAAGGAGTTCCAGAAGCGCGGGGCTTCAAGCGCTCATGATGAGCGCGGGTACGGGCTGTTTGCGGCCACGCCCGTACTGCGTTCGGGAAAGAAACCCCGAACTACTTACGAACCGGCCGTCGCTTCTGTTCCCAGATCGCGACAGCCTTTGGGCAGTCTGCCTGGAGCCGTTCAATCGGCTCCCACGAGTTCTCGGAGTCCGGGTAGCCTCGCCACTTCACAAGGAGTTGGCGCTGGCCACGGAGGCGTCGCTCCCGGACGACTCGTTCCACGTGGAAGTGGGTCTCTCCGTTCCGATCCAAAAGCGGAGGAGGTGCCCTCGTACGAATACGAGTACGAGGAACCTCTGAGGAGCCCGTCGCCGCGGCGCTCCTCTCGCCCAAGTGCTCCGCCCGTTCCTCCGTCGGAGAACGAAGAGGTGTCTCGCCTCCGACAACGTGTCCTTGTCCTTGAGATCCCGTTGACTGGTGGTGCTGCTGCCGCCGAGTCTGGGAGTCGTGGGGTCCTCGCTCGACTTGAGGACCGCCTGGCCCAGCTGGGCCGGAACGTCTCGGCGCTCCAGGATCGAGTGGACCGTCGGGCCCATTCGTCCGATATGGACGAAGCCTATCGCCGGATCCAGCAGCTGCAAATGGCTGTTGGGGATCTGGAGAGACGGCCGGGGTGCAGACGTATGCGCATCCGCAGCCGTCTGGTCCGGCGTACGCTCCAGCGCATGGTCAGGCGTACGCCCAGTCGCACGCTCCTGCGTTTGCGACGTCGTACGGCTACAGCGCGTACCAGGCTTATCCAGCCGCGTACGGGACCCCTTCGGCTTATGACTCGAGCCGTGAGTCTTCCGTTTCCCAATCTTGGGATTACGGACGGGGTCGTTCGTCGGCGCCCGAGCCTCCTTCTCGCTTTCAGGAGCTGGCACCTCCTCCTCGCGAAGAGGATGGATCGCCTGGGGAGCAGTCGGCCCCTGCGGATCGTGATACCGCTTGAGACGCCCCACGTAAAACGTCGGGTGCGTCTTCATGGACTTAGGCAGGTCGATGGTGTACGCTGCACCATGCCTCGCCAGGACCGTGAACGGGCCAATGAAGCGATGCTTCAGCTTGTTGCTGCCGACAGAGCTGAGTTTCCTCTTCCATGTTTGTCTGAGTACTCCTTTTGTTTGTCCTGGGCCGCCGCCATTGCGTCGCGGTCCCTGCTGATGACATTCAACCGTGTGTCCATGAAGGACTCCACTTGTTTCCGCAAGGAAACTGGTTGCAACTCAGAAACCTGGGAGGAAAGAGCTTTCCGAGCCTCTCCCCAACTTAAGATAAACCATCGGTGCTCCCACGTCAAGTGAGGGGCACCCGGGGTTACAAAGCCGTTCAGGTAGAACGGCGTGAACCCGGTGGACGCGTGCACCGCGTTGTTGAGCGCGAACTCGACAACAGGGAGCTGCTCAGACCACGTGCGAGGAGCTCCCGCACAGACTCTGCGCATAGTGTCTTCGAGCACTCGATTGACGCGCTCAGTCTGACCGTCCGTCTGCGGATGGTCAGCTGCATACATGTGCAGCTTATTTCCAAGCAATTGGAACAGCGTTCGCCAGAACGCAGCGGTAAACCGCGGGTCATGGTCCGAGACAAACGTCTCCGGCAGACCATGGTAGCGGAAGACGCCATCTACGAACAGCCGCGCAGCATGTTCGCCTGTGACCGTGTCCGGCACTGGAGCAAGGTGGACCATCTTGCTCAGCCGACACACGAACACCAGAATTCCGGAGTTCCCGTGCTCGTCGGCGGGAAGGCCGAAGATGAAGTCGAGACTCATCGACTTCCAGCAGTCTGCCGGAACAGGCAAGCTTTGTAACGGGGCCGAGGCGTGCCCCGCGGGTTTCACCCGCTGACATGTTTCGCATGTCTTGACATAGCGGGCGACCCACTTGTACATGTGGGCCCACCAAAAGGCCTGCGAGACCGACAAGAAGGTCTTCTCGCGGCCGAGATGCCCGCTGGAGGGCGCATCGTGCGCCTCCTGGAGGATATCAAACTTGATGTCCTCGTCGTCCGGGACGACAATGCGCGGTGGTTCATTGGGCTCCACCCGATAGTAGAGGAGGCCATCCTGCCACTCGTATCGGTGGAGCCGGGAGCGCTGTCGCGGCGAGAGCCACGACGACTTGGCGTCCTTCCCAGCGGCCATGAACCGCACCAGAGGCGCGAGAGACTCGTCGCCACGATACGCCATGCGTATCCGATCGTAAAGATCCGTTGTCACCCGCGTGATGTGGGCCAACTCGTAGTCAGGCCTGCGTGATAACGCATCGGCAAGCACGTTGAGCTTGCCCGGCTTGTACTCGACGCGGAAGTTGTATTCCGCGAAGAACGACAACCACCTCGCCATCCGCTGCGATAAGTGGGGCGAGTTGGTCGCCGTTCGCAGGGATGCGTGGTCGGTATAGATCACAAAGGGCCTAGAGCCCAGAAGATGCATCCGGAACTTCACAAGGGCGTACTTCATGGCAAGGAGCTCCTTGTCGTGAACGGGGTAGTTCCGTTCGGCAGCCTTGAGCTGCCTGGACTGGAACGAGATGACTCGTTCGTGTCCGTCCGCGTCGTTCTGCAGCAATGCACAACCGATGGCGTAGTCGGAGGCATCGCAGACGACGCTGAACGGCTTCGTCTCGTCCGGCAGTGCCAGGACTGGCGCCTGCTGGAGGCTAGCCTTGATGCTATCAAAGGCATCCTGGTGTTGGCGCTCCCAGTGCCAGTCAGAGTCCTTCTTCAGGAGGTCTGACAAGGGTCTAGCCAGACCCGCGTACCCCGCACTGTACTTGTGCAGGTAGTTGGCCAAGCCCAACCACTTCCGAAGATCCTTTTGGGATCTGGGCGTGGGCCAAGCCGCGATGGCTTTGACCTTCTCTGGGTCGGCCCGAACACCGTCGTTGCTGACGAAGCAACCGAGAACCTTGATCTCTGGTGACGCGAAGACGCACTTGTCGATGTTGGCATAGAGCTTGTTGGCTCTCATGACCTCCAGCACTCGACGGAGGTGCTCGATGTGCACCTCCATAGCCGTCTTGCCATCCTCGGCACGGCTATGGACGAATATATCGTCGAAGTACGTCTGTGCAAACGCACGGAGCGGTCTGAACAACTGCGTGACCAAGCGATTGAACGTCGCTGGGGCATTGGACAGACCCTGTGGCATGACGAGCCACTCCCAAAGCATACCGCTTGGAGTGCTCACTGCGGTGAGCGGGATGTCGCTCTCACGCATCAGGATCTGGTAGTATCCGTCCACCAGATCCAGAGCGCTGTACAGCTCGCAGCCGGCCATGTTGTTCAACAACACATCCTTTCGTGGGATTGGTGTCTGGGCCGGCACCGTAGCGCTGTTCAGCTTGTTGTAAGCGTGAACCAGACGCCACTTCCCGTTCGGCTTCCGAACGCAGAAGGTTGGCGTCGAGTGCGGGGACTTCGACTCCCGCACCATGCCTGCCTTCGCCTTCGCGGCGAAGAAGGCATCAATGACCTCGCACTGTTCGCGCGGTAGAGGCCATTGCCTCGTGACACAGTACTTTGTGCCAGGCACGAGATCAATCTCGTGCCGAACTCCTCGATCTGGTGGGAGTTGTGACGGTGGGTCCTTCGACACCACGTCCTCGTACTCCTTCACCAAAGGATACACCGGATCCTTAGGGTTCTTGAGAATCTCAGAACCCAAGCGCGCTTCGCGTCGCTTCCTCATCTCTTCGAGGACGTCCTCGTCCAGGACAGAGGAGGAGTTCATCTCCTCCAGAGTGGTTTCCGGCTTAAGGAGAACCAGCTCTGCGATCTTGCCAGCCTTGAGATCGGCCAGAAAGTCTTCTGCCGACATCTCTTCGAGGTTCAGCAACTCTGACACCTCCGGCAGTGGCTCCAAGTGGATGCCTGTTGCCTTGACTGGCATACCGGTCACGCCGTCGAAGATGTGATAACACTCTTCGACCGGCCGCGTCTGAGGAGCCCGGGCCCTGGGCTCCGAGTCGCTAAGAGCGACTTCAGTCTGAACAGCGTTCAGACTCGACTTGCGGCGGCGGTGGTGTCGTCGACGGCGACCGTGACGTGGCACTTCGTTACCCACGTCATGTGATGTCTCACTAGGGACATCGGGAGCATTCACAACTCCGTGTGGAACTTTGTTACCCACACAGGAAGCGCCTTCCGCGTCTTCCTCTTCAGTTAAGGTCTGGGCGACCGTGTGTGGAACTATGTTACCCACTCGGTCGACGCTCGTCAGCGTCGACACCGCCGAAGCTTCGGCCACCGGTCTTGGCTCCGGTGGCGACCGAGGGCTGTCCGCAATGGACTGCCGCGCTCGGTCCGGTGCAGTTCCTGCTGCAGCCATTTTCATGGAGTCGTCCAAGACATCGACGACTCCCAAGTACTCCCTGGATGCTTCGGCATCCCGGCGCCCCTTTCGGGTGGCCCAGGTCCTGACAGAGGTGGGAACATGACTCACCAATGCTCTGTCGGACACTGCAGGCCGGCTAGCGCCAATCGCTTTGCCGCGCCAGTCTATCCAGGGCTCGTGCTTCTCGAGCCAGGGCATGCCCAGGATCAAGTCGTACGACTCCATCTCCAGAACAGTGAACTGTTCCGAGCTGTCGAAGTCCTCAAACTTCACAGCAAGATCCATGTGGATCTTAGGGATGGTTATCACCTTCCCGTCGGCCAGTCTGACTGACACTGTCCCGTTGCCTTTGCTCTCTCTCAGAGCATCGGCCAACTTGTTGCTGTTGCGAGCAACTGTCTGGCGGCGTGCAAAGTTCTTTGACGCCCCAGAGTCGATCAGGACACGGAACGGAAATCCGTATCCTCGTACACCTGCGTGTACTACAAGCAGCCCTCCGCTGCCCTTCGCCGATTCGAGAGTACACAGACTCTCAGGGGCTAAGTCGCCATGGTGCGCGCCACCCGCGCACCTCTCATGGGGACTTAGATCTTCCCCAGTAGGGCGCCCCGCCCCTACTGGTTGCCTGCGTTCCCCTGGCCTCGGGGTCGCGGCTTTTGCCAGCGACCCTTGAGCGCTAGAGGCCTAGGAGGCAACCGCCTGGGTTGTCCTCCGGCGGGGCAGGCACGTTTCATGTGACCCAGCCGGCCACAGCCGTAGCAGCGGATGTCCTGCTGCTCCGCGGACCCGAGTTCCATTGGAACTGGTCCGCTAGGACTCGCCCGGTTCGTACCCGGTGCGGAGTTCCCTGGCCATGCTGAGGCCGGCGTACGAGCCTGGCGATGGCTGTACTCTTCTTGGAGCGCGATCTGAATCGCCTCCTCAAGGGTGCCACATTGCACCCGGAACAGCTGTGTGCGAGCGGGCCCCACCCGGAGGCCGTCCATGAACACCGTCACCTTGATGTGTTCATGGAGTGGGTTTCCCACTAGAGATGCGGTAAGCTCACGCATCTCCTGGATGTACTCGTGCAGCTCACGCTTCCCTTGTTTACACGAGAGAAAGCGTGAGCGCTGGCGATACTCATAGTTCGCCGGGAGGAACGCGGCTCGAAGCTGTTCACACAGCTGAGCCCAGGATGCAAAGCATCCCGGCGTAGTCGCTTCGCGCGTGTACGCCCAACTCTTAGCACGACCGCTAAGGTTGGAGAGTGCGAACGCCACTCTGAGCCGTTCGCTCGAGATTAGAGCTGCGTCCATGGCGAGCTCTACCTCTCGAACCCAGAAGTGAAGGTTCTCACCTTCCTTCCCCTCATACGGGTTCACCTTTAGCCGCAACGGCTTAGGTTGGGTCGGCTTGGACTCGACCGCGGGAGCCTGAAAGGTTCCCCGGACATGTTCAATGAGTCCTCGCTCATACATGTCAAACGCGTTCACGCGTTCGACCTGCTCGGCCGGTGTTGACGCCACCAAGCTCTGCAGAGCTTCCATACCGAAGATGCCTGCCATCTTCCGAACGGACTCGAACTGCGAGTCGTTCAAATGAGGAAACTCATTCCGGTCCATGTTGACCAGAACGCTAGAGGTTCAGGTAGTCTACCCGCGTAGGCGTGGATTGACTACAAGTGCTACCAAGTGTGACGGGTCACACGGCACCTTGCGCTAGAGGAAGCTTGACTTCCGAGAGTATACAAACTCTCTGTGAACGGCAGTTCACGGGTCCCTGGCCAAAGGGGACGATTTACCAATAAGAGGGTAGATTTAAGACTGAGTGTATTTATAGGTGTTTCTAAATCCAACTACATACAAAATATAAGTCACCTATAGAGTTTCCTAGATGTTATCCTATTGGTTGGTTTTGAGGGCATGTACCCATGATGTGGATGACGTGGCTGTGGTGTGTCCACACCACAGGACCTCCACTTAGTGACAGGGCACTCTTCGTGGGGCCCCGTTACAGTAGCCATATTCCAATGGCTGATCGACGATGGTATAAAGCTGCCCTTCTGTATTATCCAAAACTCATCTCTAACTCTTCTGTATTCTTGATCATAGGACTGCCACACAACATGTCCACCACGACAGGTTTTCACAGAATGGTGAAGATACTAACGTCCAATCCAGCCTCAACTGTGCCTGCTCGAGTAACTCACAACACAATGACAGACGTGGAATACCAGAGTGTTTGTGATTTGGTAAAATATTTCATCGGAGCAGAGCTAGCACGGTGCGCTGGAATACCGTTTGCCAGCTTTTTGCATGATGGCTGGACTTCCCGTTCGCAGCAAGGGATTGTGGGCGTGTCGATTGGTTTTCTCGACCATCAGTGGATACCTAGACGTATTGCTCTTCTTGCTGGGGCAAAAAATGATGGACACAAAGCTTCTAGTGTGCCTTCCCTAATGAGGACGCGGTGCGAAAAGTTGTTTGGTTTCAACATTGACGCGGTAGCTCGTTTTATTGTTTCGGACACGACTCCATCGGCACGTAATGTAGCATTATATTTTGAGGATGCTGATCAAACTGATTGTGCCATGCACCTTTTGAACTTGTGTATCTCGTACGGTTTGGGACTGCATGAAAACACACAAGCGGTGACCGAAAAGGACAGCGCGGGAGAAAAGTGAAGATTACGAGGGTTGTAACACCTGGAGGTGAGTTTCAGGCTGGGAAGCGAGTCAATAAGAAACTTCGAGCTATTAACAACTACTTCAATATGTCCCAACGATGTGAGAGATTGAAAACGCTGCAGAAAGCACACGAGTTGCCTCTTCTAGAGCCCCTAGTTGATGTGGAGGTTCGAGTGGCGAGTGTTTGCAAGCATTTTAAGCTTCACTTCTGAATTATATGGCTATGCAAGCTTTTTTAAACGTACCCGAACCTAATGTGTGGACTGCGATGTCAACAGATGAGTGGGAATTTGCAACAGGACTAGAAGCCATTACAGACTGTCTTGCTCACTTGGCACTAGTCGAGGTGCAACGTGATGCTGTCGTAGCATCTTATCTCCTTGTGTTCCGCAAAACTAGCGCTCAAGCACATTGGTGCCAGCTCTTTCGTGTGTTGTGATGTTTGTGGCCAAATTGATGAAGATACAACTGACTCCACTCTTCCTCGAGTCAAGTAGAACTCGAAACATTTTCCGAAGGAGCAAGACACTGCATTGAGCGACTGAAACTGCAGATTTTCAAGCGATTCCCTCTCTCGCCAATTGATGAAGTAATCCCTTTGTTTTGCGATCCACGCACAAAAGATCTGTTGCTTATCTCATCACGGAACAAGAAAAGAAGCTAGAGGAAAATGGTTGTAGCGATGCTGAGGGGGTCTGCGCCAATATTGAGGGACACATTGCGGTGGAGAAGTGAGTTAAAGAGGCGGAGAAAGTGTTTCGTGAGGAGCATCTAAAAGTCTTCCGCGTGTTGGAGCAACAAAAACTTGTCACCAGTCGCGCCAATTATGAGAGTACGACGAACGTCAACCCGCCACGAAAACGAAGCCCAGCATGGATGTCGAGTACTCCAAAACTTCGTATACGCGGGGGTGCAGTTCCTCGTCGCACGTCGGCTGAAGCTCATGAATCTGATATTGTGAAGAAGGCATCAGCGGTGGTGGATAAGTGGCTGTCGAGTACGTACGAGTGGGAAGAAGTCGCGATAGCCCAGCGTGTGGCCGCTGGTAAAGCAAAAGAAGCTCCAGTCGATCTCTGTGATCAGGACGAGGATGGAGGGGAGTCCTGGGGTCTGATGGCGTTGTATGAACACGTCGTATTTTGAAATGGTTCAAAGAAATTGGGCAGAGTAAGTTCCCGTCGATAGCTGTACTTGCACGAATCTGGCTTGGCCGCGCTATCACCACCGCATTTCAAGAACGAGTTTTCTCCTCGGCAGCTGTAGTAATGAGTTCAGCCAGATCCCGAACAGACCCGGAACTAGCCGAGAAGCAGCTTATACTGAAGCATAATTCGGCCGAGATCGAGCGCCTCGAGGTTGCAATGAGGTCCTTCAGTCTGTAGGCTGTTTATCATTGATAATATCATTGATATAGTGCTATGATAAATGCTCAAGATCTTTATCAGGCAACTAAAAAGTAATGTTGGGTTTTGTAGGTGGATATCATAGCAATGATATGATATTGGGTGCGATCACCAATGCTATCGAAGCCTGTCAGTACGTTAGGTTCTATTAAGTACGTCTTTTATATTGCGAATTTAACCAGAGGAGGTTGTCACCTGCGAGGTTTCCTCCTCAATCCCAAACGTTCTCAGTGGAAACCAAGTGCCTTCACTTCGTTGTGCTTCTCTCCTCCAAGGCATTCGCCCGCTCTCACCTACCAGCCGTCTCATCAGGATATGAGCCCAAGTCTACGCTAGAAGCCTGTCGTGACTGCCATGGACGAAGAGAACAAGAACGATGCCCCATCGTCGACTTCGCCGACCTCCCCTCCTGCTGCTGGAGCTGCTAACTCGCAGAGAGTACCAATAGCCGCTGGAACAGACCACGCGCCTGCTACTACGGTTACCTCCCAAGCTTTCCAAGCTGATGGAGCTGGATTCAATGTGAGCTCCTGTGATGTATCCACATCTCGTGGAGGAGTAAGTGCTGGTATTTTAGTTGGTGGAACTACAACAAGTACTTGTGGACGTGGTGTTCCAGGAAGTTTCGGTACTCATACGGCTGGATGGAATGATTTTGGAGTTGGTGATCATGGTGGTTATGGTCTGAACTCTGTGAATAGTGCCTCAACTGGTGGAGCATTTGCATCTAGTGCTGGTTGGGAACAGCTTTTGTTCCTTTTGTTCCTTTTGTTCCTTTTGTTCCTTTTGTTCCTTTTGTTCCTTTTGTTCCTTTTGTTCCTTTTGTTCCTTTTGTTCCTTTTGTTCCTTTTGTTCCTTTTGTTCCTTTTGTTCCTTTTGTTCCTTTTGTTCCTTTTGTTCCTTTTGTTCCTTTTGTTCCTTTTGTTCCTTTTGTTCCTTTTGTTCCTTTTGTTCCTTTTGTTCCTTTTGTTCCTTTTGTTCCTTTTGTTCCTTTTGTTCCTTTTGTTCCTTTTGTTCCTTTTGTTCCTTTTGTTCCTTTTGTTCCTTTTGTTCCTTTTGTTCCTTTTGTTCCTTTTGTTCCTTTTGTTCCTTTTGTTCCTTTTGTTCCTTTTGTTCCTTTTGTTCCTTTTGTTCCTTTTGTTCCTTTTGTTCCTTTTGTTCCTTTTGTTCCTTTTGTTCCTTTTGTTCCTAACTGTTCCTAACTGTTCCTATTCACTTAAGTACGACTGTATCAAATCGACAAGCAAAAAGGAAAACAGAAAAAGAAAACGAAGTGCGCGCTATTTTTAGTTTTTCATTGCTGGTTGGATATGGAACAGGTTCGGAACCATTCCGAACGTTCTGAACATTAAGAACATGTTCTGAACGTGTTCCAAACCAGCACTATTTGCATCAAGTGGAGCTGGTAATACCAGCTCCACTTGGGATGCCCAAAAATAAATACCGGGAAAAAATCATTTTTATGGGCCAAAATAATTATTTATTTTGTGCGTTTTGGGGTCCCACCAAATTATGTATTTCACATTTTTGAAAAAGGTGATACTTTATTTCCGTGATCTCACCACCAACCAAAAGGGTTGGCGGTGAGCTGTCAGTCCAACAATAAGAGCTCGTTAGCGGACTCATATTCAAACGTACTTTGAAGCCTTCACACGCCCCACGCCCTCTCTCTCGAGCACGACATGACTGACACGCCAAGCCCGCCCACCCCGACTTTCACTCCGAGACAGATCGCTGCCTTCTTCTTCAAGCCATGGCTTGATGAAGAAGGCGATCTGACGGGGTACCAAGTGTGCAAAGCGTGCGGGAAACGGCGCAAGCACACGCCAAGCAGCGGCTACACCAACCTGGTTTCGCACATCCGCGTAGCCCACCCCCACTTCGAGAGCGAGATGCGAGACGCTACAGCCGCTGCAACCGGCGCGCTCGTGCCGTGGGTTAGCCAAAAGGCCTCCAACCGCTATGCCTGGATGAAGTGGATTGTCATGGGCAATTTGCCACTCTCCTTTTGTGAATCCGTGGAGACACGTCGGTACGTAAATGCATGCAAGTTTGTGTTCCTATTTTTTAGTTTTACAAAATTTGTGATGGGTAGGTACACGAAATTGCCGCCTGTCGCTGCGGCGTCTCTTGCCTCCAATATGGAGAGTGTGACAAAGGCCGTAGAAAAGTCGATCGGTGAAGAGATGCCTGAAGATTTTGGGCTCATGCTGGACGGCTGGATACACGGAGCGGAGTAGTACCTGGCGCTTTACGGCTGCTACGACACGCCTACTGGGCTCCAGTACCCCCTTTTGTCGATGGCCCCCGTGATGGACGAGCCAGGAGATCACCTGAATGCTGAAGGGCATCTCAAGGCCATTGAGCGCTTCCTCCCTTTTTTGGTAAGTCCATTCGTGGGTGCAAGTTTTTGGTTGGTGACAATTGCGCAGTCAACAAGCGGTTGGCTAATCTAATGGGGGTGCCGCTTGTTGGTTGTGCAAGTCACCGGCTCAACCTTGCCGTCCGTGAATTTCTTGCACCGCATGAGGCCGCCCTCGAGAAGGTGCAGCAATTAATGCGAAAGTTGCGCACCTTGAACCAAGCAGCGAAACGCAGGTGCGGCAAATTTATAGGTTTTGTACCAATTTTTGTATTGATATTTGTATTGGACTAAAATTTGGGTGTTAATATTTTTGTACTAGGCTGAAGACCCCACTGATGCCAATCCTTCGCCAAGACACGCGTTGGTCGTCCACATTTTCCATGCTGCAGCGTTACTTTCGCTTGCGTGAATTTCTCTCTGCTGACGATGAGGACGTGGCAGAGTTGCTGCCTTCGAGGTCGATGCATCGAGCGCTAGAAGATCTGCTGTCGAAGTTGCGTTGCATTGAATCAATTTCAAAAAAACTGCAGTCGGACGAGCTTACTTTGCTTGATGCACGCTACCTATTCGACGGTTTGCTAGAGATCTATCCGTCCATGGCTACTTATCTCGGTACGTACTGTAATGGATTTGTGATGCTAACACTCGAAATTATCTAACCGTGTGAATGAAATTTTAGGTTCGGAGGCCGACATCGTGCACTCTCCGGTGTTCGAGGCAGCCGTAGTGAAGGTTCTGGGTGGTGCAGCCACCTCGTTGACGGACGGCGAGGCGGCTGCATTGGAACCGTTCAAAGTGGCAACCGGAGCTCTGGACAGCACTCGGGTGGTGGCAGGTTCTCCAACGAAAGGCGGTTTTGCGGACCAAATCCTAAAGCGCCGCAAGGTTTCGACTGAGTCATGCACCTACAAGCTCATATCGGCTATTCCACCAACGTCCAACCGAGTCGAGCGACTGTTTAGCATCGCGCGTGCGGTGCTTCGCCATGAACGACACCGACTCTCGCCAATGATGCTCGAGATGATCCTATTCCTCAAGGTGAATGGCGGCTATTGGGATGTGGCTACGGTGGATTCGTGTCTTTAGGATGAACGGTCCACCCTTTGACTTTGCAATAAATACAGTAATTTACTGTTGGGTCAGCTTGTGTTCAATTATTTATTTCTGTGCTGCGAATCGTGCTACCCGGTACGTATTTCACCGTACTAGATGCAGTACAAATATATTGTATTTTGGGCATCCCTGACTCTGGGCAATTGGGCTGATCTTTCTCAATGTGGCTCCGAATTATACCGTGAATCGAGTCATGAACACGGAAAACTTTGACAACGGAGTCTTCTGGCTGTTTGTGGATCCCTGACCCTCAATTCTTTGGGTTTCCGTGGTTGGTTTCTCTATTGTCGGGATTCGATACGTTGTCATTCTTGTGAAAAAGATGTTTCGTCCGAAGCGTGTGCAGCAAGCTCCAACCTCCCCACGGCCATCGTTTCCCAGACCCCACATAACCTACAGATAAAAATACACAAAATGGGACGGTAGATTGAAATGAGCCCCGCTGGTTTCATCAACCTTTTGTAGATTTCTCATCCCACGGAGTAGTGCGTTGAAACGGCTGACTACGAAGATGATTTTGATAATCCGTGAACACCAACCATAGTACAAGTTCTGGACAGAACTCTTTTTTAAACGGCTAACATTGTATGTGCGCGTCCCACCTATTCTCAAATGTACTCAGCACTTATATTTAAGCTAACCTGGCAGTCACTTTGTGATCAGAAGGTTGATCGACACTTGTTTTGCTGTTGATGATGCGGTCTGGAATTTCACCAACGAAGGTTGGACACAGGGAAGAATTCGACATCGAGACCACAGATTTCGTGTCGCCGACGAATGAAACTCTATACGGCTTTGCAATTCCAAATGTCAGTGGACCTGTTCAAGTGAACTCGATTTCTCGCCCGCAGTTTCCAACGGTTCAGAAGAAAAGCATCCGAATCGAAGGCTTGGCGTGTAGCATGGGTGGCCCAAGCCAAATACACCCGGGTAGTCGGTGGTTCAGGCCTGTCCATTTCATGCCTTCGGCGTCAACCTCCCTCCAACTATTGTTCGCAACAGTGTTTTGTATCTATCTGCCATGGACAATCTGGTTGATCTTCCTCAACATTTCGCCAAACTATACGGTGAATCTCGTCATGAACACTGAAGATTTTGACAGCGGAGTCTTCTGGTTTTTGTGGACCCCCCACCACTCCTTCGGTGGTTCTCGGTGGCTGGTTTTTCGATTGTTGGGGTGGGATACGTTTTCATTCTTGTCATGATTGAATTTCGCCCCAAGCGCGTGGTGCATCAAGCCACTCCATCTGCCGCCATCACAACTAAAAGAACGATAGAACCATCGGACAGAGTGAGCACAGCGGACAAAATTGCGAAGAGAGTGACCTCTTCCGCCAAACTTGTCGTCACCTTGGCGACGACAGATAGTATGGCACGCCGACTTACTGTGAGTTCGTTTCGATCAAATTATCGCAACTTTGTTTTGAAGACACTGACTTGTGTTTTGTATTTGTACTATCGTAGAAAATCGGGATGAAGATCATCGACCTGGCCTTTGAAACAGTTCTCCTAATCCAGACACTAGAGGCAGGGTCCCCAATTCCAATTGTCGTCATTTTCACACTTGTCATCGTCTCCAATGCGCTGGTTTGCACTGTCACCATGTTCATTTCATACAAACGGATTGGTTTGGTGGAGGCTGTTAACGACCTCGTGTACGACATCTACTTTCATGGCATTCCAATCACTATATTCACTGAATCCATTCTTGCTGTTGTTTGCCTCAGATTCGACCTTCTGATCGTCGTTGGGTGCCCCATGCTGGTCTTGATGTACTGCCTATCGACTTTCAACTTCCCGCGTGAACAGTATGCCATCAATCAAGAGGTTTTTATTCCACAGGCGTTCGAACACCTCGCCAGCCTCATTGCTGATCCGGCTCAAACCGCTGTCATCTACAAGAGTTTGAATTCCCTACGAATCACTTCCGTACTCGACTTGCTGGCTCGGATGGCAGTTCATGCGACTTTATTCCTACGTCTAGGACACCTTGTGAACCTCATTCAAAACCCGCAAAGGCAACATATTCCAGTGTATCCTCGTCGCCATCGTCCAGCAGCAGTGGCTTTCACTTTGTTTGCAATCGGTTTGATCGTGTTCGTAGAGGAAAGCGTTCGCACTTCTGCCATTGCGTGTGATCCACACCCGGAGTGTGTCGTCCATGCGAGACGATGGACTTTTCTGGATAGTGGATCGCTGACGCAATGTCCGTGTTTAATGATGATCGATCGCGATGTCGCTCCAAAAACATTTGCAGAATGGGAACAACCTCGGAATGTGACCGAGATAGTGGCTCAACTTGCAACTACTGGCGATCTACAGACACTGAAGTTGACAAATCGATTCTTACCAGTTTTACCAGATGAACTTCGAAGATGCACAAATATGAGGCACCTGTACGTATAGGAAAGGAAGTTCTATAGGTATTGTGTGGACTAGACAAACTAACATATATTACGGTTGTTGCTTGTAGGACTCTGGAGTACACTCACACACAGACACTACCTGCCTGGATTAAAACGTTCTCCCAACTCGAATTTCTGTACGGGTAGTGTGCACTTTAAGCAATCGTCCTGAAATTTTACTAACATTGTCCGTCATCGTTCTGTACTGGACAGCCATCTCGAGAGCAAGTTTACGAGTCCTTTTGTGGCGCTACCTGACGATATGTTCGAACACATGTCATCGCTGACGTTTTTGCACTTTGGGGCTTTAACCTCAATGAAGCGCCTCCCATCGTTTAAAGGACTCACGAATCTCAAGTCACTCACTTTGGCGGTCTTGTTGATGCTGGAGGAACTTCCTGATTTTGACAGTCTCCATCATCTTGAGTCGCTGGTGGTAATCTGCGTACCTTCGCTCCATCGTCTACCAGATTTTGCTCCCATCCGCCGACTCAAATCGTTGGCGCTACTCGATCGAGGCGCGTGGTGTTGCAATGGATTTCTTGGAGAATGCAATCTTGATGATCCAATGTGTCAAGTTCATCCACTATGGGGGACTCCTGCAGCTACGTGTGTATCTCCAGATCAATCCAAGGCCACACCAGAAACGTTGCTACTGATCAAGAAATATTCTCAAAGCGTTTGCAAAGGTTTGGCGCTGCCTAGTACATTTGAGGCTCCTCCTACTGCAGCAACGATGGCTCCTTGTAAAGGCACACTCTATCGACAATGTATTGACCCAAGTGGAATGGAATCCATGTGCTACAACGTGCGGTTCATGGGTATCACGTGTGACTCCAATCCATTTCCGATTAAAATGCGACGGCGTCAGATTGAAAAAGGTGTTGGAGATCCCTGTGACCCTGAATATGAAGCGTGGCTCGGGTGTAAGTGAAGCTGATTGTGTCAAGGAACTCATTATAGGCTAATATCAGTTTGGGAGAAGCAGGTTTTTCACCTTTGATACTGCAGCCTATTTTGCGTCAGCCAATGTAGCTCTCTTTACACAGTAGATTCGCGTACTAAGCACTAATACTTCGAGTATTTTTTCCCGCTAAAGTCTCTCGCAAAAGATTAACTGCTGAATTTGATAAAGTACATTAACCTGGAGTTTGGTTGAGCTAGGTGACTCTGTTAAAAGTTTGTCGTATACTACAAATGCTACAGCCTTGATGACACGCCAATTCTGTCCCAATCTTAATCGAGTCTCAAGATACAGAAACGCCAATATTTCATGTTGTAACAACGGAACCAGGCAACCCCCAATTCACAGTGTCTTTGATGTTGTCATTGATGAGCCTCTCCAACAAACGGGACGAAACCCCAAGCTTGTTCAGCAAACATTTATCTTCTACATGCCACAAGTCGCTACTCAGGGCCAAGAAGTCCCAACTTGTCACGGCCTGTTTACCGCAGGGCAAACTTCATCAAGAGTCTCAGTTGATACGCTTGCAACCGAAGGTTGACTTGTAAAATGGCATGCTAAGTTCGCTGAATTTTTACCAAACTAAGGCACTTTCAACGTAAAGGCAAATCATCAAACGTTTGGAAGCAAAACTTGATAACGCGTGAGATCGAAGCTCCTAACGAGGAAAGGCGGAAATTCAATTGGCAGCGATTCCTTGTGCTGAATCACGTTTAGCTAGTTGCACATCTAGCGGTTGCTGCTCGCAACGGATTAGGAAGCGCAACCGCCAGAACTAACCACGAAGGAGTAAGTGCATGGGAGCTATTTCCAACTCGCAGTCTTTGGGCAACGTCGCAGTCACTTCGAGTTTGGCACGTTGTACGACACTTTGTCTCACAGTCGATGATGCGGCCTGGAATTTTAACAAGCAAAGTTGGTTGTGGGGAAACCTTCGACGTCGAGACCACAGACTTCTCATCCCAGGCAAACGACAATTCGCACAACTTGAATCGGGGCGGGGCTGCAAGTGAAATCAATTCCAGGACCTCAACTCCCAAGTATTGAGAAGAAAAGCGTCGCAACGGTAGACTTGACGCCCAGCAAAAGTGTTGAGCGTCGAGATTTTTCGAGAGTTCGGGGGCTCAGCGCGGGGAGTTTTGTGCCTCGGCCTCAACCTCCCTGCAACTTTTGTTCGCAGCAGTGCTTTGTATCTGTCTGCTACGGTCAATTTGGCTCATCTTTCTCAACGTTTCGCCAAACTACACGGTAAATCGGGTCATGAACACCGAACACTTTGACAACGGGGTCTTCTGGTTGTTTGTGGACCCCTCGCCATTACTTCGCTCGTTCTCAGTGGCTGGTTTGTCGATTGTCGGGGCTGGATACGTTTTCATACTTGGTAAATTGGCGTTGCGACCAAAACTGGTAATGCACCACCGACCACAATCAACCCCAGTCAAGATCACCACAAGGGAAGAACCAGCCGACAGAGTGAGCACAGCAGAAAAACTCGCACGTCGAGTGAGCTCCTCAGCAAAACTGGTTGTCACATTTGCGATGACAGATAGCGCCCCACGCAGACTTGCTGTTAGTTTCTCTTTGCTGTGTTAGCGTATTACAAACCTGGTACATGTAAACGCTAACTGGTGTTATTGTCTTGTGTATTATCGTAGAAACTCGGCATGAAAGTCTTCGACTTGGTCTTTGAAACAGTTCTGCTCGTCCAGACACTAGAGTCGGGATCTCCATTACCAATTGTTGCCATTTTCACAATTGTCGTCGTCTCCAATGCGCTCGTTTGTGCTGTCACTATCTGTCACTATGTTCCTGCCTTTCCAGCGGATTGGGTTGGTGGAGACTTTGAACGACCTCCTGTACGTGGTTTGATGTGGCCCTAATGTTGCTCTACATTATGAATTATTGACCATAGGTGTACAATTGTTTGCTGTTGTTTCGACTCATAAACACAGATTCGATCTCCTTATCGTCGTTGGATGTCCCATGTTGGTGTTGCTGTACTGCCTATCGACTTCCGACTTCCCACGTGATAAATTCGCCATTAATCAAGAGGTTTTTCTTCCGGGTTCGTTCGAGCAGCTTGCCAGTCTCTATGCTGATCCGGCTCAAACTGCAGTGATTTACAAGAGCTTGAAGTCTCTGCATATCAGTTCTGTACTCGAATGGTTCACACGGATGGGAGTTCACGTGACTTTATTCCTACGACTACGAAAAATTGTGAATCTCATTCAAAACCCGCAAAAGCAACATATTCGAGAGTATCCTAGTCGTCATCGTCCAGCAGCAGTGGCTTTTATTTTGTTTGCAATCGGTTTAGTCGTTTCCGTAGAGGAAAGTGTCCGAACGTCTTCAATCGCGTGTGATCCACATCCGGAGTGTGTCGTCCATGCGAGACGATGGACTTTTCTGGATAGTGGATCGCTGACGCAATGTCCGTGTTTAATGATGATCGATCGCGATGTCGCTCCAAAAACATTTGCAGAATGGGAACAACCTCGGAATGTGACCGAGATAGTGGCTCAACTTGCAACTACTGGCGATCTACAGACACTGAAGTTGACAAATCGATTCTTACCAGTTTTACCAGATGAACTTCGAAGATGCACAAATATGAGGCACCTGTACGTATAGGAAAGGAAGTTCTATAGGTATTGTGTGGACTAGACAAACTAACATATATTACGGTTGTTGCTTGTAGGACTCTGGAGTACACTCACACACAGGCACTACCCCACTGGGTTAAGGAGTACACTAAACTGGAATACCTGTAAGTCTTTCGTGTTTTGACCAAAGCTTCTGAAATCTTACTTACATGTTGTGGAACTCATGTACTTTATGTTGGACAGCCACCTTGAGAGCAAGTTTACCAGTCCTTTCGTGGTATTGCCTGACGATATGTTTCAAGACATGGCATCGCTGACGTTTTTGCACTTTGCTGTATTCATCCCCATGAAGCGCCTCCCTTCGTTCAGAGGGCTCACAAATCTCAAGTCACTAGCTTTGGGAGTCTTCTTGATGTTGGAGGAACTTCCTGATTTGGACAGTCTTCATCAACTTGAGCGGCTACTAGTGGCTTGTATACCGTCGCTCAATTATCTACCAGACTTTGCTCCCATCAGCCAACTGAAATTCTTGGGAATACTCGATCGAGGCGCGTGGTGTTGCAATGGATTTATGGGTGAATGCAATCTCGATCACCCAATGTGCCAAGTTCATCCTCTATGGGGGACCCCTGCAGCTACTTGTTTATCTTCCGATGACGTCAAGGCTACCCCCGAAACGTTGATGATTCTTGAAAAATATCAAGATAGCGTTTGTACGAATATGGCGCTGCCTGGTACATTTGACGGTCTTCCTACTCCAGTGACGATGGGCCCTTGTAACGGTACGCTCTATCGGCAATGTATTGACCCTAGTGGAGTGGAGTCAATGTGCTACAATTCGAGGTTCATGGGCATCGCTTGTAACACAAACCCAAACCCAATTAAAATGCGACGTCTCCAGATCGAAAAAGGTGTCGGAGATCCCTGCGATCCAGAGTACGAAGCTTGGCTCGGGTGTAAGTGAAGAAAACGTTGCAAAGATATAAGCTATATGAGAGGCTAACGTTAGTTTAGTCGAATGCATTGTCGAAAGATGATGATAACCGGTCTTCTCTAGGGAGAAAAAGTCGACGTATAGCTTATCTGTCTAACCATTCGGCTGAAGCCCACCACGCCAAATGAAGTCGCTACTCGGTTGAAAGAATGCAAATCTCGGCAAACCACAGTCATCTCGTCATCGAGCATCAAGAACCAAGCTTCGTCCGCATACGCATCGTGAAGAAACGAAATACGACAAGTGCGATCAAGCAAACCACGAACAAAGGATGCAACCCGTTGAGGTCATTTAGACCGTAGTGTTGGGCATCGAAGCCGTACTTCTGCCAAGAAATAAAAGAAAAGATTATGTCTCGTCACCACCAACTTGCCCAATTGACACGGAATCAAGTCCATCCCAAACCTTTATTAAAACGCTATGGACAGACAGCAACTGTCATGTGAAGTCTGAAGAGCAGCGTTGAAAACTCCTTATAATACTATAGGTTTGCTGAAGCAGAGGTGTTTTAGCTTCCGGTTGGGTTAGGAACTACTTGGTAAATGGCTGGGTACTTTGTGTGCTCTTAATCTCTTGGTAACAGATCAACTCATACTTACCCAACTCATCAGTTGCCGCAGAGAACATGGATAATGCATTTGTCGCGTTGAATCGCATGCTACACATTTAGCGGTTGTATTTCCTACTCGACAACGGTTGTAGGAAGCGCAACCGCTAGGATGAGAAATGGAGAGCTATTTTCCAACTCGCACGTCCAGACTAACTTGGTCTCTCAGTCACTTTGACATCAGAACGTTGTTCGACACTTTGTCTAGCAGTCGATGACGCGGCCTGGTATTTTAACAAGCAAAGTTGGTTGTGGGGAAACCTTCGATGTCGAGACCACGGAAGTACCATTGGCAAATGAAAATCTGCTCGACTCGAATCGCGGTTTGTCATTGCCACATATGCGAGGACCCATGCACGTGAAATCAATTTCAGGACCTCAGTTCCCAGGTATTCAGACGAAAAGCGTCGCAACGGAAGGCTCGACGAGCAGTAAAAGTGTTGGAAGTCGAAACCTTTCGGGTATTTGGTGGTTCATCCCTGCAAAGTTCATCCCATCGACGTCAACTCTTCTCCAGCTTTTGTTCGCCGCAGTGCTCTACATTTGTCTGGTTTGGTCAATCTGGCTCATCTTCCTCAACATTTCACCAAACTACACAGTGAATCGGGTCATGAACACCGAACACTTTGATAACGGGGTCTTCTGGCTGTTTGTGGACCCACCGCCACTACTTCGCTCGTTTTCAGTGGCTGGTTTGTCGATTGTTGGGGCTGGATACGTCTTCATTATTGGCTTAATGGTCGTTCGGCCGAAGCGGGAGGTGCATCAAGCTTTGTACCGCGCACAGTCGACCACTCTGAAAACGAAAACAACCAAAGGAGCGTCGGACAGAGTGAACACAGCGGACAAAATATCGCAGAGAGTGACCTCGTCAGCGAAATTTGTCGTCAACTTCGCCACGACAGATAGTGTGGCACGCAGGCTTACAGTGAGTTCACTTCTATCTAAGTTTCACTATTGTAGATGTAGATGCTAACTGGTGTTTGTCTTCTGTACGACTGCAGAAAATTGGGATGAAGATATTTGATTTGGCCTTTGAAACAGTGCTCCTTATCCAGATATTGGAGGCCGGATCTCCAGCACCAATTGTCGCCATTTTCACAATTGTTATTGTCTCCAATGCGCTCGTTTGTGCTGTCACCATGTTCCTGCCTTTCCAGCGGATTGGTTTGGTCGAGACTGTAAACGACCTCCTGTACGATCAAAATTCTTCCCTGAAATGGTGATCACTCTCTTTACTCAAGCAATTCTTTATGTATTTTTTTCCACTTCAGGTTCGACCTCCTTATCGTCGTTGGCTGTCCCATGCTGGTGTTGCTGTACTGCCTTTCGACTTTCAATTTCCCGCGCGATAAGTTCGCTGTCAACCGTGAAATTTTCCCTCCAGGATGGTTCGAGTCACAGGCGAGCGTCGTTGCCGATCCCATTCAAACTGCTGTCATTTACAAGAGTTTAAAGTCTCTGCGTATCAGTTCCGTCGTCGACTGGTTCGCTCGGATGGGAGTTCACACGACTTTATTTCTGCGTCTACGACACCTAGTGAAGCTCATCCACGACCCCCAAAAGCAAAGAATTCCAGTGTATCCGAGTCGTCATCGTCCAGCTGCAGTGATCTTCGTCGTATATGCCATTCTCTTGCTCGTGTTCGTGGAGGAAAGTGTACGAACGTCTGCGATTGCGTGTGATGAGCATCCGGAGTGTGTTGTGTATGCGAGACGATGGACTTTCGTGGATAGTGGATCTCTCACGCAATGTCCGTGTTTGATGATGATCGACCGCGATATCGCGCCAAAATCCTACGCGGAATGGGAACAACCTCTGAATGTGACCGATAAAGTGGCTCAGCTTGCAACTACGGGCGATCTGCAGACTCTGCAGCTGACAAACCGCTTCTTGCCGGTACTGCCACAAGAACTAGAAAAATGCACCAATATGAGGCACCTGTACGTACAGGAGTGTGTGATTCTCTCTATGGAGGATTATACAGACCAGCTAACATTATTTGATTCTGTTGTTGTTTTGGTAGGACGCTGGAGTACACGCACACGCAGACGCTTCCGGACTGGATAAAAAAATTCTCCAAACTCGAATTCCTGTACGGGTTGTGTTCAATCTAGGCAAACTTGTTAGAATTGTTTCTAACATTTTGTGATACCATGGGTATGTGTTGGACAGCCATCTCGAGAGCAAGTTCACCAGTCCTTTTGTGGTATTGCCTGACGATATGTTTCAGGACATGTCGTCGCTGACATTCATTCATTTTGCGGGATTCATCCCGATGCAGCGCCTTCCCTCTTTCGAAGGACTCACGAATCTCAAGTCACTCACATTGGCCGTCTTCTTGATGCTGGAGGAAATCCCCTCGTTTGACACTCTTCACCAACTTGAACGGCTTCTAGTCACGTGTATACCCTCCCTCAATTATCTACCAGACTTTGCTCCGATCACCCAACTGAAATCGCTGATACTAACTGATCGAGGCTCGTGGTGCTGCAATGGATTTCTGGGCGAATGTAATCTCGATCACCCGATGTGTCAACTTCATCCACTATGGGGCACTCCTCCTGCTACGTGTTTACCTGCCGGTAGCGTCATGGCCACTCCTGAAACGCTGGCGATGATGAACAAATACCCAGAAAACGTTTGTACTGGTTTGTTACTACCAGGTACACTCGAGGGTCCTCCTACTCCAGACGGAATGAATCCTTGTAATGGTACACTCTACAGGCAATGTATTGACCCAAGCGGACTGGAATCCATGTGCTACAACGCGAGATTTATGGGAATCGCTTGTGACACAAATCCATTTCCCATAAGAATGCGGCGGCGCCAGATTGAAAAAGGTGTTGGGGATCCCTGCGATCCAGAGTACGAAGCGTGGCTGGGATGCAAGTGATAATAACATTGCCTAGGAAATTACCCAGAACTATTGACTAACGTGAGCTCAGCAGAAGGAAATTAAGTTCATCTTTTAATACAACTGCATTACAGATAGAAAGTTGCAATGAGTATGTTCTGGCAGAAACGGACAGAATGTGTAGTTTACGCATCGCGTTGTTATCATATCAAGAGAGCTCAAGACTGTGGTGGCCCCATTACTTGAATCGACGTTTTTTCACATCCTCATCGTCGTCGTCGCTATCTTCATCGTCACTATCCTCCGCTTCTTCATCATCGCTATCCTCCTCGTCATCGTCGTCGTCTTCATCGCTGTCACTATCACTGTCCTCCTCGTAGTCATACTCCTCTTCCTCAGCGATCTCTTGGCCAGGTTCCGGCAGCTCATCCAGCACCTCCTCAATCTCCGCGATCACCTCTTTCAACAACGGTTCTGTATCATTCGGGAACACGGCGCGCATATCTCCATGATGATCCACCAAGAACTTGTCAAAGTTCCACCTACAACAACAAAAACCCATCAGAACCCTCTTCAACCTCCATAAACTCCGCAAAAACACTCACGTCGGCGCGACTGACGCGCTGTACTTGTCAGCTATTTTCTTAAAGAACGGGTGGGCCTTGTTCCCCGTCACCACCGTCTTGCACGCAATAGGGAACGTCACTCCGACGTCCAAGTACCGCTGTCGAATCTCGTCGGGACTTCCCGGTTCCTGTCCGGCAAAGTCGTTGGACGGCACAGCAAGCACCACGAGACCCCTATCACTGTACGTCTCATGCAACGTCTGCAGCTGCTTCAATTGTGCTGCATGGCTGCACTTGGACGCTGTGTTGACCACCAACGCCGCCTTAAAGCGGAAATCTTGTGGTGTCAATTGACCATTTACTGGTTGCAACGTCTCGAAAAGCAGAGAGCCCGAAAACCCGCGGGACTTGCGCGACGACGAGAACGGACGTTTGCGGAGGTTATTCTGGAGGGTGACAAGGCTGCGGGGACGTGTGGGGGCGAGTGGGGGGCGATGCACGTGGAGAAGTCTACGGAGCATGGTGAATAATAGTTCGATAGTATTGAACGGCTAGAGTTAGCTGGTTTTTTAGCGATCTGATTGGCTGAAAAGGCGTAGGTTAACCTATATATAGTATAGATTAACTGTAGGTTTACCTAGACCAGCTTCAACTTGGAGACTGGACCGTGCACCCGAGCCAGGCTTCGTATTGAGGATTGCAGACGTCGCCAATACCTTTTCCGATCTGGAGACGTCGCATTTTGATGGGAAAAGGATTGGAGTCGCACGAGATCCCCATGAACCTCGCGTTGTAGCACATGGATTCCACTCCACTTGGGTCAGTACACTGTCGATAGAGTGTACCATTGCACGGATCCATCGTTGCTTGAGTGGGGGCATCTTCGAGTGTACCTGGTAATAGCAACCTAGTACACACATTGTCGCGATGTTTGTCAAGAAGCGTCAACGTTTCCGGGGAAGCCTTGACACGATCGGAAGGTAAACATTTCGCTGCTGGAGTCCCCCAAACCGGATGAACTTGGCACATCGGGTGATCGAGGTTGCATTCACCCAGAAATCCATTGCAACACCACGTGCCTCGATCGTTCAGCACCAACGATTTTACTTGGCTGATCGGAGCAAAATCGGGCAGACTGTCGAGCGAAGGGATGCAAGCGATTAGCAGTCTCTCAAGTCTACGGAGACTGTCGAAAGTGGGAAGTTCCTCCAGCTTCAAAAGTGCAGCTAAGGTGAGTGACTTGAGATTGCTGAGTCCTTGGAAGGAGGGAAGCCGCTTGAGCGTGAGAAAGCCCGCAAAATGTATAAAAGTCAGCGATGACATGTGTTCAAACATATCGTTAGGCAGCAGTTCAAAAGGGACAGAATACTTGCTCTCGAGGTGGCTGACGAAAGCATATTGATACAGCAGAGTGTTAGTAAATCCACATGAAGAATGGGGTTAAAGTGCTTCTACACATACAGGAATTCGAGTTGGGAGAACGTTGTAATCCAGTCGGGTAGTGTCTGCGTGTGAGTGTACTCCAGCGTTCTGCACAGTTAACAACATCGACACTGTTAGTTGGGTTTTCTACTCCATAACAAACAGAGTATTGCTGTACGTACAGGTGCCTCATATTGATACATCTTCGAAGATCTTCTGGTAAAATTGGTAAAAATCGATTTGTCAACTTCAGTGTTTGCAGATCTCCCGTAGCTGCAAGTTGAGCCACTTTATCGGTCACATTCAGTGGTTGTTCCCATTCTGCATAAGTTTTTGGCGCGATATCACGATCGACCATCGTCAAGCAAGGACATTGTGTCAGAGATCCACTATCCACAAAAGTCCATCGTCTCGCATACACAACACACTCAGGATGTGGATCACACGCAATCGCAGAAGTTCGTGCACTTTCCTCCACGAACATGATTAACAGGATAGCATATACAATGAAAATCGCTGCTGTCGGACGATGACGACGAGGATAGACTGGAATACGTTGCGTTCGTGGGTCTTGAATGAGACTGACTAGTTTTCGCAGACGCAGAAACAAAGTCGCGTGAACTCCCATCCGAGCGAACCAGTCGAGTATAGAACTAATTCGGAGCGACTTCAAACTCTTGTAAATGACCGCGGTTTGAGCAGGATCGGCGAGAATGCTGGCCTGCTGCTCGAACCACCCCGTTGGGAAAATCTCCTGATTAACGGCAAATTTATCTCGCGGGAAGCTGAAAGTCGAGAGGCAATATACCAGCACTAGCATGGGACAGCCTACAGCAATAAGGAGGTCGAACCTGAGGTAACCAAGCAAACAACATCCCGAATCGGTCCAGTTAATGTGGTGGTTAAAGCTTCAACCGCAGTAAGGCACGTACAGTAGGTCGGTCAAAGTCTCCACCAAACCTATCCGTTGGAATGGCATGAACATGGTCATAGCGCAAACCAGCGCATTGGAGGCAGTGACAATCGTGAAAATGACGACAATTGGTGCTGGAGATCCGTTCTCTAGTATCTGGATAAGCAGAACTGTTTCAAAAGCCAAATCGCCAACTTTCAACCCGAGCTTCTGCGCATACCATACCACAATATACACAAACAACCGTTAGACAAGTCTTTCTCGTAAATGTTTTGAAGATATACCTACAGCAAAGCGGCGTGGTACGCTATCTGTGGTCACAAATGCGACCACATATTTTGCTGACGAGGTCACTCTGTGTGCGATTTGTTCCGCTGTGCTTGACGTGTCAGATGGTCTTTTCGCAACAATTGTAAACGAAGAGTGCGGTGTGGGCGGTGTTTGCTCCACTCGCTCTGGTCGAATGACCATTTTCACAAGAATGTAAACGTACCCAACGCCTATGATCGACAAACCAGACACGGATAACCAAAGAATTGAAGGCGAGGGGTCTACAAACAACCAGAAGACCCCATTGTCAAAGTGTTCGGTGTTCATGACCAGATTTACCGTATAATTCGGAGCCACATTGAGGAAAATGAGCCAGAGTGTCCATAGCAGACAGACACCCACAACCGCAGCGAACAGAAGTTGTAGACAGGTTGACCTGGTTTGTGCCGAAGGGATGAGGGTTCCAGAAATGTGAGTACTTAAACGCCGTAGAGTCGAAGCTCCTCGACTTTCAACACTCTCTCGATGCACCAAGTCTTCTGCAGCGATTGTTTTTGTCAACGCTACAGGAATTTCGGGTGCTGAGGTTGACTTTATTGGCATGGGGCCTCTGGTAGTTGTAGTTGGTACACCACGACTCGAAACGGGCTTGATTGCATTGGCAGATGCAAATTTTGTTGTCACAATATCCAACTTGTCCCCACATTCAACCTTCTGTGGTACAATTCGAGGCCGCATTGTCAGCAAAAGATGGAAAATCGTTCTGTTCTCAAGGCGAGTCCAGCGCATGAGTAGAGTTGGGTAGACCTCGCCGAAGTCTCCTCTACAATTACAGCACGCTGAAATTAAACACAATATCGTAGCACTACATTTAGGGTTTGCCTAACCACTAACTTGATGAGTCAAACGTGTCTACCATTCTCCTCTGTAGTGTAAAACAAGAAATATGTATTTCCCCGATCCGGAAACTTGTTGCGTTCTTGCATCATCTCAAAGTGACTGAATCACTGCGTACAGATAGGCGTTGTTAAATACATTTCTCTCTCAACATTATGAAAGTACGTTTAAACTCGTAGGTGGTAGTGCAGACGCCTATGATGTGGTCTGTGAGATGAGGTACTAAACGAGTTATTTGTTTGGGAAGGCAACAAACCCAGATGAAGAGATGGTGGTGTTACATGTTAAAACATATCTAGAGCTCGTGGCTGACTAGTATTTGGCTTGCGATAGCAAATTGCAGCAAGTTTCCGAGTGCATGTGAACGTCAAAAAGCAGCCAAGGTAACCAGGCTTACAACTCCAATAAACGCGGGAATTGAAGACGCAGGCTGGCATTAAAAATGCCGCCGTACGCGTCGATTGTGCTCAAGTAGACGCGACGATACTCGTCCGATGTGTTGAAGCTGAAATTGGGCATCTTGAAGGTGCAAGATTTGTCAAGACGCTGCAAGTCGCCACTATTTTCCACGAACGACACGAGCAACTGAAAGCTGCAAGAGTCGGTAGCGTTGCTACCATTTTCAGTCAGATGTGAAGAGCTCAAGTGCTGTGCACTGCGTAGTCGAAAGTGATCAGCTCCTTTTTGTCTCCGTTGAGAGCTTCTAAGAGCGATTTGGCGAATGTTCGGCGTCAGTGCCGTTAAGTAGAAGCACACTGGCCTGTTCGGGATTGTGGCGCTCTTGTTCCAGTATTAATCGCGCGTGTACACAATTCCATCGGCTGCGTAAGTGCTGAGGTTGGAATCGCTGCACACTGTTGAATTGTCCTTTGAGAACGCACAGTAAATCGGTAGGTTCCTGCCAAAGAGACCTTGGTGTTGGTGAAGCGAACTTTCATTTCTTCAAAAGACGGTGACGGGGTTTCCCAAAACTCGGAAAACTTGACGAGGTAGTACAGAATCGATGAAAAGAAAGCTTTGGAGGCATCGGGGAGATCCGAGACGTCAGTTAACGTTGTGGTGAAGTGTTTCAAGCCTGCAATATCGTTCAAGGAGCAGCGATTCAAACGGTACACCCCGGATGAGTTTACGCAGAACAGTTTGTTGCAGCATTGATCCCAGCATCCAGCGTAAATTATACGAGGGTGACTCCATCTCGAATCCATTTGTCACGTTGGTTATCAACCTCGCGCAGGTCGAAGTCGGTTCGTCGTCAAACTTCGTGATGAGATTGTAGAGTGTACTCGCGAGGCGTTCAGGTTGAAAACGAGCTTCACATTCTGGATCATGCTGGCAAAGCTCCAGAAAAGCTTCACCCACCTCATTAAAGTTGTCGTCTAGTCTGGAAAAGTACATGAACTTGTCCTTCATCGTTCCAGAAGCTGTCGTAAGGCTGTCGAGTACGTATCCAGTCACTGATGCTGGAGCAAGATGGATGAGACGTTCAACCACAGCCGTTCCAAAGCTCACACCGTTGACAATTGTGGTCGCTCCATTGGAATGTTTGGAGATCAAAGTTGCTACATCTGTAGCAGCAGTTGTGACGGAGAAAGAAGCGAGATCGCCGTATTTGGCATGAAGTTCTTCAGCACAATCCGGAATGTCAGAAAGTTGAAAACTCGCTCCACCATCCAAGCACTTCAGGAACGTGCTCCGTTTAGTGCCTCGATAGTCGATTGTGTACACGTTTACAGCACCTCCAAATTGTTTGTACAGATCCACCATTGAAGACTCCACTACAATATGTGCCAAAGCTTACAGTTAGTGCATGAATTGGTAAGTGCACTACAAATTGATAAAATCAATCTTACTGTGAACGGACGACGCGCCGGGACCTCCTTGTAGAAGCCACAAGTTTGTTGCAATTGTAGAGTTCTTCACCGCTGGGAAGCGCTTCACGAATACTTCGACTGTCAAATTGAAAAATTCTGGCGTCTCGCAAATTCCGGGGTAGCACAGTGGAGCGTTGTAGATAGCACATTCAGCATTCGGATGTCCAGAACTTCGTTCGTCTGAATACGTGAAGGCGGAGCAAGAGAACCAGTTGATTGTGGATAATTTGCTGAGCACAATGGGGCAGTGAGCGAGTATCCCCACTAGAAAGAAGAGCTGGTAGAACTGCATTGGGAACTGCGGCGAGGTTAGAATGATGTGTACTTCTACTTTCGACGGTGAATCCGTTAATGAAAGCAGTGAAGGAGAAATGTTATGAGATGATCGGAGATCGTCGATCTGATGAGACCAAACCCATGTGAAACTATTGGTGGTGGTGGAATATTCTTCAAAGTTCCAGTCTACACTGCTTGTGGCTCCTGAAGAGGAAAATACAGCTAAACCTACTGTGATCTGGAGTTGCGATCTGGAGTTGCGATTCGATAAAGATGGTTTCGAAAGTTGTGATGGTCTAATTGTTGTGTATCAAGCACTTTGTCAGGCAATCGAAGTACCCAACAGTGTTAGGAAGCTACCGGTTTCCTCCTATTCAAAGGCGACCACGAAACTGAGTAGACTCCAAAGAAGATTTTAAGTCTTGTGAATATGTCCCTGTCGACGTACTGAACTTCGTAGTAGAAGAAGGAACCACCCAGTCGAACCCCTCGTAAAGTTCAAGAAGTCCGACTCGCTTGCTTGAGGCTTTCCCAAACCAACTTCCGAAGAAAAGTGAACGTGCTAGAGATTCGGTTTCTGGTACTGTTCGATAGTGAATGTTGAAGACAACTACAGAAGAAGGAAGTCCCCATTTTCAAAGACCAATTACGGAGTGTACCCACTTGATGAAATCGATCTTTTGGCTTCTGATAGATCATTCCGTGAACGTGTTCTAGCGCATTTCAACTATCCATAAGAAACGCAGAGCAGTGAAATCCCGTAAAAACATTGGTGGAGATTGGTTTTGCTCTAGACCCAGTGTTGATCGCCATTTTGGGGTCGTATCTTCACTTTTTGACCCGTTTTACTGTTATTTTCTAGGTTTATTTTGTATAAATTCCGGATTAAGTTCCTTTCCATCTTCCTAATTGGTCCAAATATCCCTCCATTCCATCCAATCACATCGTCGTATTTTGGCGGGAAGCTCTTTTTGGCGCCATTTTCCAATCCTACCGTCATGGACTCGAACGGCGCGTCTCCTCCAGCTACACCGCGCTCTACCTCGTCTCCTAGGGCCTCTACAGCTGCCGCACCACCTGCATCGGATGCGCCTGCGTCTGTTCTACAGCCCAGTACCCAAACGCTCGCCAACGGCCTCGAGGACAGCGAGAACGAGAGCGACGAAGACGACGCCCGGGGCCGCAAGAGACGTCGGCTACGCCGCGGCGCCGCGCCCGCTTCCGACGCCCCCGCGTCCCCGTCTCTGTCCCAAATCGCCAATGGAGAGGACGACGACGACGTGGACACTTTTGTGGTGGGGGACATGGAGCAGGAGCAGCACGAGGGCGACGACGACTACGGAGAGCAGGCGGAGGAGCTGGACGAGGAGATTGTGGACGAACTGGACATCCAAGTGCGAGAGAGACAGTATTTCAGTGAAGATGAGCTGGACGACGACGTGGACGGAGAAGATCTGGGCGAGAACGCCGAGATGTAGGCCTCTAGAGTTATTTTTTAGGGGTTTTAAGGAAGATACTGAAGTTTTTTACGTTGTTGTGGTGTGAATATAGGGACTACCGACGCATGGAGACGTTGGATCGATATGATACGGCCATGCTGGATGCCAGGCAGTACGAGGATATGGATCTAGACACCAGGAGAGCTGTGGAGGACGAACTGAATCGACGAGATGCACGCGAAGGACGCATTGCCCAAGTGTTCCAGGAGGACCAGGAGATGGAGCAGGATGATACGCATAGGCGCAGGTTTATTCGTCCTCGGGAAGGAGACGAGGGATATGAGGAGCTGGGAGCTGATGCAGATACCGATGAAGGGATTAACTTGGAACACTTTGATGTGGCGCTGAAGGAGTGGATCGCCATGGAGAGACCGCGAAACGAGATCAAACGACGCTTTCGGAACTTTCTTAAAACGTTCACCGATGGCAAGGGCAGACTGGTGTATCACGAGAAGATTGTGCAACTAGCACAGCGAAACGAGCAGTCGTTGGAAATTGAGATTGGCGATGTGATTCATACCATGTCGATGGTGGCAGCATGGCTGGTTGAAGCACCGAAGGATATGCTGGCGATTTTGGACGAAGTTGCCCAGGAAGTGGTGCTAGCGCTGTTCCCGTACTATTCAACAATCCACCAGAACATTTACGTTCGTATTCTGGACCTCCCTGGCACGGAACGGCTACGTGACTTGCGGACGGCTCACTTGAACTTCCTCATCAAGGTTTCAGGTGTGGTTACAAGGCGTACGTCGGTATTCCCGCAACTTCAGTTGGTCAAAGTGAATTGCCCAGGTTGTGGAGCTGTGCTGGGACCCTTCACGCAACAGAGCCAGCAAGAAGTGAAGCTTAACGCTTGCCCCGAGTGCCAGTACCGCGGCCACTTCCCGATCAACAGTGAGCAGACGGTCTACCGCAACTTTCAGAAAATCACACTGCAAGAATCACCTGGCAGCGTCCCTCCTGGCCGTGTGCCTCGATCCAAGGATGTCGTGCTGGTTGGTGACCTTATTGACAAGGCCCGTCCTGGAGACGAGATTGCTGTAACTGGCATTTACACGAACACTCCAGACCCGACGTTAAATTTGCGTGATGGATTCCCGGTGTTCCGCACGGTGATCGAGGCTAACCATGTTGAACGACGTGCAGACGTCCTCGGCAGCCAACTACTCACGGCTGAAGACAAGAAACAGATCTTGCGACTTGCTAAGCAGCCCGATATTGCTCAGAGGATCATTAACAGTATCGCTCCGTCCATCTACGGCCACCACCAGGTGAAGACTTCGTTGGCTCTTGCTCTCTTTGGAGGAAAGCCAAAGTTTATCAAGAACTCTCGCGTTCGTGGTGACCTGAACGTTTTGATGGTGGGGGACCCCGGAACGGCCAAGTCGCAGTTCCTGAAATTTGCGAAACAGACTGCGCCTCGTGCCGTGTACTCAACTGGTAAAGGTGCTTCCGCTGTGGGTCTTACGGCTGGTGTTTCTCGCGATCCCTTCACGAAAGAGTGGGTGCTGCAAGGTGGTGCGTTGGTGCTGGCAGACAAGGGCGTGTGTCTGATTGATGAATTTGACAAGATGAACGAGCAGGATCGTACAAGTATTCACGAAGCTATGGAGCAGCAAAGCATTTCCGTTTCCAAGGCCGGCATTGTGACATCGCTGCAAGCACGATGCTCTGTTATCGCGGCTGCAAACCCCATCGGCGGACGCTACAACGCTGCACGAACTTTTGCAGAAAATGTTGAGCTCACAGACCCGATTCTTCAACGTTTTGACCTCCTTTGTGTCCTGCAAGACAAGGTGGACCCAGTGGATGATGAACGATTGGCAGACTTTGTCGTGTCGAGCCACATGCGCAGTAACTCGAAGAAGAAAACTAACGAGGAGGCTGAAGAAGGAGCGGATGAGGAGGACGAGTTGAGCGCTATGACACAATCGATGCAAGTGGGCGACGCTGATGCCAGTATGACTCTGGACCAGGAGCTGCTACGCAAGTACATTTTGTACGCACGTACATTCGTTAACCCCGTTCTCGCTAGTGGCTTAGATACAGGCAAAGTGGAGGCATTCTATGCGCAACTCCGTCGAGCATCCCAACACACGGGTGCTGTCCCAGTGGCCGTTCGACACCTCGAGTCGCTCTTCCGAATGGCAGAAGCTCACGCCCGAATGCATCTGCGCGACACTGTAGGCGACGAAGATTTATCCCTTGCGATCCGAGTACTCACGGAAAGCTTGTGTGATGCCCAGAAGTTTACCTTTAAGCGGCAGTGGCGACGCCTTTTCCGACCGTACTTGACGTATCGCCAGGACAACAACGTGTTGCTGCTTCACGTACTGCACGAGTTATTCAAGTCGGCGCACGCGTACCAACAGCTACGAATGCAAACGGATGCCCAAGCTGGCCACCGGAGTCAGAAGGAGACGACTCTGACAGTGTTGCGTGATGACTTACTCTCCAAGGCCAAATCTGTCGGCATCTACGACCTCAGCGAGTTCTACGAGTCCACTGCGTTCACCAAGGCAGGCTTCCGGATCGACGTGGCCACCAACTCCATCATCAAGGACATATAAGTGCAGAGTAGGAAGACTGGACAAAGCAAGCATGTTGTTGCATGCACCGTATAAACACGAGTCGGTCTGTTAGAGCGCCTTGCCGTTGAACACGAGCTGGTTGATCTTCTCGGGCAAAAGTTCCGCCATCTCGCCGCAAATTGACAGTTCGGTCTGGAAAATGCGGCGTAGCTCTTGCCTTGAGCCTGGTACTTGTGCTCGTACTTTCGAACCAGCTCCGTCACCGCTTCGTGGTAGGCCAGGCTTTGACGCCAATATCCAACAGTTTTAGCAGTGTCCGACGGGAACGTCACCTTGCCACAAGCGTGAGCCAGACCGAAGTAGCCCAACAACAGCGTCCGGAGTTCCTTTGGAGACATGGCTTCACCTGGAGGAAGCTGCACTTGGCTGTCACCTCGCAGCACGTTGATTCTCGCGGGGTCTTCCTTGGTTGACCCTTCCGGCTCCGTCGACGGGTAATACAGGAGTAAAAACTGTTGGTAGCACTGAATCGCCTTCAACGCGTACGCCATGGCCTTCTCGCCCGACTCCTTGCTCTGTTTGAGCTCGAGCACGTCCGCGTTGATCTCAGCGCACTCGAAGTAGAGCTCCTGCAGCAAGTCTCCGAAGGCGCGAGAGTTCAAAGTATCGCCAAGCATGGGTGTCAACAAAGCCAATCGTCGTCTCTGCATGGCAACTTGTCGGCCCAGAGCATCTTCGAACGGAAGCAGTCGCTTGTATAACGAACTCTCGCGCTGTAGGAGCCGCACATGCTGCGTGACGAATCCATCCAACACGAACACTTCTTTGGCGCGAGTACAAGCTCGGACGCCCATCTTGAACACGTCGCGCGCTTGGTCAAACGTTTCGATAGTAGTAGCAGGCACAAATTCCATGCCCAAATTGCCCTTGGAGCCATCTTCCTGAGCCTGATCGAGCTGGAGTAGCGTTTTCTCCATGCTTGTGGGACGTGGCAGCACAGAGTTCACTTCATCAACGTCATATCCATCCTTTCGCATTCCAGCAAGTTGCAGAGTTAGCAAATGCAGCCGACTCCAGGTCGCGTAGACTTCCGCCACCAGAAGTTTCTGAGTTTCGTCTCCTTCTTCCTCGGGTTCAGCAGCGCCATGATGAAGTAGCATGTACTCGCTCGCTTTCAGACAAATGGCTGCATCCTTGGGGTTGTCGGTGTCAAGGTAGAACTCCACAAGCTTTAGTGCATTTCGCACCCACTCATGCGCGCCAGGACATCGCGACGAGCCTTCACTTTCAGACTTACTCACACACTGCAGCAACTGCAGTTCCAGCGTTGACAAGCAAAACTTTGCCGCTTCATCTGCCATAGCCAAGCTCCCGTACACCTGCGCCAAATAGAAGTTCGTATGGGTCTGTGCCGCCGCGAGTGCGTCATCTGGACTCCGTTCAAACGTCTCACACAGTTTTTGCCCCGCTGACAGGTAGCACAGCGCTCTCAGTGGCCGCGAGCGGTTGGACCACAGCACACCCAACTGATTCAGCAGCTCCACCACGTACACGACAAACTCCTCATGCTCGTTCTTCACTTCCACTGCAGGAATCTCCGTCAATAGCTTGGAAACTGCACTTTTAGCAGCCCCCTGTCCTTCTGAGCCATCGTCCGCTGTCATTTCAGTCGTGAACTTCACCAACTCTGAGAAGAAAAAGTTGCCAGCCTCTTCCAACGCCGGCTGAGCGTCTACAAGGGACAAAATACCACGAAATATGACGTCAGAGGAGTAAAAACCTCCGTTAAGAGCTTCTACCGAGTCAAAAAGAGACTGCAATCTCTCGTACTGTGTGGCTCTTCCACTGCAAGATACGTGGCGCCTAGTTTGGCCGCTGCGACGGCCTTTTCCTGCAGGAAATCAAGCCACAAAGGCTCATTTTAGCTCCCTAGACCCTCATTTTACCCTCCTGTAGCTTCTAGTGAGCTCCACGTACAGCAGGGACCAGATTTGTGGTTGGGATCTTCTGCAGAATCTCAATCACTCGGTATTGAGCGGCGTAGGGCGTCGTCTCGGGGCATTCTTCCTGTAGAAATAAGGGATTTAAGGAAAAGTTAGATGGTATTTTAGAACTAAATTGTTGACGTAAATATTGAGTGCAAATGGACAGTAACGACTGCGTTGGAGAGAGGAGATCCAGGCGCATACAACGCACCGCTGCGATGGCGTCCAGACTGCGTAGAAGAGCGTGGAAGTCCTCTGGAAGATCGCCCATTGTCGGTGGGTTTCCTGGATACGTTGGAACTGAGACGACCCTTTCTATTGTGGCTATGGGAAATAATTACAGTCTACATTTGTAATAATAGAAAGAAAGCATACAATAAGATTGTGTAAGGCTGGTCTTAAAATGAGAAAATTACTTCAACATAACCGGTAACACCCTTAAGGCGTGTGCATCCATGACGGTAGGTCGTTCTCGTTTGCTGCAGGAGAAGCTTGAATTGCAGGAGCTGCGACTGGAGCTGGAGCTTGTACAACTGGCTGCACAACTGCTTGAAAAGAGGCCGTTTCCTTGGGTAGTGGGGTACTTCGAGGTGCCGTCACTGGTAGTGGCGTGGCTACTGGCATTCGAAGCGTTTGGGCAGAGTCTTTACTGCGTTTTGGAGCGCTGTTGTTGCCCAAGACGAAGATGGCGAGAGTCTGTAGCACAGTCATGGCCATGAGCGCCACGCCTTCGATGATGAGGATGGTGTTGTCGCTGCAGTTGCACTGGTTGTTCCGGGTCTTGCCTAGTATCGCCGTCATGATGCCACTGACGCCGAAGATGCATGCGCGACCGAATCGGTACCGCATGAAGCCGAAGAAGAAGAAGAAGAGCTCCCATTTGGACTCTCCGAACGTGAGGAGGAGCCCGAAGCAGACGCCCAAGAAGCAGAGACAACCGAACTCGGCTTGGCTGTCGAGCGAGTAGACGGACAACTTCAACGTGTTGAAGCCCAGGCACGACACGATGAAGAGCATGAGTCCCACGCAGGCACTCGCCAGTCGTAAGAATCCTTTCGGAGAGAGCAACATGGCGATAGGAAGCTTCCAATGAGTGATTCGAGGTCTTCTATGGACGTTGGTACGTGCAACGGCTTTGGCTAAAGTTGTCGAGTGCATTATGCTCTCGAGTCGTTTCTTCCGACTGCGTACGCGAAACGCATCAAGTCTCGTGCTAGTTCCCGAATCGGAGACTGTCATGGAGAGAGGCGGAAGTACGTTAGCACACGTTCTTGGCAGCACCTTTCTTGGCTCAAATGTAGATGGTGTGAGTGGAGACGATTGATCGACCATCAAGTGGTTGTGCTTGTCCTCCATGTTGACAATTCACTCGTGGAAGAGCGACAGTCTATTCAGTCTGACCACATCCTTGATTCATGATGCAGACCATTTCGACTAGAACCATCCCTATCGAACAGTAAGAACAAGTATCCCATTGGCGTGTGCCCTCCACGTCATAACACTACGGACAGACTGAGCACAATCCCGTTTGTGGTTTCTAGCAAGCACTTTCAAATTTGCCGGCCGTCGACAACCTCATGAAGTGTTTTCAAGTTCTCGTGTTTGCGGCGATACTCTCGTCAGTATCGAGCAAGAACCTGCTGAACGGCTGGTACCCGTGTTCGGACTACACGTTTTCCGACGAAGGAAGTAATGGAGATATTGAGGCCGAGTGTGCCATGTACATCGCACCGCTGTGTTATCCTGGAATTTGTGACGCTACAGAGGCATCAGAATCGACTGTCGACATTTTCGTCAAGCGGATGCTGGCGGTGGAAGGAGAGTGCGAAACTTCGACCAACGTTTGGGTTCTACAAGGTGGTCCTGGGTACTCGTCCACTCAAGTACGTGAGGGTTTTAGTTTCTCAACTTTTATCGTGTACTAACGTGTTGTACCGTACAACTTGTACGTGAATGTTTCGCAGTGGAGTCGCTGATGATTGATCTGTACAATCAACTGGGGGGTCAAGTGAACGTGTACACGATGGATCATCGAGGTACTGGTCGAAGTACTTTTCTAGACTGTGTCGCAGCTCAAGCGGTGACCACTGGATCCCCTCAAGGTCGAAAGATTGATCCTGCAGAAGTACCTGCGTGTGCCCAAGACCTGGCGATGAAGTACGGAGACCTCGCTTCGTTTTCGATCACAAGCGCTGCAATGGACGTCTCGACTTTTATCGCTCAATACTCCAATGGTGCCAATACGACAGTGTACGGCGTGAGCTACGGAACGGCTTGGGTTGAGCGCCTTATCCATCTTGACCCTCCGACGGTGACTGGATACGTTCTCGATAGCGTTGCGACTTCTTCCGGTGCATCTGCAGACAAGTTTGAATACTTTTCAACATGGAAAATTGATTTTGGTGAAGCCGGTGACGCTTTCTTGGAGCTTTGTGACCACGACAAAGAATGTCGATCTCGTTTTGAACCGAAAGGTCTGGCTAGTACACTCGTCGAGGTGATTGCAAAGTTTGACCACGACCCGAAGTCAACGTGTGCTGCTCTGATGAATAATGTGAAGAGCGACCTCAAAAATGAGTCGCCGTCAATGATTTTGCGTGGTGCATTAAGCTGGTTACTTCAGGGATTGACCGCTCGAAAGCTCATTCCTCCTGCTGTGTACCGACTAAATCGTTGCTCTACCGAGGATGTCGACGTGTTGACCCATTTCATCTCGACTCTAAACGTCGACCTAAAGTACTCAAGCCAAGACGATAGTTTCTATTCACCACTGCTGTATTTCCTCACCATTTTCTCCGAGATGTGGGAAACGCCATCTCCTTCCATCGAAGAGATGAGAAAACGATTTACAGACGCCAGTATCTCCGACAGCGAAGTGTACTTGGATACTCCACTGTACTGTGCTTTCTCGAAAGAAAACTCACAAGTGTGTAACCAGCTCAACGTCAGCAATTATCTGGGCAATGGCATCTTGTACCAACGTGACCAGTACTGGAACAAGAGCGCTACAATTCCTGAGCAAGCCAGCGTGCTCCTTCTCAACGGTAAATTGATCCTGCCACCCCTAACAAGTACGCTGAGTATTTGCGTGAAGCTCTCGATGGTGAAAACAAAGCATTCACCGGAGCGATGCCGACCGACAGGTATCGCCAAGCTGGCAACGGACATGAGACTAGGCAGGAAGCTAGATAGCAGAGAAGTTACAAAACCTCTCCAGGCGATAGCAGACCATCGCCAGGAGAGACCCACTTCGAGTTTTAACTCCAAACCATCAACAGAGCTTTGGTTTGCCCGGAAGCGCCAGCTTCCCTCGTAGTGTTCCGAAACCTACTACAGAGCTCGCCGTTTTGGATGAGGATGAAAGTCAGCGACGTCTGTCGAACCGTGTACAGCCCCAGTGTTGTGGCGGTTGTGATGAAGACCTGCATGGTCTCCCACGTGAGTCGAAAGTGGCGATCGAGCTGCTGCTCTCCGGAGCGTGCCTTCAGTAAGTTGATGAACGAGTAGGAGAAGGCAAAGAAGCAGAACGCGAGGTTAGTCAGGGCCTCGGGCGTCAGTGTTCCTGTTGCCAGTCCCAGGTAGTACAAGTCCGAGCTCGCGATGAGGTGGTACGCGATCTGGGCCAGGTAGAACACTTGCATTCGGCCATTTTGGCACCGGTACGCCCAGATCCGCGTGAGGAGGATACTACGCCGGTGCGACATCACTTGATAGAGACTTACGACTCCCATGACCAGTATTTGCGCTACGACCACGCCAGGAAGGACGCTGAGCGGCACTCGGTCGGCGTATCGATTGCGAAACACGTTCAGTGCCATCGCAAGTCGGTCTTATACTGAAGGGTCCACCTCCGCCACGAACTCCCAGAGCGAGTTGTAGTAATTGTGGACACAAACGTCTCGAGTCCAGCAGACAGGCAGATCGTCCGGTGCTTGAACCATAATGCCGTAGTTGACCCAGTGCTGGTTAACTGCACAGGTGTCTTCAATGTAAACGCCTGTCATATTCACTTCCCGAACACGACAACCGCCAAAGTACCCGTGGAACAAGGGCTGCAGAACCTTGTCGTAGTCTTCTGCTACTGCTGGAATCGTTCGAGAAACACTGGGTAGGCTGCTCGTGAAGCTGTACGGGAACCAGGCCCTGGAAAAAGTAATATCCGTGCAGTAATAATTGCAGTTTGACAATTCAATCATTTATTATGGGTTTGTCGCTAAACCAGTACAATTCAGCATTGATCCAGTAATATGTAATACAATATGTTAATATGAACTTTCACTGGTTGTCCGCTTTCACTCCCAACAACCATCCATTTTCGGAGCTTCTGCTGCGCTATCCGCTCCTACGACTTCGAACATCACGGGTCAGCAATTCTTTTAATCCAGAATGAAAGCCTTCCAGTTGGCTGGTTGAAGTGATACGCACAGGAGCTCCGCCTCCTTCGTTGTACACATTTGCATCAACGTGTAAATCTCCGCGCGCTATTTGTTTTATATTGCTGTCGACACATCCACTCCACTCTGCCGCCGAACAGCTCAGCTCCGTCATATCTATTTTACCGAGTACATCTCGTAGACGAGTCTCCATATCACTTGGTGATCTGAGCTCGCGGTTCACATCATACAGTGCCGTTTTCAACTGTTTGCACAACAACTTGCGAGTAGGCTTCGCCTTAACGTTCTCACTAAAGCGCGTAATTACGTGAAACGGGTCCTGCTTGACAGTCACTGAGTCCCCGTAGTTTTTTCCAATTAGCTTCCGCACTGCATTAGCATTATCACTAACAACGAAGCAATCACAATCGGCTGCAAACTGAGGTTTTACATCTAAAAGCAACTTCTCCGTCTCGTCATGATTCTCTGAGCGAGTTAAACGGCGACCAACGATTTGTCCAATTTCATTTTGCAACAAGAGCAACATCTTTGCGTCAACTAAGCTCTCGCGTTGGTCATGCGCACGACACAACTTTAACCGCTTACAAAACTTCACAGAGTGATCCATCCTCAGCACTTTTTTCACTGCAACCTGCTTCATCACTATCTCACACAGGGACCCATACAGCTCAGTCTCCTTCAGCCACACATCAGTTAGTGATCCATGAGAGAGCACCTTGTTCCGCGCGAGGTATATCGCCAACGATGGAGGTGTAGGAGCGAGATAGGTAGGGTTTTGATCGTGGTTTCGGTGCACTCCGTACGCAAATACCGCTAGCAAGTGATAGTATCGATTTTGCCGCCGCCGCTCCATGTGGGAAATTGTGCTTGCCAATCCATTTGGCGACATGATGCCCTCGTGAATGTGTTCCATCAACCTCCTAGAAATTCCAGTCTTCTTACAGCTAAAAAAAGGAAGATGAATCATCACGTCCGCGTTGCACTCGGCATAACACGAGCTCAGAGTTGAAAAAGTTGTACAATTGTCCGAACTGCACTGGTACTTGACGTAGAGAACATCAAACTTGAACTCTACATCCTCCACAACCCGTTGCTTGTATTCTTTCACACGAGGAACGCATGTACAACCCGGAACGACACAGAATGGTTTTCCACTTCCATTCGTAATTTCAGGAATCCAAACAAGTCGTGGCCGAGTAAACAAAGAAACTAGGTTGGTGTCAGATAGTTCAGATTCAGGACAAGCCAGTTGAGGAGGAAACATCTTCTTTGTCATTGCTTGTTTCACTAAACGGCTTCGCTCCTTGGGCAGAATGGCATCGCCATCAGCGGCAGCGCTGTACTTGAGGAACGCCATGCGTCTTTTCAAAGTGCGACTGATCGGAGATCGGACTTAGCATACCGGCTTATCGGAGATACCGGGCCTGTCGGCCCCAGTATCCCCAATAAACCCGGTTCGTACCCAGTGCAGAGTTCCCTGGCCATGCTGAGGCCGGCGTACGAGCTTGGCGATGGCTGTACTCTTCCTGGAGCGCGATCTGAATCGCCTCCTCAAGGGTGCCACATTGCACCCGGAACAGCTGCGTGCGAGCGGGCCCCACCCGGAGGCCGTCCATGAACACCGTCACCTTGATGTGTTCATGGAGTGGGTTTCCCACTAGAGATGCGGTAAGCTCACGCATCTCCTGGATGTACTCATGCAGCTCACGCTTCCCTTGTTTACACGAGAGAAAGCGTGAGCGCTAGCGATACTCATAGTTCGCCGGGAGGAACGCGGCTCGAAGCTGTTCACACAGCTGAGCCCAGGATGCAAAGCATCCCGGCGTATCGCTTCGCGCGTGTACGCCCAACTCTTAGCACGACCGCTAAGGTTGGAGAGTGCGAACGCCACTCTGAGCCGTTCGCTCGAGATTAGAGCTGCGTCCATGGCGAGCTCTACCTCTCGAACCCAGAAGTGAAGGTTCTCACCTTCCTTCCCCTCATACGGGTTCACCTTTAGCCGCAACGGCTTAGGTTGGGTCGGCTTGGACTCCAAAAAATTTTTTCCTTGTGGAGTGGGTGGGTAAAAAATTTTTTTTTACCCACCCACTCCACAAGGAATTGGTTCGTCGTTTGTGAGTCCGCTTCTTCAACAAGCGCTTGACAAGTTGTCCAATACTTTCATCAGCTAGTACAACTTCGTTCGGTCGAGACACCTGCGACGGCCCGTTGTTCGGATTCAGGGAATCAGTGTTTGAAAACGGGATGGGGCTTTACACATGTAGCGGAGGTTGTATCAAAGCGCAAGTATGAGAATATGTTCGGAATGTTTGGAGTATGCGATGCACGTAGCAGCAATGATACGATTCCCTCCTGGCGATTTAGAGTGGTTCTCGAAAGTAGAGCTAGAAATGTTAAAACGAGGAAACAGAGTAAAAGGAAAACCGCGGGAGCCTGAAAGGTTCCCCGGGCATGTTCAATGAGTCCTCGCTCATACATGTCAAACGCGTTCACGCGTTCGACCTGCTCGGCCGGTGTTGACGCCACCAAGCTCTGCAGAGCTTCCATACCGAAGATGCCTGCCATCTTCCGAACGGACTCGAACTGCGAATCGTTCACATGAGGAAACTCATTCCGGTCCATGTTGACCAGAACGCTAGAGGTTCAGGTAGTCTACCCGCGTAGGCGTGGATTGACTACAAGTGCTACCAAGTGTGACGGGTCACACGGCACCTTGCGCTAGAGGAAGCTTGACTTCCGAGAGTATACAAACTCTCTGTGAACGGCAGTTCACGGGTCCCTGGGGACGATTTACCAATAAGAGGGTAGATTTAAGACTGAGTGTATTTATAGGTGTTTCTAAATCCAACTACATACAAAATATAACTCACCTATAGAGTTTCCTAGATGTTATCCTATTGGTTGGTTTTGAGGGCATGTACCCATGATGTGGATGACGTGGCTGTGGTGTGTCCACACCACAGGACCTCCACTTAGTGACATGGCACTCTTCGTGGGGCCCCGTTACAGTCATGATCATCTTGCAAGTCGAGAAAAGACGCTCGACCGTGTTCGAGGTCGGCGGCACTAGCTTCGCCAGCGCTCTGTACCTGACGTTTGTCCGCGTCGACACACGTCGCTTCTTGCCCTCGCGCAAGATGGCGACGGCGTACTCGCAGCGCTTTCTTCTTCCTCTTGGTGCTCACTTGGTCTTCACCACCGCATCTTCCATCGTCCTCGCTGTCACTGGCCGCCTCAAAGCACTTGACCGCGCGTGCTTCGGCGGCGGTAAGGGTGTCGCCGTTGCCGATCTTCACGAGCGCAGACGCGAAGAGGGGGAGTGGACGATCTTGGCAGAGGCGCGGAGATGATCCGCCATGATCGGTAATCCGCCACCACGCTGCCAAATAGGAGACGCACATCAGCGACCGTGGTGCTCTCGTGCTGAAGCGTCTTGCACACGGTGTCGAGTTTTTCGAGGTCGGTGAGCAGCGCCACCAATTTTTTGTGGACCACACTACTGGGTACGTAGTCGTCGACAGCCTCGACCTGCCGAATAGCATCACGAATGCGTACGTAGCGGACGACCATATCGTAGGTTGACGACCAGCGAGTTGCATTCCGTTTGACAGGGTGCAGGTCCGTGAACTTCGCGAGGGTGGCAGCATTGTTGCAGTGCCTCAACTGAATCATCAGGTTGTTGAGAGCGGCAAGTTCAGCCTCGTAGTCGGCGAGGAAGCGGTTAACCGCCAGGTTGAACCTGTGGCTGGCGCAGCCAACCAGAGGGACGCCAAGGAGCGTAGCAATCTTCTGGTTGGTGCTGCAGTTGTCTCCCACCAAGAACGCCACCATACCGGTGGTCTTGTTTTACAGGTCGAGCACCGACCGGATCATCGTAATGTGCGCCTCGGCGGTCTGACTGCCTTCCTCTAGCGGAGAAAGAGAGAGCAGCCGCTCGCGCCGAGTTCCCATCGCCTCGTACACGCCGTACACTCCGACGTAATGCATTGATCCGTGGAACCAGCCGTCAAACATTAAGCCAAATGTTTTGCCTGTCTCCTTGCCGACGGCTGCTCCCACGTTCTTTGCCACCGTCTCCATGCACTGCTTCAAGGTCTTGGAGGAGATCGGTGACCACTTGATCATCGAGCGTGTGACCAGGCTGTCGACCTCGGTGACGGCATGTTGCGCTCGACGACCCACCGCATCCACTGGAAGCGGTGGTTCGTCTCCTGCGAAACGAAGCCAAAGCTCTCGGGAGCACGGCCTTCAGCCGCAGCCGCGTACATCTCCTCATACAGCGGGTGCTTGGTGGTGATGTGCGACATTAAGTTGGAGTAGCCGCTGCCGATCTGCTGCTTCCTTGTTGTGCTGCACTCCTTGCACACATAGCTGCCTGAGCTGAGGTCTTCGTAGAAGAACGCGCAGATTTCCTTGCTGTCGACCATCTTGGGTATTCAAAAGTGAGCGGAACTGGGGCTGCGCATTCTCGATATCCACATCGTCCAGCATAATCTTACTGTAGGAGCACGATACGGGAGAAATCCAGAGTTGGGTCATGTTGATCTAATTGCTGCATGCCGCTCATCAATATTATGTAGCCAAAACACGAAGGGGTTGCTCGCAACTTCTGCTGATCAAGAATTCGTCAATCAGCTCATGTCCAATCCGTTTAGGCCTCCCCAGTATCGATCTGCTACCCAGCTTGACTTCTCATTTCAGACGTGGCAAACAATCTTTCGGAGTGCCCGAGTACAAACTGAAGCCTTTGAAGCAAACCTCGCACGGTCCAGACAAACACTTCACAACTATCAAAGAGTTGCTGTTGAAAAATGCAACGGCACTCCAAACAGGAACTGTCGATCGCCGCGTATTCATGCACTCACTGCGCTTGGATGACGCAGAATGCGAAGGAGCGGTCGGTTTTTCCGCCGAGGAATACGAATTACTTCGGCAGCTTCGACGAGAGCAAAAATTACCTGGTCGTTCTTGGGCTGAATCGTTCTTGTCACGACCGTCATGTACAACCTTGTAGTGGCCACTAACATTAACTCGCAGCTAAAGTTACGGCGCCGCAGTATTCGTACAGTGGGAACTGCCCTGAAGACCACACAGCTTCAGGCTCACGCGGGATCTTCAAAGACCACATCACATTCCAGCGTGTTTCAATTCCGAGTGCAAACGGAAGAAGCTAACGCAGATCAGCTGTCGACGAGCGAGCAAAGTCTTCAAATTGATCTCTTCACCACCATTCGACAAGCCAACTACATATCAAAGTCGGAGAGGATCAAAGTCTTTTGCATGCTCCTCGATTTTGCTTCCTGTGTCTGCGATGGAATTCGGTCTTTCACTGATAAAGACATGAGAGCACGCTGGGAAGCAATCAAAAAAGCAAGTAGTGCTGGCAAGGCTTTGAAAATTAAAATCAAGTTGTTGCCTCGCGTGGAGAACAACACACCACGACCTCAATTGAATCCACTTCAGTCCCACCAAAGTCCTTCAGTTGCAAACTCCAATCCACCCGACACTGCAACCACTTCTTGCATCAGAAACTCCACTACCGAACCAACTCGAGAGTCTGCCACCCAGTCCACAGCCGGTTTACCACGTGAGACTTTGGACGCTGCCGAGGCGCCAGCTTCTCAACAACTGAGGATTACACCTTCGAGCTACGCGCCTCCTATACGAATTGCTGAGCAACAGCTCGAAGAGTTACGGCAGCTTTCGAATAGTTTACGTGGAGTCCGAGGAAAATGGCCGCGCATTTTGAGCGTATTCAACTCATATTATCCTGGCGTTGGGATGAATGAGGACACGTTGAGAATGCGTCTACGAAACACGAACGCATACTCGAAGACGACCCAACCACGCACTTACGTGGCTGCACCCGTTGCGGAAGTGCAGCAACCACAGAAGCGCAAAGCGACGGCGTGCAGCTCTTGCCAAGAAACGACGCAAGAAGTGCGGAGAGGATCCAAACTGCTTAAACAACACACGAGCACAGCAGAGTACGTTGATTAGATATTTCAACCCGACTGAATGAGAGCTCATCGTTCTTTGTAGCACCTTACCTGTTCTGCCCTCTGCACCACGGTTGATCCCTGACAAGCCGCCGAGCCACACCGCGCCCACAAGCAAATGCGTTTTGTGACTGTTCTCTCTGTTTTCAAAGATGAGCCACGTCGTGTACGCCACACCAAAAAGTTACGGGGGGTAACGGCCAGGAGGAGCTGGTCGTGTCGGTCAAGTCGGTCGTGCTGGTCGGATCGGTCTCGGGAGAAACCCCGGTATTACCAACCAACCACGAACCGGGCGAGTCCTAGCGGACCAGTTCCAATGGAACTCGGGTCCGCGGAGCAGCAGACACCCGCTGCTACGGCTGTGGCCAGCTGGGTCACATGAAGCGTGTCTGCCCCGCCGGAGGACAACCCAGGCGGTTGCCTCCTAGGCCTCTAGCGCTCAAGGGTCGCTGGCAAAAGCCGCGACCCCCGAGACCAGGGGAACGCAGGCGACCAGTAGGGGCGGGGCGCCCTACTGGGGAAGATCTAAGTCTTCATGAGCGGTGCGCGGGTGGCGCGCACCATGGAGACTTAGCCCCTGAGAGTCTGTGCACTCTCGAATCGGCGAAGGACAGCGGAGGGCTGCTTGTAGTACACGCAGGTGTACGAGGATACGGATTTCCGTTCCGTGTCCTAATTGACTCTGGGGCGTCAAAGAACTTTGCACGCCGCCAGACAGTTGCTCGCAACGGCAACAAGTTGGCCGATGCTCTGAGAGAGAGCAAAGGCAACGGGACAGTGTCAGTCAGACTGGCCGAAGGGAAGGTGATAACCATCCCTAAGATCCACATGAATCTTGCTGTGAAGTTCGAGGACTTCAACAGCTCGGTACAGTTCACTGTTCTTGAGATGGAGTCGTACGACTTGATCCTGGGCATGCCCTGGCTCGAGAAGCACGAGCCCTGGATAGACTGGCGCGGCAAAGCGATTGGCGCTAGCCGGCCTGCAGTGTCCGACAGAGCATTGGTGAGTCATGTTCCCACCTCTGTCAGGACCTGGGCCACCCGAAAGGGGCGCCGGGATGCCGAAGCATCCAGGGAGTACTTGGGAGTCGTCGATGTCTTGGACGACACCATGAAAATGGCTGCAGCAGGAGCTGCACCAGACCGAGCGCGGCAGTGCATTGCGGACAGCCCTCGGTCGCCACCGGAGCCAAGACCGGTGGCCGAAGCTTCGACGGTGTCGACGCTGACGAGCGTCGACCAAGTGGGTAACACAGTTCCACACACGGTCGCCCAGACCTTAACTGAAGAGGAAGACGCGGAAGACGCTTCCTGTGTGGGTAACACAGTTCCACACACGGTCGTCCAGACCTTAACTGAAGAGGAAGACGCAGAAGGCGCTTCCTGTGTGGGTAACAAAGTTTCACACGGAGTTGTGCATGCTCCCGATGTCCCTAGTGTGACATCACACGACGTGGGTAACGATGTTCCACGTCGCGGTCGCCGTCGACGACACCGCCGCCGCCGCAAGTCGAGTCTGAACGCTGTTCAGACTGAAGTCGCTCTTAGCGACTCGGAGCCCAGGGCCCGGGCTCCTCAGACGCGACCGGTCGAAGAGTGTTATCACATCTTCGACGGCGTGACCGGTATGCCAGTCAAGGCAACAGGCATCCACTTGGAGCCACTGCCGGAGGTGTCAGAGTTGCTGAACCTCGAAGAGATGGCGGCAGAAGACTTTCTGGCCGATATCAAGGCTGGCAAGATCGCAGAGCTGGTTCTCCTTAAGCCGGAAACCACTCTGGAAGAGATGAACTCCTCCTCTGTCCTGGACGAGGACGTCCTCGAAGAGATGGGGAAGCGACGCGAAGCGCGCTTGGGTTCTGAGATTCTCAAGAACCCTAAGGATCCGGTGTATCCTTCGGTGAAGGAGTACGAGGACGTGGTGTCGAAGGACCCACCGTCACAACTCCCACCAGATCGAGAAGTTCGGCACGAGATTGATCTCGTGCCTGGCACAAAGTACTGTGTCACGAGGCAATGGCCTCTACCGCGCGAACAGTGCGAGGTCATTGATGCCTTCTTCGCCGCGAAGGCGAAGGCAGGCATGGTGCGGGAGTCGAAGTCCCCGCACTCGACGCCAACCTTCTGCGTTCGGAAGCCGAACGGGAAGTGGCGTCTGGTTCACGCTTACAACAAGCTGAACAGCGCTACGGTGCCGGCCCAGACACCAATCCCACGAAAGGATGTGTTGTTAAACAACATGGCCGGCTGCGAGCTGTACAGCGCTCTGGATCTGGTGGACGGATACTACCAGATCCTGATGCGTGAGAGCGACATCCCGCTCACCGCAGTGAGCACTCCAAGCGGTATGCTTTGGGAGTGGCTCGTCATGCCACAGGGTCTGTCCAATGCCCCAGCGACGTTCCATCGCTTGGTCACGCAGTTGTTCAGACGCTCCGTGCGTTTGCACAGACGTACTTCGACGATATATTCGTCCATAGCCGTGCCGAGGATGGCAAGACGGCTATTGAGGTGCACATCGAACACCTCCGTCGAGTACTGGAGGTCATGAGAGCCAACAAGCTCTATGCCAACATCGACAAGTGCGTCTTCGCGTCACCAGAGATCAAGGTTCTCGGTTGCTTCGTCAGCAACGACGGTGTTCGGGCCGACCCAGAGAAGGTCAAAGCCATCGCGGCTTGGCCCACGCCCAGATCCCAAAAGGATCTTCGGAAGTGGTTGGGCTTGGCCAACTACCTGCACAAGTACAGTGCGGGGTACGCGGGCCTGGCTAGACCCTTGTCAGACCTCCTGAAGAAGGACTCTGACTGGCACTGGGAGCGCCAACACCAGGATGCCTTTGATAGCATCAAGGCTAGCCTCCAGCAGGCGCCAGTCCTGGCACTGCCGGACGAGACGAAGCCGTTCAGCGTCGTCTGCGATGCCTCCGACTACGCCATCGGTTGTGCATTGCTGCAGAACGACGCGGACGGACACGAACGAGTCATCTCGTTCCAGTCCAGGCAGCTCAAGGCTGCCGAACGGAACTACCCCGTTCACGACAAGGAGCTCCTTGCCATGAAGTACGCCCTTGTGAAGTTCCGGGTGCATCTTCTGGGCTCTAGGCCCTTTGTGATCTATACCGACCACGCATCCCTGCGGACGGCGACCAACTCACCTCACTTATCGTGACCCGCGGTTCACCGCTGCGTTCTGGAAAACGTTGTTCCAATTGCTTGGAACTAAGCTGCACATGTCCACAGCTAACCATCCTCAGACGGACGGTCAGACTGAGCGCGTCAATCGTGTGCTCGAAGACACTCTGCGCAGTATCTGCGCGGGAGCGCCACGTACGTGGTCGGAGCAGCTCCCTGTTGTTGAGTTCGCACTCAACAACTCGGTGCTCGCGTCTACCGGGTTCACGCCGTTCTACCTGAACGGCTTTCGTAAACCCCGGGTGCCCCTCACTTTGCGTGGCGGCACCGACGACTCTATCTTAAGTGGGGGAGAGGCTCGGAAAGCCCTTTCCTCCCAGGTTGCTGAGTTGCAACCAGTTTCCTTGCGGAAACAAGTGGAGTCCTTCATGGACACACGGCTGAATGTCATCAGCAGGGTCCGCGACGCAATGGCGGCGGCCCAGGGCAAACAAAAGGAGTACTCAGACAAACATGGAAGAGGAAACTTAAATGTGTATAATGTGGGAGAGTTAGTCCTACTCGACACTAAGAACCTACCGCTTGACGCTGTCAGCTCTGTCGGCAGCAACAAGCTGAAGCATCACTTCATTGACCCGTTCACGGTCCTGGCGAGGCATGGTGCAGCGTACACCATCGACCTGCCTAAGTCCATGAAGACGCACCCGACGTTTTACGTGGGGCGTCTCAAGCGGTATCACGATCCGCAGGGGCCGACTGCTCCCCAGGCGATCCATCCTCTTCGCGAGGAGGAGGTGCCAGCTCCTGAAAGCGAGAAGGAGGCTCGGGCGCCGACGAACGACCCTGTCCGTAAGCCCAAGATTGGGAAACGGAAGACTCACGGCTCGAGTCATAAGCCGAAGGGGTCCCATACGCGGCTGGATAAGCCTGGTACGCGCTGTAGCCGTACGACGTCGCAAACGCAGGAGCGTGCGACTGGGCGTACACCGGACCATGCGGTGGAGCGTACGCCGGACCAGACGCGGATGCGCATACGTCTGCACTCCCGGCCGTCTCTCCAGATCCCCAACAGCCATTTGCAGCTGCTGGATCCGGCGATAGGCTTCGTCCATATCGGACGAATGGGTCCGACGGTCCACTCGATCCTGGAGCGCCGAGACGTTCCGGCCCAGCTGGGCCAGGCGGTCCTCAAGTCGAGCGAGGACCCCACGACTCCCAGACTCGGCGGCAGCAACACCGCCAGTCCCGAGACCCAACGTGATCTCAAGGACAAGGACACGTTGTCGAAGGCGAGACACCTCTTCGTTCTCCGACGGAGGAACGGGCGGAGCACTTGGGCGAGAGGAGCGCCGCAGCGACGGGCTCCTCAGAGGTTCCTCGTATTCGTATTCGTACGAGGGCATCTCCTCCGCTTTTGGATCGGAACGGAGAGACCCACTTCCACGTGGAACGAGTCGTCCGGGAGCGACGCCTCCGTGGCCAACGCCAACTCCTTGTGAAGTGGCGAGGCTACCCGGACTCCGAGAACTCGTGGGAGCCGATTGAACAGCTCCAGGCAGACTGCCCAAAGGCTGTCGCGATCTGGGAACAGAAGGGACGGTCGGTTCGTAAGTAGTTCGGGGTTTCTTACCCGAACGCAGTACGGGCGTGGCCGCAAACAGCCCGTACCCGCGCTCATCATGAGCGCTTGAAGCCCCGCGCTTCTGGAACTCCTTTGGCAGCAAGCGTTTGCTGACCAAATGAGCGAACTCAATTCGTAGATCGCGCTGGTCCAAGATGGAGGACAGCGTGCGTTCGTCCTTGAGCCCTCGAAGGTGCTCTTGTGAGTAGCCGCGGGAGGCTACCCACTGCCAGAAGAGATCCTCACTGGCAAGCCAAGTGGTGCACACCTCGGGTTGGACCCAATGATAACCCCAGACCGGAAAGAGGCCCCCACGGTTCTCGGGCTTCTTTCGGCGGGTCGTGAAATCCTTCAAAGGGATTCGGTGTTGTGCAAGGAGCACACACCTGGCCGCCTCGATATTCTCGGTGAACAAGGCGACCTTCTGTACCAAGGCGCGTTCGTACGCGCCCTTGGAAGTGTGACCACCAATGAGTCCACGAGGAGCAACGAGTTGCTCCAAGTAAAGATCGGCCCCAGAGCCCTCCTCGGGTGGCCAGTATGACTGCGAGTGGGTGCCCCCGTCACCTACGGGTGCGGTACCGGGTGCCCTTGTACTCGCCGGGCAGCTTGGAAATCTTCCTGCTGCCGATCGAGATCGTTAGAGATCTCTTGGGGCTCGTAGACAGCACCCTCCTCCTCGTCAGACGAATTGAAGAGGTCGCGGTATCCAGTCTCCATTGCCTCGCGGCGTGGAGACCTTGAAGCATTGCGCTTCTTCGAGCGTTTGGCCCCTCCGCTGAGGCCTTAGCGGCTTGAGCCCGCTCTACACCTTCGGCAAGCGAAAGGTTCTTCGCTGGCGAACGAGGTTTCTCTTCCTCGTCGCCGCCTGCCGCAGGCGAACCTCTGGCCTCGTCGGCCGGGCTCTGTGGACGCTCCGGCGTCCTGTTCTCGTGACCATCGTGGTCACTAGCGGGCGAACGCATGACGTCGTCGCTGTGCTCGCTGGGCAGGGGTGTTTGACCACCCTCGGAGTCCTCGGATAGCCCCAGGAACTCCTTCAGAGCCCTATCGTCACCGGGCTCCGGACTGTCGTCCCGGTGGACGAAGCGCGGGTTGGGTCGATCGTCCGGAGGGACATCCGGCGACCGACTGCGACGCGAGCTCGCGCTCGCGCTCGCTGGCACGTCACCACGAGAGGTGACTGCCTCAGAGGCCGCATCGTCGGCCTCCTTCTGAGGGACGAGCCTTTGCCGCGAGGCTTAGTGCTCTTAGCCCGCTGCTTCGCAGCAGCAGGCTTAGCGCGCGCTTTCGCGCCGCGAGATGCTCCAGAACGGGGCATGCTCGCAGAGGTCGACGTGGAGACCAAGAAGAAGAGCGCTGTGTCGCTCACGGGCTCTAACGAGAATGAGCCGCCGCGCGGTTCGCCGCCGCGGCAAGTCGATATCAATCGACGAAGAGTGAAAGAGTGTGACTCGCTTTCACTCGTCCTGATTGGTCGGTAAACCGAACCTAAGTGGGGGAGGATGTAACGGGGTCCCACGAAGAGTGCTCTGTCACTAAGTGGAGGTCCTGTGGTGTGGACACACCACAGCCACGGCATCCACATCATGGGTACATGCCCTCAAAACCAACCAATAGGATAACATCTAGGAAACTCTATAGGTGACTTATATTTTGTATGTAGTTGGATTTAGAAACACCTATAAATACACTCAGTCTTAAATCTACCCTCTTATTGGTAAATCGTCCCCAGGGACCCGTGAACTGCCGTTCACAGAGAGTTTGTATACTCTCGGAAGTCAAGCTTCCTCTAGCGCAAGGTGCCGTGTGACCCGTCACAATGACGCCACAGCGCAGCTGCATGCTGCCGGCGAACTTCGAAATGATCGCCTTCTTGCGCGTGAACCGAGACATGTGGAACGCGACGTGCAAGACGAGTAGGTGACACGTTCATGTGCCGACTGCAATACATTGATATTGAACCAGTCATTGATTATTGACCTCATCTGCTATTGCACTTATTACTACTGCTGGTTGTTTTCCTCCAGTTCCGTTTTTTACTGTATTGTCCGAGGCCTGATGGGAACAGCTTCAAAATGTCCGGCACGACAGCAAGTAGATCAATACCGTTCGTTGCCAACGCAAGTTTGGAGCCGACGAGCCCGGAACTCGACACGTTCGGCCGGCACTCGGTTTGCTCAGGGAAAATCGTAAAGTCTGCAACTGAGACGGCCGAGAAGTCCGTGCTTGCAGCGGCCGTGGGGAACTTGAAGAGTCTCAAATGGGCTTCGAGAACCCAGTCCGTGGGGCACTTGACAACCGTCTTGACCGCGGTCTCCACCTCCAGCAGTACGTGCGGCATCACCGACAGATTGAGCGTGCTCACGGTGTCCACCACCATTTGCGGTTTGCCTTTGAACGTCGTCACGGGCGATCCCCACTCATCCACACCGCTCATACACACGGTACCGTCCGTCTCCAGTGCGTCCGCGAACGCGAGTGCGGCCGAGCTCAGCCGATCGTAGTTGGTAAACTCCATCAGCAGGTTCTCGAACAGCGGCTTGCTCATGAGCGCGTCGTGTCCGAAGTACGACATTTGCAGGAAGGCGTTGCGGCACCCAATCCGGCAGTCAATGCACCCGCCCACCATCACGGCGTCCTGAGCACTGAAGGCGAAGTAGCTGTCTTCCGGTCCGATGAACATTCTACCCGACGTGGGGTATTTACTCATCCCGAAGACCATCAACAGCATCAACGGAGCTACAAACACCCGACCAAGGACAGCGACGAAAGCCAACAACGTCCCGAACGTGGCACGCGACCGCCGCGCGTGGATTGCATCGCGGTGCTTGGCGCTGAAATCGGCCAACGGCGCCACGGGGGTCACCATTCACGTGTCTGCCACGTCGGGACGTGTCGGGGGCTATCGAAAAAGCACCGACACAGCATGCACTCGGGTCGGTGCTTAGTCCACAGGCCGTTCGACTCGAAATTCGAGCGCTGTAGAAACCGGGGCTTAATCAAACTTGTTGGTCGAGTCGCAGCCTTGCGCTTCATCAAAAAGCGGTTGCGGCTGATCTCAAGCGAGTGTCGACACCTTCCAGCTGATGGAAGTGAAGTGGATCACTTCACCCCCAAGCGATCAGCTTCAATTTCAAGTTGAGATCGCTCTGGTGCCTATCGGGAGTATACACTCGCAGATGGAGACCAGTTGCATAAGAACTTCTTATGCAGGCACCGCGGCGGGGCATCGCTCGCTACGCCTGACTCGTTGCGACAGCGGAGACCGAAGCGCAGAGCGAGGCACCGTTGCTTACCGAGGCGAGATAGCCTCGACTCCGCAACAAACGGGGCGCCGGCTTGGTGCGCCGAGGTCACGGCGCTCGTGATGATGTTGGCCGTCTCCGATCCGTTGGTTGGTACCATCCTGAGATCCTGTCTGTCCTCGCCGAACGGACCGCGGACCTCATCCTCTTCACGGCAGCACGATCGGACGTCGCTGCGCTCGGTGGGAATGCTGCTGCCACAGCGGAGAGCGCGATGGTAATGCATGCCGATATGCACAGTGCAGGCTGGTGTTCATCGGCCCGAATGGACAGGCAACCTCGGCATTGTTGTTGACTCAGCTTGCATGAGTCAGGCCCGCGCACATCGCTGTGGCCGCATCCCCTCGCCCCGCCATCCGTCGACAAGGAAACCCGAGCTTGCTTTAGAAGTTCCTGCACCTCGGTCGCCAACGCAGGAAGCGAAAGTCTCGTGTCTGGAACGGAAGGTGCCATATTATGCCGCGGCACCGCCCGTCGTGCGCCTGTGTCTGAACGAGCCTCTCCTCGGTTGCCGTGTTGTCAAGCGATCGCGAATCGCCCGCTTTGCTGAATCGGTGGATAGGCGGAGGCTAGGCCTGCTTTGTCGTTTGCACTTGTCAACACTTGCTTGTTATCGGCGAAATGTGGCAGGCAGGTGTTGAAAGGTGAGTCAGGCTCGAGCGCAAGATGGGGACTAGATATCTGCTAGCAGTTTAGGGCTCCGCGCAGTGTGCAGCGCTCGGAGAAACAAACTCGCACGGCACGAAACCAAGGTTCACGCGGGTGGTTCGGTGTCCGTAAACTCGCTGTGGCCCGCGACTGCCAAGTTTCTGTAAGAGGCAGAAAAGTAGACACGTTCGTGGCAAGCTCTTCATCTTCACGATCGACTCGATCGTGTGGCAATCGGACCCCAAGCAGAAGAGGGAAGCGGGGCCGAACAGAGCCACGTCCAAAGGTTGCTCCCCGATCCTCGTCGCCACATCCGCAAAAGGCAAAGCCCATTGATCTGGCCGACCTTTGCACGTTGGACGTGGCGACGCCCTTGCCTGCCCTATTGTAGGCGGCGTGTTTTAATTGAAGACCGTTTGCAGGCAAGCCCGACGGGGCCGATGCAAGCACAGATGCATCAAGATGAGACTTTCATGGTTGAAGGCAGAGCGTAAGCTGGATGCGAGCGCTCTCGGCATGATCGACACCGCCGACAAGCGATCGCGTTAAGCACCCAAGTCTTCCACGTCGACGCAATGCGTCCGACGCGAAAGGTGTTTGAATGACGACCAGCTAGACAACATCGTCCTCTTGGGGTCGACGGTTCGTCAGCGGCTTGGACAAGTGCCCTAGGTCGTGTCAAACCTGTCAGCGCGTAAGTGCCTAGTGCAAGCTGTTTTCTTGGCAACCTCACCTCCGTTTCACGTCCCAGGTGGCCGGTCTCGAGAGGCACCAGTCTCGTTGGCACGCAGACTGCAGAGAGCTCCCCTCTCACTCTCGCTTGCGAGTCTTTCGGTGCATTCGTGACATAATCTGAGCCACCCACACAGCAGTTGTTCGAGCCTCAGCCGCCCCCCTCCTTTGAAAATCACTTCTGAATCGGCTCCAGAGCTACCAAGCGTGTCTTTGCGGGTTGTCCTAGCAGCTACGTCTTCGGTCTCATCAATCTCCTCCATGGTGGTGCCGGACACGTCGCTGGCATATCAGACACCGTCCTCCCCGTTCCGAGCTCTTCCGGTCGCCAAGCCCTTCCAGACGTATTTCGTCGGACCCACGGTATCCTCCCCCGCGTTCCGGCTCCCGAGTATCACCATGATGCACCGAGACGACGTCACCGAAGAAAACTCAAGCACCCCCGCCAACCAGGACACTAGACACAAGGCCGCGCTCTCCTTCATCCTGTCGTCTTCAGACTCCGAGTCCGAGACGGACGAGCTCAGGAACATGAAGCGCGACTCGCTGAGCGGACCGACCGTCGCCAAACGCCGACGCAGCGTCACCTCGACGACGGTGTCACCTATAGCTTCGACCTCGCCGTCGGCGTCAAAGCCAGCGGCCCCGAAGAAGGGCAGCAAGTTTTGCACCGTTGAGGGGTGCACTAGTCGTGCCAAGCACGCCAAGCGCTGCTGGAAGCACGGTGGTTGGGTCCGGTGCAAAGTGCCGGATTGCAACAACCGCGCCAAGTCCAAGGGCGTGTGCTGGTCGCATGGTGGGGGCACCGTGTGCTCGTTCGAGAGCTGCGATACCATCGCCGTCTCGAACGGTTTCTGCTGGGCCCACGGCGGCGGCAAGCGCTGCCAAGTCGCCAACTGCTCCAAGCCTGCGTACGAACGCACGCAGAACTACTGCCAGACGCATTATGAGGCGTTCGCTGGATTCGAGAGCAAGACCAGCTAGATAGAGCCATGAATATTGAGGTAGCGTTAGATAGTATATGTACAACCAAGAAAGCAAGGCCATGCAGCCTTTTATTCACTGCCCAAACTGGATTGTTGCTCATTTTCGACCTCTTCCAATTCTCCATGATCGAATTTGCAAGAACCATGGTTCATATCTACGGTGGTGGCCAACACATGCCCTCCCCGATGAGTCAACACCTGCTTCGCGTCGAACTGAGCTACAGCCTTATCCTCACCACCATTCGCTGTTGGTGCTCAACATGTTAGTGCTGTGTATGTCCCTACAAGGAACGCGTTCCTCAAGCTCGGCTAGCTGGAATAGCTGCCCGTACGTTACCGGACGTGCTGTCCGAAGCTGCGCTGTGGACGTCGCAACGCGGTCATTCTCCTGCAGCGGCTGCAGCATTAGCAACTTTTACTGTCACCTCGTCCGGAGGCACCTGCAGAAAGCAGCAGACACGCATTTGTTACTACATGTACTTGCCTTCGTGGTGATGGAGCTGGAGTGATCGACTAATGCACCGCCACTGCACAATGGACTCTTGGAGACGCTCCTCGGGACCACCTGCATTGCAAAAACGACAAGTTCCATGTGCATGTAACGTGCTTGGCGCGGCGCAGCATTGCCAAGCCGAACACGACGCCTCAAGGCAAGCAGATCTCGCGATGTGTCCGTCGAGAACACCCCCTTCCGACCGCATTCTCCTCGCGTTGGTGTTGCGTCATCTCCGAGGCAAGTCCATGTCGGTGCAGCTCCGTCGGGATCGCACAACGAGCGGCGAAGCAGAAACTGCAACAACCACCGCAGGGTGACAAATCCATCTGCGCCACAGAAAGCGAGGCATCTCGGCTGCTTCGAGTTGACGACGAAGCAACTGCCGGCAGCAATCGCACTCGGGCGCAGACACACCATCGCGGCACTCGCGCCTCGGCGTCGCGTTGAAAAAAGGCAAGGACCCCACCATATTTACGCTGAGTCACCGTAATCTCCGCGTGAAAGCGGCACCTCTACATGGCGCTCAAGCTGCTCCCAATCGCTCGTTGCATCTCGACAAGAACGAGCTCCTTGATTCAAGGCACCTGCGCCCGATTCCATCTGCAAGACGAGTTGGAAAACTGCTCCAAAGTCTCCGCTGCCAACGTGGCGACGGCGGTGCTTGTCATTGCCGAATCAGTCGGTGAAGTGAGTCAACGAATTCGTCCCAAGCACCACGCTGTGCGTGGCCTTGCATCGAAAGCTCAGCTCATCAACAACGCGCTCGCCACCGAAACCTTATTCCGACTGTCCCTCGGTGGACGATGGCTTGACGCTTGCACGACCTGCTGTCGTCTCGGAACGGTTCGTCGACGGCTGTGTCGCTAGTCAAGTGGAGGCTCCGAGCGAGCTTGGGCTCGGCGTTCGCATTAACAAACGAGCTCGAGCGATTTGTTTTGGCAGCTTCACTAAGCAAGCACAGCGCGTTGAATTGGATAGGCCAAGGGGAAGGTCCGACGGCCGACGCGTGCACGCTGCAGTCATCGTTTAACTTGCATTGAGGTGCTCCATACATGTACATACGTGAGTCAGGCTGCGACTTGGAGGCGACAAGACGTCGAGTTCACCAGCTGCAGCGTTCTTGGCGATAGAGAAAGACTTTACGCGCGGCAGATACCGGGCGAACACAGGTTGCGTCTGTAGTGGCTGTCATTGAAGTGAGCCCGACAATTCGTCAGTCCATCAGCAGGCTGCCACAGCAAGATGTCGGATGCTGCGTAGTGCTGCCTTCGCTGGCCAGCAGGTTGAAGCTGACGGAACTCAGCAGTCCAAAGCAGACGGCAAGCTTCAGTTAAGCAAACAAGCGTGGCGGCGGAGTGCGTCATGTTGAAGCGGACCCCACAGCAGATTACGAGCACGAGTCAAGTGCTGCCGGTCCACAAAATGACTGCTTCAACGCCTACTTGCGCTACAATGGGACTCGGGCCAGTGACTGGCAGCTGATCCGTCTAGCGATTTGGTCGTAAACCGCGGCGCAACGACAGTCTTCGATATCGGATGGGAACGCAGAGAACCGGCCTGGTGTTTGCGCTACAAAGTTGCGAGCTACGAGTGGATAGGAGGACCTATAAACAAGGAATTCGATTGCCAGAGTGCACTGGGAAGAGCAGCAAGATACTCGTCGAGAGCTGTTGAATACATCCTATCAAGCGCAGTGTCGAACCAAGCGAATTGGCTCGCTCCCATCTGAACCGAGTTCACCTATCGGTCTCTGCCCGGCGAACTAGTTGTTCGGACGCTTGCGAGCTCAGTCATCGAGCAGCGGCTTCGTCGCTTCTTTTGTCCTCCAACATATTGAAGGCAAAGCCTCAACTTGCAGCCGGTCGTGATATCGGAAGAAAATGGCGATGGATGTAGGCAAAGATACTCCTACGATTTGGCTTGAAGGGTTTGAAAGACAGCATCGTACATTTCCATGAAAATATCATAATGGAAACTCGAAAACTAATTTTCGTACTCTTGATAGCAGCGGCAGTGTAGTATGTCGTGACGGCAATGGAAGTGCCTGACCTTACCACGTGGCCAATTCACGATGGCAGACGCTGACTTGGTCGTCGCCTTCTCGAGAGTCCTTCACAGCGGGATCTGAGCAAATGTTGGCTTGCCTCAACCCCACTGACAACCTGTCGACGTCTTTCGAGCCAAGTGCCTCCGCCCCGAGACGGGCATCACGCGTGAGTGCTTGCAAGCTGTTTTCTTGGCACGTCGTGGTTTCCCTGGCAGGGCTCGCTTGCGGGCAGCACCTGTCGCCGGGTAGGTGTCTGCCAACCGTATCCCTTTCTACTTCAGCGCTTTCGGTGCATTCCCCGCGTAGGTCCTTTCACGCCCATCCGTCACTTGTCAAGTCTCGGTTGTGGTCACTTTCCGATTTGAGCTCGTGCGAGCAAACGGTGTATACTGTACAATCCCAGCCGACCCACGAGAAGCGATCGCCCTTCGTTTTTCTGCAAGAGAGAACGCTGGCCTATCCGTCCCTGTCGTAGGCATCACAAGATCGAGCAGCCCCTCTCTTGTCGCGATGGATGTGCGCGACAAGCTAACGTTGGCGTACCCGCAGACAACCTTGAGCGCCCCAAGTAGAGTCATCACTCCCAATGCTGTTGTCGGTCCATTCCGGAATTTCGCTGCTGGGCCCACCGTGTCTCCAGCTTCACGGGTTACCACCAATTCGGTCATGCAGCAGCAGCAGGTCTCCGAAAACTCCAATACCTTCACCAACACCTACGAGGACGCCAAAGACAAAGGTGCACTCTCCTTCATCCTTTCGTCCTCCGACTCGGAATCTGAGACGGACGAGTCCAGGGATCATGGATCCATTACGGGCACCTCAGTGGTCACACGCAAGCGAACGGCAGTGCTTTCAACTTCTGACGTCGCCGCCCCCGCTCGGAAGGGGAGTAAATTCTGCACCGTCGAGGGGTGTACCAGTCGTGCCAAGCACGCCAAGCGTTGTTGGAAGCATGGTGGATCAGTGAAATGCAAGGTGCCCGACTGTATCAACCGTGCCAAGTCCAAGGGCGTGTGCTGGTCGCACGGTGGCGGCACCGTGTGCTCGTTCGAGAGCTGCGATACCATCGCAGTGTCGAACGGATTCTGTTGGGCTCACGGTGGTGGTAAACGCTGCCAGGTGGCCAACTGCTCCAAGCCGGCGTATGAACGCACGCAGAATTACTGCCAGACCCACTACGAAGAGCTGGGTGCGGCTGGAGCGGGACCAAGCTAAGTGTTCAAGTGTTGTCGTTAGAAAAATTATAAACTGCATTCAAAGATTGACGTTTGACGTTTCCTAAAACTTGTCGAGCTACGAATTACCCCCCCTCATTGACTGATCAACGCGAGAAGAAGTGTTGGCGCTTAAGAGGGTGAGGAGGCACCGCGTTCTATAGTGTTTGTTAATCAGGAGTTTTGCCTATGGTACATGTGGAGCACTTCCAAGGCCACGTGTGAGCAAGAATATATCGTTTCGATGGGAAAGTCCTCACGTCGTTGTCACAGCCATCGCCACCGAAATACACTGTACGGAGATCGACATCACCAAGCTACAGCAGGGACTGAAAGGAACACAAGAATTCAACGTGCAACCAGAGCCAGCCAAATCTGTAATAACACACCGAGACGGACACTCCAAGACCCTGCGCAAGTACACGACAATGATGTCGCTCTCACCGCATACATCCGATGAATTCGATCGGGTTCAGAGTAGTGGAACATCCGGTCGACAAGCAGGAAACGATTTCACCTTTCTCTGCATTAGGCGTGGTAAGGTTAGCATTTGTATTGTCTTAGCAACAATGATAATGCACTCATTCGCAATCACACCAGCTTTTAATTAAATCAGAGAAATGAAGACATCGAACGTGTAGATGGTTCGATAGGCGCCAAGTATCATCGATAACCGAGGTCTTGACTTATCTATGTAAATCAGAGAAATGAAGACATCGAACGTGTAGATGGTTCGATAGGCGCCAAGTATCATCGATAACCGAGGTCTTGACTTATCTATGGTTGGTGGAGAACATGGTGACTGAAGGAAACCACGAAGGCCAGCAGATTGGTAAATGAGCTAATCTTCATCTACGTGTGATGCAAGTGCCACGAACAAGAGTTGAAATGTGATGCTGACAGATGCCGATGAATACAATTTTTGGCTGGCAATCTTCAACGGCAAGTTATCAACGGCAACTGTCTGTAGCCAACTGTTCCTTTTAGACCAATCCCGTCGGGTCCTGCTCTGATTGGCTGAAATGCATATCCGCGTGTCTCAGTGCAAGATCTCGATCTTCGGTTTTCCCTCCAACCAAACGACTTGCGTTCACTATAGGTCGGTCGAGGCGTAGTCCAAATCGACAAGAGCACGAAGGAAACAGGGAAGACAGTTCGTTTGGGGTTCTATCTACCAATATTAAGCACTGGACGGCCAGGCCCGCGACGGACAGAGGGCTGGCGGACGCAGCGCTAGTGAGGCGCGAGGAGAGGAGGCCAACAAATAACTGCGGCCTCTCGGTCTCCCCGTCCTCCGCTGCGTCCACATCTTCTTCGACCCCCTGGACACCGCCGAGAGCCCAGCTTAGCTAGCTCGCCTAAGGCTTGCCTGCTCGGCGGGGAAGTTACTCCACGTCCTGCACGTTCATGTCGCCCTGGTTGGCGTCGGCGTTGTCGGGCTCCTGGTCCGACGTCCAGAGCGTGAGGTTGTCGCGCAGCAGCTGCATGATCAACGTGCTATCCTTGTAGCTCTCCTCCGAGAGCGTGTCCAGCTCGGCGATGGCGTCGTCGAAGGCCTGCTTGGCCAGGTTGCACGCGCGGTCGGGCGAGTTGAGGATCTCGTAGTAGAAGACCGAGAAGTTGAGCGCCAGACCCAGACGGATGGGGTGCGTGGGGGGCAGCTCGGCCATGGCGATGGTCGACGCCTGCTTGTAGCTCTCCAGTGCCTTGTCCGACGACTCCTTGCGCTCGTCGTCCACCTGGAACTCGGCCAGGTAGCGGTGGTAGTCGCCCTTCATCTTGTAGTAGAAGACCTTGCCCTCCTCGCTCGACGAGTTGGGGATCAGGTTGTTCTCAATGATAGTCAGGATGTCGTTACAAATGTCCACGAGCTCGCCCTCGATCTTCTGGCGGTACGCCTTGATGTGCTCGCTGCGCTCCGAGTCGCCCTTGTTCTCGATGGACGAGATGACGCGCCACGACGCGCGGCGCGAGCCGATCACGTTCTTGTAAGCCACCGACAGCAGGTTGCGCTCCTCCACCGTGAGCTCCACGTTGTGGTTGTTGGCCACGGCCTTCATGTGGTCCACCATCTCGTCGTAGCGCTCGGCCTGCTCAGCCAGCTTGGCGAGGAACACAAGGGAGTCGCGGTCCATGGTTGTCTAGAGAAGAGGAAGGGTGAGAGAGCTGACGCTTGCGCTTGAGCTTGGAAATCGGATACTGGCGACAGCAAAGGGGGCGCGAGCCGGCCGCGCCAGGAGCAACGGGCGGGGTGAACGGCGCCGAAAGCATACAAAAATCGAGACAAACCAGGAGTGAAGGTCCGCGCGACGTCGGCCGCGAAATTTGGCGGAAATGGCCGCAGCTGCAACGCCCGTCGCACTTAGAAGGGAGAACCCGACTTTCGGCCAATCGCCGCGCGCCGAGCCAGTTGTGGCGTCGCGGAGGCTTGCAACCCCACAGCGGGCGACGCGACACCAGGCACGCAACACCGGGACCGCGCTTGAGATAACCGCTCGGCTGGCGCTGCTGCAAGCCAGGCCGCTTTCGATGGAGCAAGGCGGCGCACCCGTCCAGGAATCAGGGCGAAACCACTGCCAAAGATAGCGGCGACCAAGTTCGCGTATGTCATTGGTCAAAACTCCCTCTTTTCAGCCAATCGCCAAGCGTTAAACAGCGAACTGAAGCTGCAAGGCAACCTTCAGTTTGGCATGCATTTTGCTGCGGAAGGGCGATGCGAAAGCCTCGAGAGCGACTCCTCTGCAGTGATCTCGGCGCTGTGCTATTTTCTCCTGGCAGCTGGCGGGTGTTTACTAGCGCAGCACGCCGATGAAAAAGTTGAGCTTGTCTTGCTCCGCTTGTCTTGCTCTGTTGAAAGCTGTAGACCAGGTCTCCTAGACCCGCAGACTCGCAGTGCTCACTCCTGAGGTTTCAAAAGGCAACTTCAACTTGCACGCTGAAGAAACATGATCTGGGGGATGAGAGCTCCGCTTACGGCGGACACTCTGGCTGCGGTGCTGCGTCCGCCGTGGTCGCCGTTGACAGTCGCGGACTGGCTCTCCAACTCCCAGCCGCTCGAGTGTCTCCATAGTGGTCTCTACTCCGCTGTCGGAGTGTGAACTGTAATAGCCAGCCGAGCTCTTTCAGCAGTCTGGCCTCGCGTAGTAGACAGGACGTCGGCACACAGAGCCTATCCGAGCAGCTCCACTAGGAAAAGGAGCAGTCAGTCCGCCATGGGGAGCGCGCTGTCGATGCAAAAGTTCCTGGCCACGCCGCTGGCGGCGCAGTGGAAGTTCCCGTTCGTGGTGAACCCGCGCTTCTGCCGGCGCCGCGTGACGACGCTCGAGCTGTCGGACAACTTCTGGACGCACGCCATCGACATCAACGGCTTCGCGGTGCGCGAGGTGGACTCGGGGCGCGCGCTGTTCCGCGTCATGCCCGCGATCGACGGAGAGGTCTCAGACGGACGCACCAAGTGGCTCGTGGACGAGTACGGCATCCCCGTGGCTCACTTGACGCACCGAGACCACGCGTCGGCCGCCGCCTACGACGTGTGTCTGGGCAAGCGCCGACAGCCGCAGCCCAAGGTGCTCACGACGCTCCAGATCAAGTTTGTGCCGGGCAGAGGCGAGCCGCTGGTCGCCGAGGTGGACGACCCGCACACAGGCGGCAAAAGCCGCATCGGGTGCCACGGAATGTGGAGACAACGCGCTGCAGTGCTGTACCTGGAGCGAGGACGAGGAGGCCGAAGGGAACCAATTGCCAAAGTCTATCGCCCAGCCAGCAGCTGCATGACAGCGTTCGGAGGCAATTCGTACCACGTCGAGACGGCCATCGGAGTGGACATGGCGCTCGTGCTGCTCATCTGCGCGGCGATGGACGACGCCAGCGTGCATTTCCACAAAGCACATCGACATCCTCTGCTCGGGACGTCCGGCATTCAGTAGATATTAACGCAAACTGCAGCGTACGGAATGAGCTCGCTAATAGTATAAATATTTGTTGTGAGTTATACGCCAAGGCTTTCGGGTTTTCAAGGCGTTCAAGTGAGGAGCTCAAGAGGTTTGACGCACTGGACGGGGATCAATGGTCTGGAGAATGTCAAGGTGCTTCAGTCGCCCAAGATGGTCATGGCGAGGTCATCGTCGACGTCAAGGCATTGGCTGCTCCACTTGGACGGGTGCGAGCTGCCGAATGTGTCGAAGTCCAGGTCTTCGCCCTGTTCCATGGCTTCGTACGCTGCAACGGTCAGAGGACTGATCTCATCGGCGCGCTGTAGACAGCGACCACAGAACGGCAACTTGAAGCGAGTGACTTTGCGGCGGAAGGGCAGCGCGAAGCGCATCTGACGGTAGTCGATGCAGCTTCCACAGATGCGCTCGTCACAAGCACTGCACTGTCGTTCAGCTCGATGCGGCCAGTGACCAAAGGAGCGGAAACACTCGGCACAGCAGCCTCCTGCTTTGGCGTTGGCCAACGTGGGCTGGCTGGAATTTAGCAGCCACGCGAGCTTCTTGCGCTCGGCGCAACGTACGAGGCGGTGAAGGCTGTGCATTTTTGCTAGTGCTCCGCCGAGGAGTACGCCGTCTTGAGACGTGGAGCCCAGCATGAAGACTTCCATGACATCAGGAGATGGCTGGCGATACACGTAGCAGTACGAGATGACGGCTTGTCGTCTGCCATTCTTGCTGAAGCCACCGAAACCGGGAACCTCCACCGACTGCAGTAGTTCATAGCCAACTCGTTCACCGTTTCCGAGCTGCGTGATACCTGTGGACTCAATGTAGACGGTCTCTATTGCGCGTGAGGAGAACAGTTTGCCAGACGCCACTTTTGCTGCAGTGGCACCACTGCGCAGCCCTCTCCACCTCAACGTGCACGACCGCAGTGGGTTGTCGTAACTGGGCGATTCCAAAGACGCTGCTAGCAATCTCTCGTCCACCAGGTTGTCACCGAGATACGACGCTCGCAACCGAGTGGCCTCTTCTGTAGAGCTCTGCAGCCCGAACATGGCCGACTCGAGATCACCCGGGAACGTGCCCACCATCAGCGTAGCAGGCAGAAGCTTGACATTGTCATCGTCCGCTAACCGCGAGCCGAGTTTGCGTTTGCTGCCCAGTCTCCAACGAGCTCGGCGTTCCTTATACATGTTGACATCACGAGTGTGAGCTACACGTTTCCAGCGGGTGGGGTCGATAGCTGACGGATGGCGCGAGCAGTTGGCGTAGTGTCTCGACATGTGCACAGCTTCTTGAACGAACGAGTCGCTCATACTAGCAGTGCTGTGGTCTCTTCCGGTGACAGCGCGTCTGGTTGGACGTACATTGAATCCTGCTGCTTCATGGCAGGAATTGAAAGTGCGTTGGCTAGTGCAAAAGAGGAATGGGGACGATCTCGGTGTTCCGCCTCTGGGTGAATCGGGTGAGCTCCACGTTACTGCCTCGCTCAAGTGCTTGGCGGGTGGCAGATGTCACTCGCTCGCCCCCGTCCACGAAGACGAAGGCCTCGAGTTCCTCTTTCCACCCACGTCCGCCGTTGCGAAGGTTTCCTTCGTGCGACGCGAATTGGACAGCCTCGAGTTCAGATGGTCCCAGTTGGTGATTGACGCCGCTGCCCGCTTCCGGCCATCGGGCACCTTGTTGCCACTTTCGCGTGGATGAAGTCCCGCGTGGCAGCTTCGGTCCGACTGCGTCCTCCGGCGACGGCCATGAAGAGGCCCAGAGCAATCCATTGCCAGTCAAGTTTGGCATCTTAGTCCACCATTAGGGCGCTTTTCGCCAAGCTGCCACACGGAATGAACAGTTTGCGAAGAGCTCAGCCATCAACTTCGGCGGCACGTACGAGCTATAGCGCGATACTGGTCTTGCTGACCCCATGAGCGCATGGGTGGATGGCTTTAGTGGTCGCGGTGCCGGAGCGAATGATAAAATCCACCGCAACGGATCCCACGCGAAGCAATTTGATGCACAGTATTCAGGGAATCAACTCACTTGGTAGTGAGACTCTAACAGCATGCCCTGCAGACCAACGCGTGCAAAGCTTAAGAGCTCCTGCTCTGCTACCGAGATCGCTTTGCTGAAGTTCGGCCCGAACGGGGACCAGCGAGAACTGCGGTGTGGTGTGTACACTGCGAAGTGGGTTGAAGGCGGCCGTCCTAACAGATTGACTACGGGTCCGGGCGAGTGCTCGGCGTTTGTCATGTTCTTTTCATATTAGTGAAGAGTTCAAACTCTTTGTGCGGTGCTACGTATATTGGATTTACACACGACTGCTGATATCCGAGAGAGTTCCTACGATGGGCGAGTGCACCATGGTGTACACTGGACTGTGCAAAGTCTGCTTGCTCTTGGATTCGAGATCGCTCTCATCTTGCAGAGATTGAACTCCCGCGAAATTGACTTGAAGAGCGTCAGGGTCATCGTGATCCAGTCGCAGCGGGTGCGTTTTCGGGTTGTACATGATGTAGAGAACTAAATTGACAAAGCCAACCGATAGACACATGACGTTGCCCGAGAACAGGAACCAGCTCGAGATCATGGGGCAGTACACGATCCACATGACGTTGTTCAATGCACCAACAGCCACCATCGGGATCGGGATGAAGGCCGCTGACTTGTGACGCACCACCTTCCTCATCCGCTCAAATGGTGAGCTGTACATGCTGACACCAGCAGAGACGCCTAGAATGCCCATGGTTGTCTCCACTCCGTCTTTTGACTGGTTGGTGTAGCCTGCATGACCCAAAATCGCGTACACAGTGATGAGGCCTAGAATGGTGGCGCCAATGGTGATCCGTTGTAGGGCTTTCTTGCGATCCCGGGCGAAGCAGAAGAACGTGGTAACGTAGATGATGGCGAGGATGTCGGACGTGAGGAAAGTGGCGAATACAGGGAACCAGTTCTTGGTGATGATACCGTGCAGCATCCAGACATGTCCGTTGGCCACCATACACACAAGAGGAAGCACGGATGCGATGCCCGTGTCCCTCTTCTTGTAGATTCGATACATCGACGGCACCATGCTCAGAGTCACGGAGACGGAAGTGATCGAAGATAACACCCGGAAAAGCGTCTCCACGACAATGTTCACCATTCTGGTTGGATCTTCGAACGACGGAGTGGACACAACGCTGGGTATCCTGGGCGTGCTGGCTGGTCTCAGCATGTTCAGTTCCCCGTTCGAGCGGATGAGGAAGGTGCTACACTACAAGTCGGCGGCCTTCATCCCAATCCCGATGGTGGCCGCCGGAGCACTGAACAACGTCATGTGGATTGTGTACTGCCCCATGATCTCGAGCTGGTTCCTGTTCGGAGGCAATGCCTTGTGTCTACTGATCAGCTCCGTCAATTTAGTGCTCTACATGGTGTACAACCCCAAGACGCACCCGCTGCGACTGGATCAGAATGACCGAAATGACATTCCAGACGACAGCGACTTGGAATCTAAGAGAAAACAAACTTTACACAGTCCAGTCTACAGCGTAATGCCCTCGCCCATTGCAGACGTCAGCACTCGCGTGTAAATCGAATTAAACTACTTTTCACATCACATCACCAACTTCGACTTGAACTTTCCTTCTCCTTCTACTTCCTCCATATAACTTGGATTCACTATGACGTCTTAGGAGATAGCGCTAACGAGCCAGCGCAGATGCCTTCCGCCGATGCCGCCAGCTGGTGCTGCAGAGCTCAAAGCTCAGAGTCGAGGCCAGGCCATTTCCCAACCTCCTTCTTATCCTTCAGTTAGAAATACCATGCAAGTGGCGTCGAGTCCCGCCCCGGAAGACGAAGTGCGGCCGTCGCACGCGCTCAACTCGCGACTGTCGAACGTCGACCACTTCACGCCCGTGAGCGATGAATTGGGCGCCACGCAAGTTCTCGGAGCCACTCAGGGACCTCGTCCGTCCATGATGGCGTCTGTGATGAGACCGTCCTCCATGATGCGGCCGTCGGTGGTCACGGACCTGAGCAACAACTTCTCGGAGGCCAAAATCCACGACGCCCACGTGCAGGTCTTCTCCAGCGACGTGCTCATGGAGGGGGAACTCACCAAGAAAGGCGAGGCTGGGCTGCAGACGTGGAAGAATGTAAGTGTACGTTGAAACGCTTTTATAGTTCTATTTCTATTCCGTTAGTATGTGCTATTTAGAAACGCATTTCTAATGGAAGTATTTGTGCGCAGCGGATCTTCGTACTGCGTGGCCAGGAGCTGTCGTATTATACCATTGACAGCAAGCAGCGCTACGGCGCACTCAAAGGCACGTGGGACATTACCGGCGCGTCCGTGGAACGTCAGGACAATTTGTCCTTCACTTTGAAGTTGGCCAATGGAAGTACGCGGAGTATCGGAGCTCCTAATGTGCAGACGCTCATGGACTGGATGACGGCCATTGCCGTCGCAGCGGAAGCTCACGTGGTGGAGCCCACGACGGATTTGTCCCATGTGGACCAGAGCCGCACCACGCACATCATTTTCGTGCGTCACGGCCACTACGCGAGCTCGCAGACGCCGTCCGCGGACATGCATGGACCTCTGACGGACTTGGGGGTGCAGCAGGCGCGTGCCACTGGCAGATTCCTTCACCATTACTTGTCCGAACGCATGGTACTCAAGCGGTACCCAAAGTTCCCAGTGTACCATAGTGGTGTACGTCGAGCAGTGGAGACGGCCGAGCGGATTGGAGACGCCTTCCCTTCTGGAGCTCTGCAGTTCCGAGAGAACAAACTGTTCCGTGAAGGCTGGCCAGGCAACCCGCTGCCACACGGCAACCGCCAGCAATTGGCCAGAGAGAAGCTGGACAACATGGTGTCGGACTGCGCCCGTCTCAAAATGGCGTATCGGACCATGTTCCGCCACTTGATCCCGCAGGACCTGGAAACGGAGGAGCGTCCACTGAGCGAAGAGGATACAAAACGCTACGCCAACACGTTCGGCATCCGCTCGACGCAGACCCGCGCCAACGACCGCTTCCGCGTCGTCGTGTGCCACGCCAACATCATCAGGTGGTTCGTGTGCATGGCGCTGGGCGTGGACCCCGACGGCACCTGGGGCCGCATGCGCTACAACCACTGCGGCATCACAGCCATGGAGATCGACAGCGTCGGCAACGTGCAGCTCACCTACATGAACCAGACGGGGCACCTCGAGACCACGCAGCTCTCCGAGGTGTAGCGAAGTTACCTATTGCCTACGGACCCGAGCCTCGCTCCGTAGTAGTTGTGGACTTTCGGTGTGAATGGTATATCGAGAAACAAATATGGATACGTTCGTTGACTCTATTAGTTTGTCTTTAGCGTCGACTTTGCGTCTTGAAATTGCTTGGGTTTCCAAAGTCAAACATGTGCTTTGCAGTGTACTTCAGCTCCACTACTACACAAGAGTAATCAATTGAAGCAAGTTGAAGTGAGCTCCAATCGCTTGAAAGTTAAACCAGTGCGCTATATTTTTGCAGCAGGGCTGAACATTTGACACGATGTGCTAAATGCAGTAGCCAGCTCCAGTCGCTGTCTACACGTCGATGGTTCGATGCCCAGACTGTTGTTCCGTCTAGAACTTGAACACCTGCTTGCTCGTGTAGCCGATCTCCTTGAGCAGACCCTTGAGCTCGCCCTGGCTGCGGTCGGGGGCCTTGTTGCCCGAGATGGCGTCCATCATCGGGGGCGGACCGCACACGCCAATGAGACTCTCGTCCGACGGGCCAGGCAGCAGCTTCTCAATGAGCTCCTTGGTCACGTAGCCCGTGTAGCCCTCCCAGTTGGCCTCGGCCTTGTCCAGCACGTAGTGCACCTGGAACTGCGGGTACATGTACTGCAGCGCGTCCAGCTCGTCACGGAGGATGATGTCCTTCTCCGTCTGGTTGCAGAAGACGAGCACCACCTGCGTCGAGTCGTCGGGGTTACGGCAGATCTCCTTGACCACCTGCAGAGCAGGGGTGATGCCCGAACCACCGCACAGGAAGCCAATGCTCTTGTACTGGTTGGGCTTGTACTCGAACTTGACGAACGGACCCTTCATGGCCAGCTCGTCGCCCACGTTCAGATTCACAATGTGCTTGCTGAGCTTTCCATTGGGGTACCCCTTGACCACGAGCTCCAGCTCACCCTTCTCGGCGTTCGTGTTCGTGGGCGTGTACGGGTGGATCACGTTCTTGCCGTCCACGTTGGCCTTGGCCATGAGGCAGCTGGCCACGGTGATACCCATCTCGTGCTCCTTGCTGGGCAGCGCAAACACGAGGCGCTTGGTGTCGTGGGTCACGTCCTCCACCTTGGTCACCTTGAAGGAGCGGAACTCCTTGGGGCTCAGCGCCACCTTGGGCTCGCCCTCGTTGCGCGCGGCAGACGAGAAGCTGGCCAGGCCGAGGGCCGCGGTCGCGGACGCGGCAGCGCCAATGGGCTGGCGAGAAGCAGAGCGAAGCACCGAAGAGAACATACTTGATGGGATGGCGGCGGAATTCGTACTGACGGTCCGAGCTTCCTGCACCCCTCGTTCAAAAGAGACCGTCCTACCTTTGCGAAACGGCCCGTCATCTTCATTGGCTGCGAGCGTCGGCGAAACGATTTGATTGGCGGGCTAAACTACAAGCCAATCACTGTGTGTTGACCAGCGCATTGCGTAAGCGGTCGAGATGACTCCAAGTCGTGTTGAGTGCGCTTGGTGTTGCAAGGGCTGCTTGGACTGGCGCTCTGCGCGGACGCTAGGAAGGCAAGGGAAGTCGTGTTCACGGAGACGTTAATGGAGAAGCGGATCAGTTAAACGAGAAGGAGTCGGCGGCGGACCAGTCTCCGCCCTGAGAGCGCGCCAGAGAGAGGCGCCCGATCTTGGCCGGCTTGGCGTGTCGGCGGTGCGAGACCTTCGTCGATGTGCGGCGCTTGACGACGCCCTTGCTGCGCTGACCTACCTGCTCATAGACACGATTAGCTCTTTGCATCGTGATCAATCGAGTTTCTCGGCGTACCTTTTGGTGCTGTTGCTCCGTAGCCGTCACTTGGCTTGGGAAGGACGACGCTTCCGTACCAGAGATCGTCTTTGCTGGGTTTGCGTTGCTGCCATCCAGTGCCTCGGCGAGATTATCTTCGCACCCGACTGGAGAACCAAGAGGGCCGTGACTTGGCACTTTTTCGTCAGCAGGATTCGGCTGAGTGCTTGGGGCTTCAACGACCACAGGAGCTGGGATTTCAGGGGTGACGCTTGCCGCTTTCATGGCGATTGGGTGATTCTTCGCTGCGGCCGATGATATTCCCGCCTTCTGTGCTGGCGTTCGTCGCTTCAAACGGGTACGGCGTGTTTTACTGTCACTGTTCAGGCTCACCCGCTTTGAGATAGTTGACGATGCAGCAGTTGATGTGTCAACGGTGAAGATGTCTGATAACTCGTTGTCGGTCCGAGGTGAGTCATCCGCTAGGTTTAACCCCGGTGCGAGTTGTCGTCGAGCTGACTTTGGTGCTTTCTTCGGTACAACCTGCTTTGGCACCACCTTTGCCTTCCGTTGTGTTGGCTTCTTCAATGAACGCTGTTCGGCGACTGGTGCCTGCAGAAGAGAAATGTGAGACTACAACAATGCAAATGCAATTTCGAGCCGTAAGTACACACCTTCTCCTGTTCACTAATTGGACGCTGAAGCCTTGTTGGATCGAACTGTTGGCTCTCCACCTCGCTCATTTGCTCAGGCACCATATTCTCCTTGTTCTCTCCTACTTTGGGTCTCGTCGCAGATGCAGGAAGAGTGTTCTTTTCGCCTCGTGTTTTAACTGAAGAGATTGCTGCGCTCTTTGCTTTGATATCCGCCTCCAGTGCTCGTAGCTTTGTCAGCTTTGCGTTGTATTGTCTTTCCTAAACAAGCAAATTGGTTGTTAGTTCTGGATGAATCGACTGATTGATGGATCAAATGACTTCAACACCTTTTGCCGTAGAACCTTGCCGTACTTTGTGCGGGTGTCACCCGCCAAAGCATCATATCTCTCGTTTAACTGTAAGTTCGACAAGTTAATAAATGTGCGTGCCCATAGTGATCATATCAACCGTACAATTTCCCCCTTGCTCGCAATTGCTGAATCGACTTTGCCCGCGTCTCTTGTTTCCCAGCCATCGATCTACACGAAGCAAGCACTCAATAGCTAGAGCGATTGCGTTGCAGGCATGTTTTACCCCACTTGCACGTACCTCTCGGTTCAACAGGTCAATAAGATTTTCCGCATCTTCAACCACGAAGGAGCTCAGGTACTTCTCGCGTATTTCGTCGATGCGATTTTTCACAGCGGTCTGCGTTGCCGTGAAGCTATTCTTCATTGTGGCGAGTACTTTGCGCAGTCGTCGAGTCTCGGTGTCCAATTCAGTGCAAGATGAACGCAACTCCTCCATCTCCATTTCCTGCGCAGCTTGCAATTGTTGGGAATGCTCAAGACGTCGCAGCTCTTGATCCAGCGATTCTTGTACGCTCAGCAGTTCTGCGTCAACAAGTTCTTGAGTAGCTGCAGCCTTCGCCACGTCTTCTCGCTTCGCGTCCACTCTGCCATTCCACTCTGCTAGCACCTTTGTCTTTTGGGCGACCTTCTTGTTGATAGATGCCAACTTTTTATTCCTTGCGGTGATGGCACGTTCCACAGTCTTCATTTGTTTACCAACATCCTTGATCTGGTCTTCAAGGGCAGACATTGCTTGTGCGTGGTCTTCAAGAAGTTTTTGGTAAGCTATAATACGCAGGACTGTTAGAACAACATCACGACACATTTCTTATAGATAAAGCTTACCAGCCTCATCGGCAGCTTGAGTTTTCGAAGCCTCGTTTCGCTCGTGTTCAAGGCGCACGCGCTGGCGTTCTAGCCAAGACAACTGTTCACCTTTAGCCTGTTCAAAGGGAGTAAAGCTAGTGAAGCGGCTGAAGTTTTGACGCATCACAGTAGGTTGTATTACCTTGATGCTGGACTGTGCAATAGCCAGCATATCCTTTTCTTGCTTCTTCCGCAATGCTAGTTCACGCTTGAAGAATTTGGCGCTGGTTATTTCCTCCTAACATTATACATTAAATCCAGAGGGAGCATGTAAGTAGCTCCAACACGCAAAAATTGGAGGTGATTGGCACCTACGTTAAGATGCTGCAGTCGTGTTTGCAGATCTTTTGCTGCTTCGAGAACTTCTTCATCTGCAGAACACGTCGCCTGCAAAATATTTCGAGTAAGTACTTTCCAGTCTTGTAAATTGGCAACAACCAAGTCGAGTTCTCGTACCCCGTTGCTTTCGAGCAATTTGTGAAGCTCTCGCTGTTCACTGCTTATGCATCACAACTTCTTGTAAGTATGGTCTGTAGAAAGTTTTCCAAGAATTGTAGAACCTTTTAGCTGCTTCGTTTGCAACTGCTAGTTGCAGATGCTCTTCATGTGCCATGGCCTTGCAGTTTTGCCAGACCTGGATAGCGCACACAAAGGGATACCACCGATTACGGACTCATCAAGCAAAATCTGCAGTGGCATACCGTTTGCAAGTCTGCAACTACAAGCTTTTCCATTTGCAAAGCAGCAGTGGTCGTTTCCAGGTGTGTTGTCTCGCTCTGAGCACTCTGGCTAATGGCACTGAGCCGCTTATCTTGTTGGATAAGCTCAGCTTGATCATTCTGCATTCAAGACAAAAAAATACGACAAGGATGTTGTAAGTGACCGTAGCAACGATGCTGTGCAAACTACCAGTGCGGTTTACCTCGAAGTTCCACTGAGTCGAACGGATATCTTCGTGCTGCAGAAGTAAAGTACCACGCACTGGGCCATTATACTGCGTAAGCTATAACACCGACACACGTTGTGCATCTTGTGAGCTTCATACCTTCGTTCAAGTGTTCCTCCTTCACTCTCAACGTTTCTGTATCGAGCGCAGTTCGCTCTTCAAGTGTCATACAGTCTTGCTCAAGCGCAGCGTGCTTGTCCGTTAGACCAATCAAAATATCTTTCAGCACGCCGCACTTCTCAGCAGTGGCGTCCAGCTCGTTGACCCCGATGGTATCGCAAAATCCGGGCTTGTCGGCCGCAACTTTCTCCTGATCTGCCTCTAGTAGCGTCCGCAGTGACACCAGCTTTTCTCTCCGAAGTCGACTCCTTTCCCTGTGACAACAGCAATCGAATCATTAGAGCGTGTCTACTTCGAGGACGGCAACCGATACGGCAACAACGCACTGCAGCTGTCCGTTAGTAGTGAGTAGGTACTCGTGGCTCTCTCGCAAGCTGCACAGCATCTCGTTGCGCTGGCTCAACAGCTTCTCCTGTTTGGCGGCCTCCATTTGCAGTATCTTTTCCTTCTTTGCCACTCTGCATACAAACAGCAAGTCAAGTTCAAAATGCGCCGACAGAGCTTCAACACGTAGCCACTCACAGACTCAGCGACACCGGGACGAGCGTCTTCGCGTCCTGCGACGCCGACACGCCCTCCGTGGCGTCAGTAGTCTCCAGCATCTCTGTCTTTGCTTCCCTCTCTCGCTGCAGCTTCTGGGCCTTGCGTGGCGCGCGGCAAATGCGGAAGTGAGCGGCATCCAGTGCGGAATGGCTCCAGAGTGATGGTCTCCACTTCAACTTTGACCTGCCATACAAATGCCAAGTCTTTTATCAGCTATACAAAATCCAAGATAGTCGCGCTTCGTAATCAGAGCCCCTCGTCAGTCTCGACAGTCTCGACACTGCTGCAACGAGGAAGGCCATGATCCCCCGCATTCTGTGGCACATGGGGGCGGGCGTGCTGCGCCGCAAGCTCACGCCGCAGCCTCCTGGCGCGCTGCTGCGATACCCTGGCGTCTGGAAGACGCGGGCGTCGCTGAAGGACTGCAACTTCACGGGCACGCTGCCGGAGAACGCATACTACCGCAGCATGGAGCTGGCGATCTGGTACGGCTGCGGCGTCCAGGGCATTCTGCACGCCTGCGCGCGCAATCGCTGGTACTTTGTGTTCGGGTCGCAGGGGATCCGCCACTTCAAGGACATCAAGCTCTTCCAGCGCTACGAAGTGCACACGCGCAACGTGTACTGGGACGACGACTGGCTCTTCCTCTTGGCACAGTTCAAGTGCCCCGAGACGGGCGAGATCTTTGCGGAGGGGCTTTCCCGCTGCATGTTGCGCCACGGACGAGACCGAGTGGACTCGCGGCTGCTATACAAGGAAATGGGCGTGGACGGGTTACCCCAACAGCACGAGATGCCGGAAGTCATTCGCAAGTTCCTGCAGTGGGACGCGGCGACGGAAGTCGACATGAAGCAGACGGCTGAAGCCAATGCTGCTGCATATGCGTCCAGTAGGAAGCCCAGCGTCTTGTCGGCGCACTCAATGAATCTACCGTTCCAAGGTCACGTGCACGGACACCACATGAAGGGAGACGCCATGTGAGAACGACGTCGGACATGTTGGTTGCTGAGTGCTGGCAGATCAGGTGGCGCAGACGTTTACGAATTGTGATCTTCATTAAAGGGTTAATCACGATGGGGTTTTAGACTAACTAATGCTTGGTAGTGTTGTTTGTGACGGAGTGAATGCTACGCTTAACCTGTTGGGAAGTTTTACATGTTGTGCTACTGAGTGTGATCGATAGCATTCTCCGGCTTTTAGTTGATGGAGAACAAGTAGTGATCACTCAAAAGTATGGTTCATGAACATGCATTAGCCTTAGACACGAGAGCTGGCGTCCGAAGGTGCCTCCGTTACTGGTGAGCACACTGCGTTGTAGGCCGCCGGACTCAGTTTGCTCTTTACGTTGACGTTACTGTCGTCTGGAATCGGTGAAATCGCGTTGGACATGGATACGGGCTCCACTTCAGTGGGGTTGGCTTCAAGCGCGTCCGCGTCGTTTTCGTCAGGGCGGAGCGGGTGCGTCTTCGGGTTGTAGATGACGTACAGAATCAAGTTCACCGCGTTGACCGACAGACACATGACGTTACCAGCGAAGAGGAACCAGCTCGAGATCATGGGGCAGTACACAATCCACATGACGTTGTTCAGTGCTCCGGCGGCCACCATCGGGATTGGGATGAAGGCCGCCGACTTGTAGTGTAGCACCTTCCTCATCCGCTCGAACGGGGAACTGAACATGCTGAGACCAGCCAGCACGCCGAGGATGCCCAGCGTTGTGTCCACTCCGTCGTTCGACTGGTTGGTGTAGCCTGCATGGCCGAGAATCGCGTACACAGTGATGAGGCCTAGAATGGTGGTGCCAATGGTGATCCGTTGCAGAGCTTTCTTGCGGTCGCGGGCGAAGCAGAAGAACGTGGTGACGTAGATGATGGCGAGGATGTCGGACGTGAGGAAAGTGGCGAACATAGGGAACCAGTTCTTGACAATGGCGCCGTCAAGCATCCACACGTGGCCGTTGGCCACCATACACACGAGCGGCAGCACGGATGCGATGCCAGTGTCCCTCTTCTTGTAGATTCGATACATCGACGGCGTCATGCTGAGCGTGACGCAAACGGATGTGATCGATGCCAATACGCGGAAGAGCGTCTCCACGGCAAAGCTCACCATTGTCGCTCGGGTCTTGGACTTAAAAGGAGAGGAGCGCTTTTTGCATGGATGTCTTCAGTGAGCGCTGTGACTCAAGTCGAGGAATGAGCTACGAGGTCAACGATCTGCATGAAATGCGACAGCGGTGCCATCAAGTGTGTGTTTGAAGGTGTTGTGCAAAGCCACGACTCGAGCTGGTTGTCGGCCAGTCAAAAGCGAGTTGTATGGCCGCGGCGGTGTTCATCTCAACCTGCGTCCTGAGCCGGAGCGGGCGAGGTCCTCTCAACCTGCATTTTGCCGAAAAACGTGAATGAGGAGAAGATTACGGTGGCCGGCCGGGTTTAAGACCGGATAGCACCTCGAGGCGATACAAGGGACGAACCCGCCAGGGATAATGCGATTCCTGCTGGGATTTTTGCGGAACCCTGTCAACTAAGTAACCTTTACGCTCAGCTGGAACGAACCGAAGCGGTCTGAAGCGCGAAACACCGATTTTTAGGTTCTCGGTTTCAAAAGCCCTTTCATTCGAAGCTGAAAAAAATGACAGTTTTTCGTCTTCGCTTGAAAAACCTCGCGAACCAGCGAACCAGTTTGGCTAGTTCAGGTTTTTCAGGTTCGTTCTGGAGCGATTGTTTGTCTCAGGCTTGTGATAGCAAGCGGTTTCAAGGTCAAATTACGAGCAACTTCATCCGTTTCAAACGTGTTCACGACTTAGCAACGATCTCAAACGAACCATTTAAACCTCGAGAACCTGGTTCTCGAGGTTTTACCGGTTCGCGCGAAATCACGGGAACCAAGGTTCTTATTCTCTTCGTTCCAGCTGAGCCTTTATGTTCGTTATTAATAACAAACTGCCTTTGCTCTTAGCGCTGACGGTGGACTGTCGAATCCGGTAAAATATATGGGTATTGATTATGAATCTGGTAGATTTGATTTTTCAACCGGCCATATGGGCTCGCTCTCCTACTTTTGCAGGTTTGGCGGCTACTCATGGCTATATCTATAATAACTCTGAGTAAATATAGGTGTTTACTGTAATCGCAACGTACCCCATAATTGTAAAAAGTGTAACCGGGGGTACGAAAGCTGAAAGACACCAACGCGGCATGACCAAACTGCACCAACGCCGCCGAAGGCGGGATGGCCCACTACCGAGCGAAGCGAGTTGCTCCCCTCCGGGGTAGGTAGAGGGGGTATAGGGTTCATGCGCAAAGGGTAGGGGGTATAGGGATCAGGGTGTAGTATCTTGTTGCAGCAATGAAATCATGCGTGAACGATTTCTGGCGCTTAACGTCCGTGTGTGAAGCACGCGGCGTTAAACCCAGGCCGAAGACTGAGTAGAACGATACCTGGTGTACATGTATAAAGTCTGTGTGAGTAGAACTCAGCCTTAAACTTGGCAAAGCAGCCTCAGAAGCAAACTAACCGCCTCAGCCTGCATGAGTGACTGCTTGAAAGTGAATTACACGGTCGGTTAAGCTCTCCCAAGCTTAAAACGCAGCTTGAATTGCCCATTAGTGCTCGTTGAATCCGAGATCTGCTTCAAAAGAGCCCGGAGTTCAAATACGAGAAGCGTATGGCGACCCCCGTGCTCACCAAGAAACATAAGGAAAATCGCCTCAAGTAGGCGCGTGAGAAGGTGACCTGGGACGCTGCAAAGTGGTCAAAGGTCGTCTTCTCTGATGAGAAGAAGTTTAATTTAGATGGCCCTGACGGCCTACAGTTCTACTGGCACGATTTGAGGTTCGAGCCGCAGGTCTACTCACGCCGCCAAAATGGAGGAGGAAGTGTGATGGTGTGGGGGGCATTTTGTGCCGAGGGAAAGAGCGAGTTGGTGATTTTGGAAGGTTCGCAAGACAGCGAACGCTATATCTACACGTTGTCGGAATATTTGCTGCCGTTTTTGGATCGTGTCTACGGTCGAGAGTGCATTTTCCAACACGACAACGCCTCGATACATTCATCCCGGGCCACGAAAGGCTTTCTTGAGGAAGAGAACGTGACTGTTATGGAGTGGCCAGCGAAGTCGCCAGACCTGAATCCTATCGAGAACATGTGGGGCGTGCTTGCACGCGCCGTGTATGCAAATGGGCGTCAATTTGAGACTAGGGACACTCTGATTGCGACTACCAAGACGTGCTGGGAAGAAATCACGTCTGAGTACATGAAGAAGCTACTTGGTTCAATGCCTAAGAGGTGCGTAGAGGTGCTAGAGATTCATGGGGCGAAGACAACGTACTAGATAGCTGCTAGGACAGTCAGGGTTTCGAGAAACGCAAGAAATAACTAGTGGCAGTATACTTACCGCCGTACGTGTTGAAGTTGAAGTTGACATTTCTGACGATAACATAATGAGTTTTCATTGAAGTCGAGTGAAAGAACCGCCATTCGCTTCGTTTTAATGTGTGCTTTCTATTGGTTCTAGCTGTGCGTTTGAACAGTTATTATTGGTTAAAATTCCGCGAAAACACTGGGTGGCAGTATAATTACCGCCCGCACTGTAATACCCCTTCTTTTGATTTTGGGCCTGCCTCTTTTGCTGGGTCGATTGGTCACTAGTAACCGGGGTAACCATGCATTAGTGACTGCTCGAGACTATACTATTTATAGTAACAGGTTGAAAAAATGTAAAAGTACCAGGTTCTAAATCTCCACCCAAAATATATGGCATGAGATCGGCTGCAAACGTCAATTGGTGCGCGCCACCACCCAACTTTGCATTGGCGAGTTGACCCCCTAGTGGTTTTTATAAACTGCTTCGAGTTGCTGCGCGAGGAATCCGTTGCGGTGACCGGTGAGTGGACAGTCGAATCCGGTAAAATATGGCATGAGATCGGCTGCAAACGTCAATTTACAACGAGGAAAATGTATCATTGGACTAGCTTGTGACAGTATTTTTCTGCTGCTTGATGAAATCCTTGTATCCGTACCAAACCAGTCTGTCCGGGTTCTTCGTCCACGTATCCTTGTTCATGTTCAGCATTTTCCAGATCTGGTTTTGCTTGGCTCCTTCCGCGTACCACATTTTGAACTGCGCAGTTTGCAAGTCAGTAGCCATTTTACTCGTGCTGGGCACGTGCTTCGCGGCTTCGAGCCCCTTTGCCAGCAATTCGTCTCCGTATGCGGTCGTCATGGTGTAGATCAGCGATGTCTCCTTCCCGGGATTTTTCTGGTTGAACATGTTCAAGTACGTCACGAAAGTGTCCAAACTCGGGTTGGCAAGCATCTTGCTGACTCCTTGATCAAGCTTGAACAGGTCGAAGATGTCGTCGACGGACTTTTCCTTGGTTATCCAGCCCTGCATTTGTGCCGTCTGCAGTTTTGTAGCGATCTCCGAAGAGCGAGGCACCTTCATCGCCGCTTCAAGCATCTTTGCCAGCGCTTCGTCACCGTATCGAGCTGTAAGAGCCGTGACCACGGCTGCTTCTGGGTCTTTCCTGTTCACCAAGTTCATGTACTTGACCCAGAGCGAGAAGCGTCGGCTGGCAAATAGATCGTCCACCTTGTTCAGCCGGAGGAGCACAAACGCAGCGTTCGCAGATTTCCCTTGGACTTGTTGCCACATTCGTTTCATGCTCTCGGACATTTTTGTGGCTCCGGTCTTCAAATTCGACAGCATCGACACGCTAGCGGCCCTGCTTTCTGTGTCACTTTTCTCCATTGGACTCGAAACTCGCAACGTTCGACTGGTACCAGCATTGGCTGGTTCGTAGAGATTAACTCGGTCACTTCCAAACTCAAGTCTGTAGTCGCGGAAGTGACTTTGAGTGTAGCGACGAGGAGCAACAATACAACTCGGAGGAACCACATCGCGTCTGAGCCACACAGAGCAAATAGGAAAGTGCCGGACGACGAGAAAAACCTTTAACAGATTCTGAGAAACTGGACGATTACGAACAATGCATTGTGTTCATCCGGAAGTCTGTAAGGTGCGCTGTATCCCGATTTCAGACAAAAAAGGAGGCCCAGCCAATCTCAAGATGGAGAACATATTCCAAGCATCTCTTTCGTATAGTATTTACATGTATTAATACAAACGATAACCGAATGTATCTCATCCTTGTTGATGCTAGCAATGTAGCAATGCGCTGTTCCTGACACTGCTTCGCCGACTTGCCGGAAAAATCTCACATTCGAAGTTAGGATAAAACCATACTATCCTATAAAAAATACACAACTTGGAAAACAAGGACAAATACAGTTGGTCAACAAGGTTCAACGTTTTGCAGCAATTCTCCTAGCTGAACGTTCGTGAGCACAAGTAAGTACCTGGTAGATGTACGTAGGAACAATTTGAGCAGAAACCACCGGACTTTGGAATTCAGTCTCCAGCCGCCACGGAACAAACCACGATGGTGAGCAGCGCATCAACAGCGACACTGGGCAGCGTCGATTATGCTGCACAATCTGCCGCGTCAACAGCGGCACCGCAATCTGCCGCGTCAACAGCGGCACCGCATAATCGACGCTGCCCAGGGCACGCCCTCCGTTGACATGTAGAACAGTAAAACTCGTGCTCAATACCTAGATCTACTCACTTCTCAACTTACTTTCGAGGGCACAAACGTCCTAATTTCAAGAAAATATTGAGAGTTGATTTCATGTTAAGGAACGTTTTGGTCTGTGGTCGTCAGTCCTTTCAGTTCTTTGTGAGTGGCGACTGGAGCTGTTTGTAGGCGCTTTCGACGGTAGAACCATTGTCGATGACAACAGTTAGAGCTCCGTTTTCGACGTTGGACTGGGTCTTCGCCTCTTCTTCGCTAGAGTTCGGTCTGTAGATGTAGTACACCACGATTTGGATGAAGCTCAGTATGGTGCCGATGGCGTTGATACCCCAAACGAAGATGTCGTCGTCTACGATTCCCGACGCCAGCCACAGCGAGGCAGATACAAAGATCATGGCACTCAGATTGATCGGAATCGAGGCGGAAGATTTCGTCTTGATCACGTGCTTGAGCGTACCGAGTGGCGACGCGTACATCCAAATGTTGATGACGATGGCAGCGTATCCGACCCAGTCGCCGACATCAGCCTTGGTTTGGTTCGTGACGCCAGCTACTCCGAGAACCGTGTAGATGGAAAACGCACAGTGCACTGCAAACGCACGGGCGTATAGTTTAAGGAGACTTTTGCGCTTGTCCGGTACACTCCATCGGAAGTAGAAGGCATTGTACGTGAGTGCTGCAAGTTGACTGAACGCTTGGGTAGCGAAGATTGGGAACATGTTGTCTGCCAAGTAGCCGTAGAGCATCCTGTTTCAGCAAGAGGCCGAGTTAGCATTGAAGGTTAAACGCAAGCTAAGCAGGATCGAAACGTACCAAGCGTGGTTGTTGACAGCCATCGCTACGAGTGGAAGTGCAGCCATTTCTCCGGTGTTCTTGCGCTGGTGGACGTTGTAGGTGTCCGGCGTAAGACTGAGACTCAAAACTTGCGCGATGGCAGTTGCGACGTTCAGGATGGCGACCCACACACTCATGTCCGTCTTTGCTCGGTGTCGCTTGAGTCGTAGCGAATGAAAATGAAAATGACACGTCTGAAGTTGGGACTGCAAGTGCCGATACATGTGCAATGATCGGGACCCTGATGCAAGATCATGAACGCCGATTTGGCAGCCCCATGACTGGAGATCAGCACCGGAACTCGTTGCGTGAGGTTTTTGGTCGGAAACTAATCATCCAAACGAGTTGTTTAGAATGTCAGAGCTTGAAGAATGCGCATGTGGCTTTCGGCTGCACCACTGGTTCAAGCAGAGAGACACGGTGTGAGTCAACTCGGTTAACGTAGAGTATTATGGATACAATGGAAATGGAGTCTCTACGATGTTTATTCTGAATTGGTGCTGCGCTACACTTGATCTGCAACCAGAGGAGACGGCATCGACTTATAGTTTGCTGGACTTTCGAGAGCATCGCAAGGGGCACCTCCCTTTGGAGTGACTTAGCTGTGAATAGGTAGCACTTGGCTGAGTCGGTACACTCAAAAAGTAGTTGAAACGACTTGTTAGCGATGCTAAGTGCAATGCTCGACGCGTTTGCCGAATGTTTTTTTGTTGAAGCTGGTCTATTAGCTCGTTGCTGCACTACACCCTTCCGTTAGCTAGCGGGGACGGCATTGACTTGTAGTATACTGGACTCTCGACGAGCACAGTGCTCTGGGGCTCACTCTTAGGAGACACGACAACGATAGACACCTCCTTGGCTGCATCGATGCCCTGTGGCTTCTGTCGGTACATGAAGTAGATCACGATCTGGATGCAGCCCAAAATGACGCCGACGGCATTGATCACTGTCACGAAGTAGTCGCTGTTGACGATTCCGGAGCCCGTCCACAGCGCGGTGGACACCAGGATCATGGCGCACATGTTGATTGGGATGGAGGCGGACGACTTGGAGCTCACCACGTGCTTGAGTGTGGCGAGCGGCGACGAGAACATGGAGAAGCTGAAGGCGCAGCCCACGTATCCGAGAGACGTGCCGATGTCCGACTTGGTCTGGCCGAAGACGCCGGTCACGCCCAGCACCACGTAGAGCGTGACCACACACCAGACTGCGAAGGCGATGGCGTACAGCTTGCGCAGTTTTTGGCGCTTGTCCTGCGGGCTCCAGCGGTAGTAGACGATGTTGTAGAAGATCCCCACGATCTCGCCGAAGAGCTGCGAGCCGAAGAGCGGGAACATGCTGTCCGTGGCGTATCCGTACGTCATCCTGTTGCCCATCACGCCAAGTTCAAACTTCAGTTGTGCGTTATCCGGCAGTTGAAAAGGGGATGGACGTACTTACCAGAGGTGGCAGTTGACGACCATGGTGATCAGCGGCAGCTCGGCGACTTGGCCGATGCTTTTGTTGCGGTTGACCGTGTAGATGTCGGCGACGCCCGTGGACACGTTCACAAGCGTCACCCAGAAGGTCATGGCGAGCAGTGTTTGACCTGGTCGATTGCGTGCGAAAGGTTAAATGGCCGTGCTTGAAGAGCTGTACTGTACATGCTCGCTGACCGGTCAAGGCCAAGGGCAAGAGATGAACAACATCGGGTTCCAATCCGCGAGTTTGGACGGCCGTCCACGATAGGTCGCAACGCTAGGATTGGTCCACTTTGCGCCAATGCCCGCGTGGCCGTCCAAACACTGCTGCCATCCTATCGGGCCACAACGCCGCGCCGTGTCAGAGAAGGGGGCGATGGTGGTCTGATGTCCATCGGTTCCACCAACGCACCGGCACAAGACCATTTGCCAAGTTTTACACATCTAGGCAAAGCAGCACTGACGACAATCGCCACCACCGCTTCCAGGCACTTCTAACATCTCTTTATACGTAGAAAGTTGCTAGCAGAGATCGAGAGGACTAGCTGTGGAAACTTTGGCACTTGTTACACCAAATATACACCAATTACTCAAGATGGCGATACCGTCAGTGGTGCCTTGCTGGATAAACTTGTTCCTCCATCAGATCGAGCTTCGAACTTCGCGGATCGGGTCGAAACGAGCTGAGATTGTCACGTGCAGGGCACGAAGATTGACCTTCGGCGGAAAACAAGCGCCTCAAAAGAAGCAGAGGCGCAAGTCCATGAGTCCATGTAACTTGCGTTGCCTACCTCTTTTCGTGGCGAATGAGGTTTATCTAGGTCACGCATAGTCTGCATGTGTACTACCGTACCACGACTGCGAGCTCTTCGGCTCCCGTACATCGTGGTGCTGAGGAGGGGATCGATATGATGCCAGTCATTCAAAGCCATCATGGCCAGATACGCGCCTGCCGCGCGAAAGCCCCACTGGTTGGCGTTAGCAGCCAGTCGAGAGCTCTGACTACGCAACTCAAATAAAAATATTGGCGCGTGCTTGTGAGCGCTTGGTCGAAAAAACGAGATTGGCAAATAATTTGCCGCTGACACTTGTGGCGGAAACACGGTGCTTCACGCGCTCCTTCCTGCTTCTGTCCAGGCGGCGTGTGCTCGCTAGCGCTAATGACAGGCCAAAGCAACAAGTTGAAAATTCGGTATCCATCAACCGTCGCTTTGTGACCGGACTGCTCTTGGCTGTGAACGGAGCCCTGTCGGACAAGCTCGCGCTTGCCTGCGTTGCGGCACCCCGCGAGCGCATTCCGCGATGCCATTGGCAGGTTGCCTGCCGTGGAGCAGCGCGTGACTCGCGCTCTGTCACGGCCTCATCCATCGTCCGCCCTTCATTGCCGACATACAGGCTGCTTGGGAAACATGCGACGTGTCGAAACTTCAGAAAGTGAGACAAACCCTTGGTTGTCAATCGTCGGAGCGCCATTTTCGGGTGCTGCAACAGGGAGTTTGTATGCTCAGAAAGACCGGAGGAGACCCGGATTTGGTGGATCAGAGTTGAAGCGGAATCAGTGCAGTGGTGCCCACTCGAAAATATGTACGCGGCGAGAGGACAGACGGTAGACAGACAGTCCCTCGCGCCCTGTCCCCGAGACCGCCGAAAATCTCGCTCACCGCTTGGTTGGCGTCCCTGCACGACGCTCACTTTCCAATTTGCTTGTCGGCGCGCAAGTCATCTACGCAGCTTAAGTCCGCTTCAGAGTTCGAGTCCAAGCAAATACCCAGATACAAAGAGCGCTATGGTTGACGCGACTATTCTCCTAGTGCTACGGATCATGACGGCGCTGTCGTCTCTCATGGTTTCGCTGAGTCCGTCCTTCTCCATCTACAAGATCTACCAGAACAAGACTGTCGGCAACATCTCCGTCGTGCCATTCGTCTCGCTGCTCGGCAACGCGCACATGTGGATGATGTACGGCTACTTCTGCGGCAACATCTTTCCCGTCGTCGTCTCCTTCGGCTTCGGAGACTTCGCTGCGCTCGCCTACATCGCCGTGTACTACAAGTTCGCCGAAGACCGCAAGTACGTGCTACAGATTGTCGGCAGCGCCGTCTCCGTACTGGCAGCTATCACGCTGTATGCTGTGATTGCAGCGACTGGCGCTACGAACCAAGACTACACTGGTATCAGTCACGTCCTCGGCTACTTGAGCATTATCGCTGCCATCATTCTGTACGGCGCGCCTTTTGAAAAGGCTCTGTTCGTGCTGCGCAACAAGAACGCGGCGCCCATTCAACTGCCGATGGTGATCTGCGGCGCGTCCAACAACGCGCTGTGGGTCATCTACACGCCTCTGGATAGCAACTGGTTCATGTTCATCCCGAACGCCATCTGTGTCGTTCTCGGCATCGTTCTTCTGGTGCTGTACGTGATGTACCGGCCGAGCAAGGCCATCCAGCCGTCCGTGAACCTCCCCGACGAAGACCTCGCCATCACGATCGTGGTTTCACCAAAGGCCGAGATGCAAGGCAAAGTGATGAGCGCAAGCCCGAGTTTCCAGCCCATGCCGTCGCCGTTGCTGCCTTTGAGTCGCGAAAACTCCTTCCGACTGGGCTCGTCCTCGCTGAGCCGCGAAAGCTCCTTTCACTTGAGTTCGCCCTCGCTGAGCCGCGGCAGCTCGTTCCAGCAATTGAGTTCGCCAGCGCTCAGTCTCAGTGGCTCGTTCGAGCGCGGAGGCACCGGTGGCGTCTTGCACATTATTCGGGCCCCTCGACAGTAAGTCGATCGCCCAATTCTAGAGAAGTCCAGGCCATTCGACCGTTCGAGAGACTGAAGTGGTCATGGCGGAGGTAGTTTGAGTCGTATTCGTAGTATTCGCACTAACTTATCAACCAAAATGTACCTAGATCAACCTCACCTCGTCTTGCGTTGAAGCACATACTTCGACCTGAGGCTGTCCGTGAATTTCCAGGCTAACGAATTCTCCGGCGTCATCTCGGTTATAGTCGCGTCGGGCTCATTTTCAACTCGTATGGAGGCGACAGCTTGCACGCAGTCCCCGTCCTTGCATTACCGCTCTGGACAAAGTCTGCTGTATATCGGCCGCATCCAATCTGAAGTCGTGACGTCTCGCTGCTTTCACACGTTCTCGTGGTCGTTAAACGGACGCGCAGGCTTCCGGTGCACTGAGAACGACCTGAAGTCGCGACAGGACGCATGCGATTCATCGAGACCCAAGAAGTTCAACCACTCGTTTACCCTATCGATACCCATCGCGGACTTCCTCTCTCCATCTGCTCGAGCCTGCAGCCACACGATCGCAGTCCCGAGCCAAACTTCCTGCACTTGTACTCTGTCTGGTCTCACTTTTCAATTGGCTCAGTAAAGCGCAAAACCTCATTGCCAGCGTCGACATGTCCAGCTCGGTGGAGTCCGTCTTCCGCGTGATCGCGGCCTGCACGTCGCTTATGATGATCTTGAGCCCGACACCGGCTGTCTACAAGATCTACAAGACCAAGTTCATCGGCAACACCAACATCGTGTCGCTGGTGTCCGTGTTCGCCAATTGCCACGTCTGGACGCTGCAGGGTCTGCTCACGAACAACTGGTTCCCGGTCTTCTCCACCTTCGTGTCTGGAGACTTCATCTCTCTCATTTACATGTTCGTGTTCCTGCGCTACACGCCCGACCGGAAACACGCTTGGCGAGTCGTTGCGGTGTACGCGGCTGTGCTTTCGACCATCACCACGTATGCAGTGCTCGGGGAATTGGGCGTGTTCACGAGTATCAGCAGAGACACCGTGAACGATATCATGGGCTACCTTGCGGTGTGCGTGACGCTGGTGCTCTACAGCTCGCCGTTCCTGAAAATTAAGGATGTCGTCAAGTACAAAACGGGTGTCTTCATCCCGATTCACATGGTGCTCGCCGGCACCTTCAACAACGCGATGTGGATCACTTACACGCCCATAGCTGGGCTCTGGTTCCTATTCGTGACCAACGTCTGCTGCGCGACGCTCGGCGTGGCCCAATTGACCGTGTACATGATCTACCACCCAAGTAAACACCCGCTTGGCTACGGTGCGACGCTGGGGGATCTGCTTGAGAAGGAAAAGGAAGACGACGGCGCCATCTCGATTGCGATCGACCGGACAAGCATCCAGTCGACCGGCAAGACGGTCCCGCAGAGCCCCGTGTATCACATGGTCAAGTCCCCACTGGCCCCTCTGCGGTCGTAAGCTACCTGCAACCAAACAATAAAGTAGTTAATGGAAACACCTCACAGCGCGCTGCTGCCGCCGAGTCACCCTTTAAATCTTCAGAACAACGAGCTACATTTGCTCTGTTCGGTGATCGCCGCTAGCACCGGCTAATGAAAGACTTTACTACGACTAAAACAAAACATGACTTGCGTTTTTCGCTGTATTGATCCTTCAAATCGAGCGCCGCTACGAGTTACCACTAGATAGTGGTAGTCACAAAGAGCTCTCATGGTGCGTTCATCCCACCTATGAACTTGATCTCGCTCCGCCGCGTGACAGGCGACGTACTCAGCTCCAGTGCGTGGTCGTCGTCGTCCGCAGATGCACTGCGATTCACGCCGTAGCGGTCGTAGTACAACTTCATGGCCAACATCGCAAGCCCTGCGATTTCCTCGACGGTAGCCGGGATGTAGATTGGCCACAGATTCTCACCGAAGCTGTAGATCAGGATGAGACCGATGCCGAAGCAGTAGAGCAACTGGAAGCGGAGACTGATGTCCTTGGCGCTCTTGGTCCTGTACATCTTGTACATTTGCGGCACGAGCGAGCTGGCGATGACGAAGGACCCCACCATGCCGGTGGTCTCGAATCCGGCGCCCATTCTCGTTCTCTGGATCGCGTCAAGTTGGGGAATGACCAAGTTGTGGGCGCTACGACCACAAATGTATAACATGATGCGTGGACTGGTGGAAGGTGTTGCTGCGATTCGAGCTTCGTCGACGACCTGGCCTACGTAAGCATTTTGTAAAGCAACAATAAAGTCTGAGCACACATGAGCATGACAACATCTCCAATTTGGAATTTGGAGATGTTGCCATAAAACCTATCACGTGGTCCTGGGATGTAGCCCAAGTGCACGTACAAACACCAGTTAGATAGCTAATCATTTCTTTTAGCTTCGGGGTGAAGGAATTCATCGTACATCACCACAAATAATCATGGAGACCATTATGATTAATGAATGCTTACACAAAATGTAGCGTCACGTACATGTTGACGGAAACAACGGAGCTGCTGTCGGACCTGGGTAGTGTGAGTTCCCCCATTGAGAATTGGACTAGTACACGGAGGTGCCCCGCTCCGCGTTGAACGGCAGACTCGAGATGCATTAAGGAACACGTATAGGCTATGGCAATGGACTACAGTATGCACATGATCTACCGCGTTAGCAAGCACCCGTTTGGCTGCGTGGCGACGGCACCATTTAGATAACGGTCGATCGATCAAGCATTCAATTGGCCGGCAAGACAGTCCCGCAGAGCACCATAGATTCCATGTGTCAAATGGTCAAGTTTTCGGACGTAGCGCAATTGTGGACGTACAGAACGAGTTGCATTGTTTGATGGTCACCAGCAGCCGGCAATTCGCTGAATACGTTTTTCCAACAATGTCACGTTGGGGCAAATGTCTTTTTCACTTTGCCACACCAGGGCGTGGCGTGGCGGCTGCCCCAATATAAATTGCCGCGCGTCGCGTCATGAGAGTGAGAGTGATCTAGCACATGTGCCTTGATAGACCGGCTGAACCCTTAGCCGACAGTACTGGATATTCTTCAAACGCATTCGACAGCCAACGACCCATGAGTTTGATAACTAGTCGGTCGGCACCGGCATTAAGCAAGGCTGTGGCACCACCCACGCGCACCGAGTGTGTTGAGAATCGCGCGGGGTCAAGGCCAGCTTTCGATGCCGCCGACTTGATAATCGTAGCGACCTCTGTTGAAGTTATTCCACCAGCTCCTGCGGCCAGAGCTGGGTCATCCGGTCTTGTTCTGTACGTCGCAGCAGCTTTGTAAACCCACCGAGCTCCTCGAACAGGGCACAGCAGTCGATCACCTGACTTGCTGTGGTACCGCATTTCTTCACGGCCATACTGGTTGTTTTTGGCGCCAGTGAGTGTGATACCCACCACCACAGCCTTCTTGGGAGCAACTTGCTGCTCTTTATCGTCGTAAAACTTGATAGCCGATAGACGCAAGACGTAGTTGTGCACCTTCCTCCCGATAAATAAATACTCGGAGCGCCTCATCAAAAAGAAGTAGCCCAGAAGTAGACCACCCCAAAGAAGTTGATGCCGGGGCTGCTGAAGGTCGACTTCGTCGAAGATGAGGCGAAGTAGGCGCGCCGAGAGCGGCTGCTGTTTTACCACAGGGTCCGTGAACCGACGAATTCCACGGAGCAAGATTGCATGACTGGCATTCACGCCGGGGTCGTATCCAGCGGTATTCCGGTGGTACCAGCGTACTGCACATAACTTGGCGCAAATTGTGGAGTACATATTACCCTTCTGCTTGCGATTCATACCATACTGCCATAGATAAACTGCGAAGGCGCCCAATTGTTCTGCATTCTTGTCGACCGCGTCCTTTTCCAACCACGGCTGGCACTGCATCGACGTACACCACGCCGTCCATTGACCCCATGCTCGTGAGTACGATATTCGGGATGACTGGGCTAAAGCCCCTGCGCGGAGTAACGCTCCCAGAGAAGCGAGAGATCTCGCGAGCCTTCCGGGATCTGAACCTGTTTCCAATCACGAGACATGTTAGAAAACTTCGCGGATAGTTTTGGCGACTGCCACACCCTGCTTCCTGCGTCGGCCATTTCATTTTCCACGCCAGCTATGTGTACCGCTGTCGAATAGAATCCGAATTCAACCTCACAGAGGCCCAGTATACGAAGTAACATTTGAGCAAAGCAATTTCGGCTGGAACGACGATTGTTCCAAGACACTGCGGCAGTGTTATCAATCCAGAATCGAACGTGTGTAGTCTGATCACCCCGTGCTTGGCCCCACACAGGTCCCCATACTATCGAGGCGAAGACGGCGCTCATTAGCTCCCGCACATTAATGCCGAACTCTCCGTCTCCTGATGAGTTGAATTCGTTGATGAGTTGGCGTTCACCCTCGTTGAATTGAACTTGCAAGTACTGCATCTTCGCAGGGAACGTCGCGCACAAACCGTGATCACTCGCATCCATTTGAATGTGATAATTTGGGTCATGTCTGCATGTAAATCGTGTCAATGGAATTGCATTGAGGCTCCCAATGGCCAACACCAATTCGAACCAACGGAGGTCGTCCCTAGCTCCAGGAGAGACTGCAACGACGCCAACACGTGGAGCTTGGCGTGTCAGGGCAGCTACACGCTGAAAGAAGGGCACCGCTGGACGGATACATGTAACCACATGTCGAAGGCTCCCCATGAGCTTCTGCAACTGAGTTCGGGTGGCCTTCGAGCGTTGTGCCATATCTCGAACTCGGGAAAGCGCTTTTTCAATCTTTTGTTGTGGCATGGATACTGTTAATTTCTGGAGATCCCAGTCCAGTCCTAGCGCCCGTCCTTGAACAAACCACGATGCAAACTTCTTTTCATTGCACGCGTCGGGCCCTAGTATTGTGGTCATTGCCGTTCGAAGAGCAATTTCAGCTTCTTGTAAACGCGAACCCACATTGGCCTCGATCGATATATGGTCATCACACCAAGCTTTAGCATCAAATATGGCGAGCGTCTCCGGTGCTTGTCCCGACCAAGATGGCCTCGAATGGGCATACAAGTGCTTGACTGCGGCACCTGCGAGCCAATACGAAGATGGCGAGTTCTTCCATCCAAACGGACAGTATAAATCGATGACGAGGATGCCCAGCTCTGGAAAAGTGCCTGCAAACCGACCGACGTCATCCGCAGCAAGTGGAATATGGCGAAAGGCCCCATGTACGTCACCAGTCATCATTTTCGGCTGACCTCGTCTAGCTTCTGCCACATCCAGCACACGGTTAGCCAAGGCGTCGGGTCCATCGTAAGTAATAGAAATGTTTTCGTCGGCAATGGAGTTGTCGTTCACCGATGTGCCAGGAGGGTAAGAGAGATCGTGAATGATGCGAGCGTCGATGGAGATATCAACTTCTCCCTTCTGCACCGCCCCAAACGGACTGCAAGTGACGCCTTCGAGCACAGTCAGTAGATCTAAATCTAGTACCAGGTACCGATTGGTGTCTTGGCCTGCCCTGAGATTTTTGACGATTGTATTTAGAGCTCGCTTCGCTGATCCGTGATTGGGGGAGGTGTGTCTTGTTGCGCGAATTGACGTTTCCATTGCGGTTTTACTCCATGGTGAACCACTTCACTCCATCGCGACTTGTACTGGTACGATTCCCACGCTTGGTGCGTTGTGGGCACCTCAAGACTTTTGTTCGGGCGGGTATCTTGGTTAGTCTCTCCACGCAGAAGTCGAACGAATCCAGGCAACTGCATTTTGGTGCGGCGAATGAATTCGCTGTACACCGCTTGCTTGTTGCGATCGAGTAGGAAAATTGTTTTCCCTTTGCGCGTTGTGGAAATAAGAGCTGGTTCCGGGGGCGACAAACCTTGACGAAGTAATTCTTTGTTTAATGCTGAGGCCACCTTGGTTTCTTGAAATTCCTTCAATCGACGAGCTACAGCAATGGTTTGGTCGAACCTGCGTCTTTGGCCTTGTACATACCGCTTCATGCCAGTTGCTGTGGACTCTCCCTGCGAAATCTGCGTGATAGGTTGTTCCTGGGGACATTGTATGATCTGTTCAGGTTCTATCGCCACTGACCTGCCACCTAACACTGGGGTGACCGCTGGAGTATAATTTTCGTCAATTTCACATGAAGGAGAGCCTGAAACTTCTGCTGCCCATGTAGATAAGAGACTATCGAGGCTGCTTTCGCCTTGTTTGCTGGATCTTGTTGAAGGTTCGCCATGCACTGCTGTCGAAATGGTGCTGCCTGACAAGCATCCCGTTTTCTTCTTTGTCAAGGATAGAGTTGTCTCCGTTGAGTTGGGGTTCCCTAGTGTCTTCCATGAGGGGGAGCTTGAAAACTCCGCTGCCCACGGAGACGGAGCCACCGTTACACTGGTGTCGGATTGGCCTCCTAAATTCCTGCTCGAGGGGGAGCACAGAGACTCCGCTTCTCGATCAGGAGAGGCAAGAATGTGATGGTTTCCTATATTCTCGCGTGAGGGGAATTGCGCATCCGCTGCCCACGAAGACGAAACCACCGAGCCATTCTCCACATCACGACTATCATTCACAACATTGGACACTACGCTGCTCCGAAAGTACCCGTTGAACTTCGAACCGCCTTCGGACGAGTTGCTGGTATCTGAAGGAGCTTGCTGTGGTGTGTGCTCACGTGCGAGTTTTTCAATCTTCCGGTGATCACCAGTGACCTTCATTGCATGTCCTTTGCTATCCCTCCAAACTTCTTATCGATAAATTCGCGGACGTTTTGGGGCAGTACGGCTGGTTTAAAGTGACAGCGACTAGATTCCACAAAGTTCCCGTTCTCACCTCGGCAACCCTCCGCCGATAAAAATCGAAGGCACAATTCCTTCCCACCTTGCTTTGGCAAGGCTCTTGGATCTCCACTGGAATCGAGCGCGAGTTGCGCCTGTCGTACTTACTTGCTCGTTTTGCAACTGCTTGAGAGTTTCTTGGCGCGTTGACACCTTCGATATCGCGTTTGCGTACGGACTGGAGTTCATGACGCAGAATGAGTTGGTTGACGCGCACAAACGATTCATGGGAAACACTAAAGTGTGCCTTGAGGGTTGCAGCTTGTTCCAAGTCTTTGTCAGACACGTAAACCCGAAACATATCTAGTCGATCGTCTATCCATGCCGTAATTTCTGTCAGAGCTGATTCAGAAGTTGGTGCATCGCTGACGCGTAGCTCGGCCAGGAAAGTGATTGCGGCTTGGAGCATGTCTTGAACGACAGGACGGTATACTTGGCGAGCTAAATTGTACAAAATTTCAACGGCCCCAATTATGACGGAGAAATCCGTCGCAGCGATCGGTCTTGGAAGTACATTGTTCCTCGAGAAATTGCTCATGTCGTTTTTAAGTACTGCTTCACGCTTTTGCTGTTCCGTCACTCGGATAAAATGCAGGATGGAAAGACCTCGCGTCCCGAAGTCCCAGCCAAACAGCCCCCGCAGCACAGCAGGGTGTGGAAAGAAGCCAAATTTTCTCCAATGTATCTGCACAAATTCAACAAAACGTTGTGCCTTCATCGACACGTACGTACCGTCCACCAGTGTCTGGAATATAGCTGTCTGAGTCCCGGTTGGCTGAAACTGGTTCTTGTCTGTCGTTTCTGCGCTTTGTCTTGGAATGCTTTGGGCCGTGGCATCGAGAGCCAATCCTCCTCGCCTGAGTGAGATCAAATTGTCGATATCCGCTTGTAGTTGTAAATCACCTGCACATCGTGCCTTGAGGTTGTGTAACCGCCCAACAGCCGTAGAATCGCTTTCGTTTGGTTGAGCAGGGCCGAGATTCGTACTTGTTTGGTGTACGCTCTGGACAATTGTTTGTTGCGGCAACCTGTCAGTGCTTTGAGGCTCGTTGTCGTCGTCTGAATCACTCAGCCCGTCGTCACGAACATCGCCATTCTCAGGGTGTCTGTTGTGAGTGGTGTGTCGGCGGGGCTGCTCCTCGTTGACACATTCTGGTGGTAAATCAAAAATTGTTGTCCCCAGCCTAATGTCAGGAGGGGTGTGCGCTGGCCGTCTTGGTAATAAACAAAATCGAGAATGTGTCGAACGGTGACCTGCGATATATCGCAGCTAGTGATATCCAGTAGTGCCAACGATTTTGACTCATCTAACGGTTTGCCACCGACCTCTGCTAGAAGCACCTTAGAATCACGAATTGCTGACTGACCCACCCCGTTGAACTTGTTGTACACTTGCTCGTGCTTCTGTTTCAGTTCAAGGGGCATGACCAAACTCACACTACGTCCACCGCAGGGTCGTAATGCATAAATCTCCACTGCAACGTCTTGAATCGACTCGGGTTCGTGTAAGACAGGAATTACGACTCCGTCAAAGTTCACGTCCATCATTCCACGGTGGTTACCACTGTCCCATTTGTAACCAACGACTAGACCGTAGTCCCAAACGCGCGCTCCGCCAAGGGGTACTCGGGATGTGCATATAGCACTACCGATGAATGTTCCCACCCCGTCCAAGGCCTCTTGAGACGTCACCGCCCTCGGTTCGAGCTCCGCCAGTACGAGGTCCGCACTTTCATCAGGGTTGGTCTCCCATCGTCCACTCTGGACGAGCTTGACTTTGACCTTGCCACTGCGCGTCGCAGACCCTTCCGCCTTACCGTACGTGAAACCAACCACGCTGAAGGCGCCGGGTTGAAGGTAAAAATAGCTGCCGCTCATGGTGAGGAGTCTGAAGTGTCCGAGAAGGTGTCCCTTGGAGGTTGTTAGCTGCGAGGAGAATTCGAAAGTGAGCTGAGAACTAGGTGAGGTTCTCGAGCTCTTATACACTAGCTGCGACATCGGGAAAATACGCCTTCGTCCTCAACTTGGCAACCTATTCTGGTGCCGTTGCCTGTAATCTCGGTATATTCGCGCACCCGTCTCCACAGGATCACCAAAGGCCTGTGGTTCACATATGGTACGTGTCCACTTTGTCCATCACTTTCCCCAACATCCTCTTCATCTCTCTCAGAAGACTACCTGGCATCGGTAGGATGCAGCCCCCGTTCCCTGCAAACTGTGCAGACCCATGCTCATAATCATCGCAGTGATCTGATGAATCACTCACCTCTCGAAAGAGGACCCAGAAAACTGCGTTGGCAGTGAACAAGGCCATGAATACTGAAAGCACTACACTACCTACGTTAAGGTCCACGGTAGCATTCATACGCTAAGCTCGTTCGAGCTGGTGCTTGCGTCACACTCAGCTCAAAATGGACGTTAACACTAGCCATGCGGCTGTTTCTTGTTTTCTCTGCGATATCATGCAACGTGGATGAACGAAAGTGTTACTGCACCTGGTGCATGTATTTAGCAGTGGACAAACTCACTCCAAGTCACTTCCTGGCTGTGCTGTTGATGCTTGCAGTTAAAAACTGCCAGCGAGTCGGAAGCTCTAGTGTGAGAGGGACAGTGCACTTCCACCCAAGCCGAATGTTTACCACGGGCAAATCGCGTGTTAAACACGGTGTTTGGCGCGAGCCGACCAATCACCACCTGCTCCATCCAATCGAGGTGCTTGGGTTTCACGTGTGACGCAACGACAAGGCCTTCGAATGGCCACCACAAGTCGCGTCGACCGTCGCAGGCGAGCCCTAGAGCCCTCATTCCTCAATTCGCAGTCGACTTCACAGGAAACTTCGCACACAAACCAAAACTCAACATGACCGGCTGGAAGACTGTGCTCGATGTGGTGACTGCGCTCGGACAAGTGATGCTGAACCTGAGCCTCGGACCAGACATGTACACGGTTCATCGCAACAAAAGTATCGGCGAAATGTCGGCCCTGCCGATTGTGTCCATGCTCGTCAACTGTCACCTGTGGTAAGTTTTGGTCTCTCTTTGATAACCACTCTTCCACAGCATTCCTAACTGCGTCTGGATGGAACAGGATGTGCTACGGTATTCTAAGAAACAGCATCTTCCCGGTCGCGGTCTCGCAGGGCGTGGGCCAACTCGCTGCCTTCGTGTTCAACATTATCTACTTCCAGTGCAGCCCGACGCAGACTCGCAAGGCCACACTGAAGATGTACATGGGTGGGGTCGTGCTGCACTGCATTGTCACGCTCTACTTTGTGCTCGCTCTGGCTGGAGTCATGGGCCAGTCCAACTACGACTCGAGCAGCTTGCTCGGATACTTCGGCGTCGCCATCAACGTCTGCGTGTTTGCGTCGCCTTTCGCCACTCTGAAGCACGTGGTGCAGACCAAGTCGGCCTCGTCCACCCCGATCAACCTCAGTCTCATGATCTTCGCGTCGTCGGTGCTGTGGGTGGCCACGGGTCTGCTCGACAGCGACTACTTCATCACGGGTCTCAACTAAGTGTGGTGCTGGGCGCCATTCAGATGGTGCTGTACTACATCTACCGCCCTGGCCGCGGCGGAGTTGCAGCGGTGGACCAGCACTACGGCACGAACGGAGAGCTCCCAGTCGTCGTATCGCCCACGTCCAAGAGCGCTGGTATTGTGGTGACTGTCGAGAGCCCCGCGTACAAGCCCCTTTCATCGCCGACTGCAGGCAAATCTGTGTGAGGTTCCTTTTCAAGACAAATACCAATAAATACAGAGCTACACATCTTGTAACAAACGCGCACATGTTGCTGTAATGCGTAGAGGACACTCAGCAAGGACGAGAGCCATTCAAGAGGTAAGTTGCAGTCGACTAGCGAAATGTAGCCAACTAATCTCCATTTCATCCAATCAGGCTATCACCACTAAATCATTTGCGCTCTGTTAGGTACGATCGAAGGTGTGAATGATATTGTAGCAAGTAATTTTCTTCATGACATCCGTGCGTCGATTGGTGACACTAATACATAGCAGTACGTTAAACAAATCCTACGACGTACGCAATGCTCAAGCCTCTGATTTCACCCATTTTCGCTTTTGTCTGCTGCTTTCCACTCGCTCATGGGTTTCTGGTACACTTTTCTGGGGGTGGTGACTGCCGTCGCGCAAGTTGTGCTCAATTTGAGCCCGGTACCAGATATTTGCAATGTGCATCACCGCAAAAGGATCGGAGCTCTGGCTGCACTTCCGTTGGTCGCTATGGTCGTCAACTGCCACTTTTGGTACGTCCTCTGTCTCTGCAATTGCTTTTGATCAATGAACGAGGCACTTACAATGCCTTTTGTCGGATGAAACACAGGTTGGTCTACGCCTACGTGACGGACAGTATGTTCCCGCTCTTCGCAACTCAAGTCTTCGGCGGCTCGCTGCGATCGTGTACAATATCGTCTACTACCGCTTGAGTGTACCGGAAAAGCGCAAGGAGTTACGGAAGATCTACGCGTTGGCGTTCGCGATGCACTGCGCACTCACGTTGTACACAGTTCTAGGACTGCTGGGAGTTACGTACCAGTCCGATTCGGAAGTCGGGACGTATCTTGGCTATGTTGGCATCGTTATCGACGTGTGGATGTTTGCGTCTCCACTGGGTACTTTGAAACACGTGATGGAGATTAAGTACGCGGCGTCCATCCCGATTAATCTGAGCCTCATGCTCTTCGTGTCGACCTCGCTATGGGTAGTATCGGGAATGGTGGATAACGACTACTTTGTTGCAGGCCTCAACGCGATCGGGTTGTTGCTCAGTGTCATCCAGATTGTGTTCTACATGATCTACCGACCAACAGGAAACGAGGAAGTTGTGGTTGATCTAGAGGCGGAGGAAGTGTCGGTTGTGGTCGCTACCCCCGGTGTGAAGGCAGGAGCCGAGGTCATGGTCAGCCCGAGCCCTGTATACAATAGCCTGCCATCGCCCACGGTCTACAAAGCGGGCTGATACAAGTCAAGACCACCACGTCTACTGCACAATTACAGCGCTTGTTCAATCCCAATCCGCAAAGAAAAGACGCGTCCGCAGTTCATCCTATCCTGCATGTTTGGGTTTCGTCACTTGTATGCTTAGAGTATGGTGTAGGAAAAAAATGTACTGGCAGCCAGCGAGTCCTGCAAACGGAGCTCTCTCATTCTCCATTCCTCCCTGCTCCACCTCTTTCATCAAGCCCATACTTCATCTCTCTTTCGACTCGACCATGAGCGACTGGATGACTGTGCTGCACGTGGTTACCACAATCGGGCAGGTCATGCTCAGTCTGAGCCTCGCGCCGGATATGTACAACATCCATCGACGGAAGAGTATCGGAGAAACGCCGGCGCTTCCTCTCGTGTGTATGCTCCCCAACACGCACTTATGGTACGAGTTGCTTTCTAGACAATGCTGAGGTTATCGGTTGTTCACGATGCCTACGCTTTGAAAAACAGGATGCTCTACGGCTATCTGGAGGGGAGTGTCTTTCCCGTCGGAGTCACGCAGGGCTTTGGTCAACTCGCTGCGATTGCTTTCAACATCGTCTACTTTCGCTGGAGCCCAAAGGACAAGCGCCGAGAACTACGCAAGGCCTACACGTGGGCGTTTTCTCTGCACTGTGCAGTCACGCTCTACTTCGTGCTGGTCGTGACGGGAGTCACTGGCCAAACATTCGATGAAGCAAGCACTTCGCTAGGGTACTTCGGCCTCGTCTTTAGTATCGGTGTGTTCGCGTCACCACTGGGGACTTTGAAGCGCGTCGTAGAGACTAAGTCAGCCATCTCCATTCCGATCAACTTGAGTCTGATGATCTTCGTGTCGTCCGTGCTGTGGGTGGCAACGGGCTTACTCGCCAGCGACTACTTTATCGCGGGGCTGAATGCCGCTGGCGTCTTGTTGGGCGCCGTTCAGATGGTGCTGTATCACATCTACCGCCCAGGCCGCGGCGATGACCCAGTTCTAGACCGGGCGTACGGCTCAAGCGGAGAATTGCCCGTCATCTTGTCACCGTCAGCCAAGAGTGCTGGCATCACGGTATTCATCGAGAGTCCGGCTTACAAGTCACTGCCTTCGCCGATCGTAATCGCCACTGCGTGAGACCCTCTCGAGACTTAACAGTATACCCCAATACAATCGCCATCAATTTTACTACACGAAGCAGCACTTTATTCATGAAAGACGGACCCACCTCGTCGATGTTTGAGCCCTCAAGCTCGCATCTTATCTACTAGCGACTCATACACTGAGTTCTTGGTAGCTTCATCGCCATCCTTCGGTGAAACGACAATCGAAATCTGCTTGTCTGCGAGCTCAAAAGCTTCCTCTTGAGCGATGGCCAAACGCTTCGGTCGGAACCGCATGTACACGCCGATCTGGGTGAGGCTGAGCACGATGCCCCTGACATTGATGGCCAGGATGATCTTATCGTTGTCAACGACCGAAATCGCTACCCAGAACACCGTGTTGAAGAGCATCATGACGCTGATGTTAATCGGCAACGAAGCCGCGGACTTGGTCTTTATGACGTGTCGAATGGTGCCCAGTGGAGAAGCGTATATCCAGAGGTTGATCACCAAACCGACATACCCCAGCGTCGTCCCCACCTGGTCATTGCTCTGGTGTGTGACGCCTGTGACGCCCAATGCCGTGTAAACCGTGAAGGCAACGCAAAGGCCCAGTCCACCGGCCAGAAGCCGGTGCAGACCTCGACGGTCGGAGCACCATCGATAGTAAATGGCCGTGAACACGATGGAGGCAATCTCTCCGAATAGTTTAGTTGCCATGAGTGGGAAGATGCTGTCTGTCAAGTAGCCGTACACCGTCCTGAGGGACGTGTGAAAGTCAGCATCAAGGAGTATCTACGACGAAATCCACGTACCAGAGGTAGTTATTGACGACCATAGCCACCAAAGGGAGCGCTGCCATTTCACCTGTGCTGTTGCTCTTGTGAACGTTGTAGATGTCCGGTCCGGGGCTCAGCATCATGCCGCACTGGGCGACAGAAGTCGCCACGCGCAGAATCGTCACATGGTCAGCATCGCAATGGAAGCAAATTCAAAAGTGAACGCGGCCTTCGAGCAGTGACTGTCAGGTAAATAACCGTTGGCGTTGACACCAAGGATCGCACTGCATTCAACCATCAAGTGCGGGCCATGTCTTCTGCATTCATCAAAGTCCGATGCAGCAAGCAGAAGTGAACTTCGATCAGATATTTGCTTGCAGAAAAAGTCTTTTCACGTGCGATTTACATCTACGGAAGTGTTGTCTCTACTGGTGATGCTAGCGACTGGTACATGGGGCTCTTGCTGGGTTCTAGCCCGCCGTTCTTGGGCGAGATGACGATCGCAATCTGCTTGTCGGCGAACTCGAACGCCTCTCCTTGAACAATGGCAGGCTGCTGTGGCCGGAAACGGATGTACAGTGTGATCTGGATGATGCTCAACAGGAAGCCCGCGGTGTTGAGCGACATGATGAGCATGTCGTCGTCGACGATGGAGATGGCGACCCACAACGCCGTCGTGAAGAACATGGTGACGCTCAAGTTGATCGGCATCGACGCCGCTGACTGAGTCTTCAGCACGTGACGCACCGTGCCCAGCGGAGACGCGTACATCCAAATGTTGATGATCACTCCGACATAGCCCAAAGTTTTGCCTACTTGGTCGTCGTCGTTTTGGTCGGTGACTCGAGCGATCCCGAGCACCACGTACAGCGTGATGGCGGCGTATGCTAGGAGACCCCATGCAAGAAGTCTATTGAGAGCGGGGCGGTCAGTCGTCCAGCGGAAGTACACGGCTGTGAAGACAATGGCGGCGAGCTCTCCGAAGAGTTGGGACACCATGAGCGGGAAAATGCTGTTGGTCAGGTACCCGTACAACGTCCTACAGATACCAAACGCAGCACGTTAGCGACTCGAACATTGGATCGTTGACTGGGATTTCTATCGGCATACCACAGGTGGTTGTTGACGATCATTGCAACTAGCGGCAGCGCCGCCATCTCGCCCGTCGTCTTGTGCTTGTGGACGTTGATGATGTCCGGCCCGGGGCTCAGGATCATGCCGATTTGGGCAATGGAAGTGACCACGCGGAGAATCGTGACCCAGACCGTTATGGCCACTCGAAGCGCGTTGCGGAGCTCGAAGCGAATTGAAAACTGAGCTTCACCTCAGCTCGGGACCGAGCGAGACCGTTTCACTGACTGACGTACGGCTCCGACTCGCAGCGATTTGCACGTTTGCATTCCTTGTCATTGGCGAAAAAATGTGAAGGTCTCCGGTCTAATCAAGGCCGATAGGAAGAGCACATCCTCAAGTCACGGGCGTGAGTTACGCCCGCGGTCCCAGTCGCCCGCCACTAGTGCTTCCGACTGGATTCGCCAGCGGTTGCAGTTCAAGTCTCGCTGCAGCGCCGTACGAGGAGGAAGACTTCCTGCTGAGGACAATGAGATTGTCGTCGCTGGTCTCTGAACGGCGACGTGACAGCTGGCGAGTGTCCACATGCAAATCGCAGCGCGCTATGCTGGACACGGTGTCCTCGCAGTGTAGGCGTGGCGTGATTGTCTAGACAGTAATATCGCCATGACCAGCGAGGATGGACGGAGGGATAACCGGCTCCTGTGTGTTGGTAGCCAACGGCCAAGAGACCAACACCGCTACTGCAGCACACGCGTCAAGATTGGAAGACATTGAGGACATACTCAAACTGCTCAAGCTGTGAGTGCGAAGTCTCCGCGGGTCAAGCTTACTCTTGTTATACAACAAATCCCCTGTGTACTATCCGGATACTGTAGTCTTGCTACCGGCGTCAACGTTATTTTTAAGAAGCAAAAAGAATTCTGGCCGCTTTTAAATGTGTTTGAAGAGATCAGGAAAGAAAACTCAATGTGAGTCCGTACACTCGTTAGTCAAGGCAAGTTCCCACTAAAGCAGTAGTACACTCAGTATGCCATACATGTATAGGTGGATGGACTTCTTCGTGCAAATTGTACGAAGAGACTTGATTGGCTAAAAAGGGTTTTCCTGTTCTTTAAAGGTCACTTGGATTTCAACGATGGACGATCTCGATGCGCGAGTGGAGGAGGTTCTGGAGAACACTACTGCGGAGAAGACACGTATCTACGAGCTTTGGCTCGCTTTGTGGAGTGGCTATATGCTGACACAGACGAGAATCGCCATCAGAGCCTGTTCACCGACCGATTTCTTGAATCAATGGAGAAACAATCACTGCGTGGCTGTCAAGATCGCCTCTGCAAAGTCCAATCTGTCTGGATGCTTTGTCAACTCAAGACTGCATGCGATACCTGACATCTATGGAGCAACGAGGCATAACGGGGAAGTCGACGTTCGGCAACGTCCGCTCTGCAATTGTATACCTGTACACAGCGACAGCGTGCTCTCGACCCCGTGACTTTGATTCTCAAATGAGGCGGTTTTTTAAAGGCCTGCATCACACTGTTGCTAGAGTTGCCCAAAACACCAACGAAAGCCTTCGCGAGGGAAAGGAGCCGTTCAGCTTCTCGATGTACAGAGCTCTAGCGAGAGCGATGCTCCAGTCCACAAGAAAACAGGACGTATTCGGTCATGCTTTTCTTCTTAGCAGTTGGAACCTGATGTGCCGAGCAAAGAACACCGAGTCAATCTGGTATGGACATCTTTCTTGGCTTGAAGATTCTTTGACGATTACATTCGCGCATATGAAAAACGATCAAGATGGGAGCCGTCCTCGTGACCCCAGACATGTGTATGGAAACTCAACCATGCCAGAAATATGCCCTGTGCTCGGATACGCTATTTACTTTTCTGTGCTGGGGTTCTCTCCAGAAGGCAAACTCTTCCCAGGAGGGAACCAGTACAGTCGCTTCCTGAAGGTGCTGAAAAGTGCACTTAGTGAAGAACATATGAATGACGTGTTGAATGAGGCTGGTATGGCCACAGAAGATTTCGGAACGCATTCAGCAAGAAAGGGGGCTGCAACGTATGTGAGTAGCTGTTCGACGTCAGGTCCTTCGGCAGCATCTATCTGTCTTAGAGCTGGATGGACCCTGCCAGGCGTTCAGGACAAGTACGTCCGATTTGAAGCTGCCGGCGACATGATTGTCGGCCGCTATGTCGCTGGTCTTCCTTTTGACTCACCGAAGTTTGCTATTTTGCCACCTTTTTTCGATACTCAAAGTGGTGATGATAACGACAGTTTGGAGTTACGACGTCGGATTCAAGTTGCTTTGGATTCAATATTTCCCGGTGCACCTCCTAATTTGCGAATGGACTGTCAGTTTGGTCTGGCATCTCTGCTTTATCACAGATCGTTTTTACAAGAGACTCTGCCTCCGAACCATTTACTCTTTGACACACCACTTTTCAGTGCCAGAGCTGAAGCTGACCTCGATTGGTTGCGGCAGCGTGCGATTTGCCGAAACTTTCAAGACAATGATTATATTGTTCCTAGTGGCATCCCTCCTCACGTCGGCTTGATGGTAGAGCTTTCGCAATGCAAAGCTGAAATGGCTAAAATGCGTGAGGATCTTACCCAGTCGTTTGAGAATCTTCTCAAACGCCATATCAACGGATCTGTCATGACTATGGAAGCGTTGGAGACTGCATTTGCATCTGTGCTGGCTCGTTCCAGTTTGGTTCAACGCATACAGCAAATACCTGCTTCTCCAGAAGCTAGACCCGTTGCTCGCCCGCACACACTGCCGACGCAGCCTGTTGTATGGGATGGTGCTTTCCATAGAGTACCAAAGGAGTTTGTACTTCCATCGGGCACAATTCGTGTGGTTTGGCAGCAGTGGTGTGTTGGTGATCCAGCGCTAAGGCTATTATCGAAGCACGACATGTCGTCGAGAGCGAAAAAATCCGTTTAGCAGAATTAAGACGCGTGATGTTACTCATTGAGAACTTATTAACGGAAAATGAACTCAAGCGATTGCGCACCTCTGCAGATGCAGCGCGGATTCTTTTCGAGCAGATAAAAACCGTCTACCGTTCCCGTCAACATCTAGGAAAGGAAGGGGTCGCAGATTAGATCAGTTGTCGTGGCGTACTCTAGCTCGTGAGCTTAGATCTTAATACATTTGCTTCATTTCAACAGTTTGCGTATTGCACGGATCGATAGTTAAGCTCTGAAATGCATTCGTGCAAAATGCACGAAGATTTCCCATACATTTTTGCATGGTTCGGTTTTAACTAGATTTTTGTATGCCTGCCATCTTTGCATGGTAGGAATTCGCCGGTCACTCTGCACGAGGATTTGCATAAGAACGGACAGTTTGAACGGCGTTTTCTCTAGAAGTAGTAATGTACAGCACACCACACAGGACCAAAAGTTTAGTGCATGTTCAAAACCAACGGTACAGTGTACCATGCAGCTTTACGAGGCAGAGCTCCCCGCCAGCCCTTCAAAGCCCTCGACGTCTGCAACCTCCACCCACCAACTGGCTCAAAACATACGCGAGCTAGTTCGGTCCAGCAGCGGGGGAAAAGCGCGCTTATCTGAAACAAAATTGGGCCGCATTCGCTATATTTGCGACCCTATACTATTTTCGGTTCAGCGCCGTAAGGCTTTTCGACGCTCGGAGCGCTTCACGCAGTCACCAAACCGAGTGGGACGCTGGTCCCACGTTGCGTCTCCGAGTCCCGGTCATTCTCACCAGGTCCGACGCCAGTTTCCAGTTCATTTTGAGATCCCAATCCATTGACCCACCGACCTACCGACGCATGGTGCGCGTTGTCTCCTGCCGCTTCCTGCGCCTGAGCTGCCGCGAAGACGACCATCCACTCTTCCGACGCTACTACGCTAGGTACGACACCACCAGTCTCAAATAAGATTCCGTACCACCCGGTACTATTATTCACCTACTAATTGGGTCATTTCTTGCTATTATTAGGAGCAATCGAGAGCGAGGTGTCAAGGTACGACTTCCGTCCTGCATGAAAAGTATCATCCAAGTATTATACTAACAGTGAATTGTTTTCAGCTTCTTAGGTGTTTCCCACATTGCTGTCCCGAGCACGTGCAACGCTGTTACTGTGGCACCTCCATCCACGTGCAAGTGACTTTTGCGGCAGAGTTATCTGCTGCTAGTCAAGAGAACTTGGTGGTCTGCGCACGCTTCGAGCCGTCCAGAGTCGTGCCCTTGTGGCCCTCGCACATTACGGGAACTCCCGGGTTCGAGGGCGAGGACGACCCAAATCAGGAGAACGAGCGCAAACTGCAGCCTGGAGAGGTCGTGGCACTGCCAGCAAGTGTCTTGGCGGTAGGCAAACGGCAGGCAAAGCCATCGGTCTGGATCCGAGCGTCTAGAGAAGGTGAAGTGAAGCAGAAATCGCTCCCAAAGGTTCGACGCTCTTTCCTCTTTAGCAGGGACAGGAGCTCAATTGTTTTGCTGTGCTTGACGCTGTTAAACTGGCGGTAGAATGAAGTACTGTACGTGCTCAACAACCACCGGTTCCCCAAGTGGCTCTACAGCTACGACAGCAGCATCACCAGGACACAGCGGGAGATGACGCACCACTTGGTGGTCTACGTTTTCCAGCCCGCAGGCGTCGGATCGCAACCAGGAGAGATCAACGCCACTGTGCTGGCGAGGCACGAGTCGCCTGGGTTTTCCTTGATTTCCTACCGACGGTCCGGAAACAATTCTCGCGATGCAGGATGCGACTTGCCAGCGCTGGATGCAGCCTCGGACAGCACGTTTACAGCCGTTGACGTTGATTCCCCTGATGTTGTCGCCTCGACGCCCGATGATATGGAGATTGACTCGTTCGGTCTGCAAAATGTTGACACCATGCCTGGTACGAGTTACGAAAACAAGTTTGAGGGTGAAGCGGAGTATCAGCGAGCGTATATTCGCACTCAGACTGGCACTTCAGTCCATAGCCGCACCGATACCGACACGTGCTTTTGGCTGTACGACGCTCATGCCCGCCAATCTGGTCTGGCCGAGAAAACAAAGCACCTGGTCATCTTGTGGCGTTTCCTCAGCTGTATCTCTCTGTCCGACGTGGGGGTCACTCATCACGTACTGGACGAGCAGATCCGATCCCATTGGCGTCGTGCAGCTGGTGCGCTTCGTGCTTTGCCTAGTAGCCATACTATGCAACTGGAAGGAGTCATGAACGCCTTCTTACTCAGTCTCGGCAGAAGCACAGCGCCATTTCCTCACGATCATTTGTCCCCACGAGAGCAGGCAGTGATGCAATCGGCTACTCAGCTTCTACTCCGTGCGTTGTCCTCACGCGCCATCCAGTATGCTCTTCAATCAGCATTTACTGTGAATTCGGAGCGTATTGACAAGCAGGAGCTCCGCGAGCGGTTTATTACGCTGGTGCTAGATGTGTACGATATACTGGGAGATCTTCTTCAATTGGGATCAAATGTGGCGGAACACATCGCACTCCCAGCGCTAGTGGATGAAGTACTCTCCGTAATTTACAGCCAGCGGCGATTTACTGCACTTCGGGTCGAGGTCTCGAGTTTACTAATGGGGCACCAGACCTCAAACTCGCAGGTGGAAACAGTAGAGGACCTCTTCCGTGCATTTGCGGCCCAGATCCAGGAAATACTGTTTGCAGCAAGTGCAAGTCAAAGCGTAAGGCAGAGCGACTGGGCGAGCGGGGCTGCTACATCATGGAGCCGGTGGAGCCGCCAGTGGTTACTAGAGCCAGGCTCTATTCATGTAGCTAGCATTCTGCAGGAGCAAAGCTTTCCGATTGAGATTTCGCTTGTTGAGTTGTCGCGGTGGATACACGAGTTCGCATGCATTGAGATGGAGGTTCAGGACAACGGCTCGCGATTGTCTGTTCGGTCAGCGTTACCGATGGTAAAAGGGATGGCACCCACAGATTTGATGTTGGATGGACACTTGCGAGGCTTTCGCGTGACTCCGAGTGGCATCTCATCGATGTTGCCGACTTCGGGAGGCTGGTCTATTGGAGACTACGCTGGGGGCTTCTCCCAAAGAACCAACACGCTTGAAATCGACTTCTATGCGTACAGAGGAAGAAACTTGGACGAGTCCTACGGAGATCGAGCTCGTAGGAGTTACGACAGAAGCAAACCCAGCCATGACACTGTCGTTCAACGTGTCAGCATGACGTTCGCATTGGAAGAACACCTGAATGAGGGTGGCCTGCCGGGCGGTGTCGACCCTCGAGACAGCTTTATCTTCTTCCGTGGTGTCGTTGCCCACGCAGTGTACGTGGACCCCCTTCCACAATTTAACCAGCAACCCAAGCTCGCAGATATGTCCACTTCGGATCGATCCGATGTGTTTAGAGAGCTCCAGTGGGCACCGCAACTCGATGTTCAAGGCGGCTACGTCGCTGTTCCACCGTAAAGAGGACAACCGAACAAATAGCGAGAACGCCATGGAATTCCAGCTCTGCGACCGACCTTCATGCGATTTTAAGTGGTGATCGGAACGACCTGAGAAAGAGAGAAATGTAGTTAAGTGGTGATCAACTGAATCAAGCCACACTGTTCGCGTTGACGAGAATTAGGCGTTCCCCATGAGTCCATTGATACCGCCTTTCCAAGCGTCCTGTGGACACGCTCATCGGCGGAGATTTGTTAAGGTTTACACATTATTTTCATGTTACATGCAATACAGTGCCACACTGCCCTTAAACACTTGACTGTTTCCCGACAGCTCAGAACCAACAAAAGAAATGCAATACACGACTATCCCTCTGGCATGCCTGACACCAGCGCCTGACATTTTTTGCAGCTTATCCACCGGCTGCTCCAGAATGTTAGCACAGTTTTCGAGTCGAGGTGGTTGAGCTGAGCCTATCGTTTAATTTCACTGCCCGAGACACTTGACACCACCAAACAAAAACGTCCCGAATTTACGACGCTGCATCCAGACTCCAAACATCGACCCCCAGTTAATGCGAGCACATCCCACAACACCAGAACCCACAACAGCCCGGTTCGTCGACTCTTTCCAGCAGATACATCATCCAGACATCCTCGATCGATCGTCAATAACTAGCTTCTCCGTCTTGGCCTGAACTTTTGAATAACGTTGGTCATTTGGGACACAATCCTCATCGGAGGTGCAGCTAGCAGTAAAAAAGCAGCACTTACCGACAATGAAACTTGCCTTGCACCGCAACTTCCACCGCTGCGTTATTAATAACCCTTTCGGAGCTTAAAAAAGTCAACCCGCGTCATTTACCTTGCGTCACGTTGAGCCAGACTAAGCAAGTACGCGACGTATGGTAAATTCTGCCAAAAAGAAAGCGAAGTTAAAGACATCAGCTCCACATTTTTACATGGAAACACCAACAATGAGCGCTCAGAAGAGATTCACGGGTAAATGATGAGGTCCGGCCAAACAGCAACATACTTTCCTGTCTTCGCACTGCAAAAAATGAGTCAAACACCCAGCATGGCCCCGCTCATCAAAGGATCCCTCAGTTCTTCGCACGAGGGCCAACGCCGACCGTCACACGCTGCCCAACGTTCTCGTGTAATTCTCTCGTCTTGTTGTCCGCAACAGAAGTATCGACGCCAGGCGAGACTTGCTCAACTCCAAACATATTCTTCAAACGCGATGAACGGGTTGCTCGATGTCGATCTCACCAACACCAGTCGATTTAATGGGAAGAGCAAATGCGAACCAACCGCCAGCAACACGAGGCTTTAGAAACGCGACCCGCACGGAAGACGAACGCCGCGAAGTTTAGTCGCAACAGCGACGAGGAAGCCACTTTAATCTGCTTCAAGGCTTGTAGCCCGAAACCAAGATATTAACACCGAGCGTCTCGTCCCAACGCATTTTTATATCTGTTGAAGTCTTGCGCACACAGCGCACTGATCTAGCCTTGACCCGCTTCTCTCAGAATCCGTGGTAGACGATCGGCAACGGCGGCACAAACTGCGAGGCTGAAAGCACCGGAGACCGCGATCCGTCAAAGAAGCGGCCTCGCTCGTGTTCCCGTCTCCGGTATCAAGAACGCTTCTGCGACTTGGTCACCACACGCTCAAATGCAACGCAGCCATCGAGTCAAACGAGATGCCGCCGTGTTGCTAATCCTAGACGATTGGTGCCCTCTGCTCTGCTCCAGGCAATTGTTTAGGCAGTGACTCCAAGCAGCAAAAGCTAGGCAAACACCTGCCAACTGCATCTGAATACGGTATTCCTACTGTTTTAGAGAGCGACCTCAACTAAAATGTAGCTGAACGATTGCGAGTCACTCGAACTCCGCTCGTGCATTGGGTAGAGCGCCATCAGCTGGAGGAGGACAGGCGATCCGTATACAGAGGGCGTGCTGAAAGAAAATTCGCACACGTTTGCGCCTCCCTCTCTACAAGGGACTTTTGGTTGTAGCAAGAGTCTGTAGATTTCTAACAGTCAGTGGTAGTTTTTAGTGCCAGTTGCTATCTTCCCTCGCGCACTCCGCTATCGGACCGAGAAAACTCACGCTTAACAGCTTTCAATCCATGGTGCGCGTCGTGTCCTGCCGCTACATGCGCATCAGCTGCAGCGAGGACGACCACCCGCTCTTTCGACGGTACTATGCGAGGTACGACACGTTGGTTTCTATCAAGAAGTCGATGCTTTTCTAACGTTTTGCTTTGCTCCTCTCCAGGAGTAATCGCGAACGTGGTGTCAAGGTTCGATGCAATTTGTTTCGATCGTCTCAGTACATGTTCAGCTCGTTATGCTGACCGACTCATTTGGGTGACGTTAGCTGCTGCGATGCTTCCCGCACTGTTGTCCGGAGCACATTCAGAGGTGCTACTGCGGTTGCTCCATCCACGTCTTGGTGACATTCGCAGCGGAGCTGTCAGCTGTGAGTCGCGGGAATCTCGTCGTCTGCGCTCGCTTCGAGCCTTCCAGAAAAGTACCTCTCTGGCCAGCCAATCTGGTCAACACCCCGGGCTTGGAGGACGGAGAGGACGACGAGAACCAACGCAAACTGCAGCCTGGAGAGGTTGTTTCGTTGCCCACGAGTTTGTCGTCGAAGGACAAGCGCCAAACACGCCAAACAATCTGGATTCGAGCGGACCGAGAAGCCGACGTGAAGCAGAAGTACCAGGTTGGTGTTTTGTAAACTGCTTTACAGATTGCATCGTTGTGTTGACGTCCATGTTCTGTGATGTTAACGTCCACGTCCGAAGAGCGGCGTCCTGTTTGTGCTCAACAACCACCGCTTCCCCAAGTGGCTTTACAGTTATGACAGCAGCGTCACTCGTACACAGCGAGAGATGACACATCATTTGGTCGTCTACGTCTGCCAACTCACAGGGACCAGCTCACAGCCCAGCGAGATCGATGCGACCGTATTAGCGAGGCACGAGTCGCCTGGGTTTTCGTTGATTTCGTATCGACGCTCTGGATACAGCGGCAGCGACGCGGGATGCAATCTCCCTGCTATCGACGTTTCCTCCAGCTCAGCATTTGCAGCAGTTGAGGTTGATTTGCCTGATACTGTCGCGTCAACGTCAGATGACGTGGAAATGGATGCTGTTGGCCAGTCGAGACTATCAAATCAAAGTTTCCAAGAGCTAGAAACGAAGCGGTCGTATGTAATCGAGCCACAACAATGTTCAGTTCCTCCCCACAAGCAGCATCAAGACCATTTACAACAGGAAATGGAGTGCCACGTGGAGACTCGACGACCGGAAGCTCCAGTGAGTTGTTCCAGTTTCCCACAAGACAAGTCGTCGTGGCAGCTAGGACCAGTTGCGCGTGGCTGTGACTTCCGAGAAAAGGTCAAGCACCTGTTAATTCTGTGGCGCGTTTTTCGGAGCGTACTGGTCTCTGATCTCGGGCTTTGGCCCGATGCGGTCGACTCACATGTTCGCTCACATTGATTGCGCACTGCCTCTTGTCTCCGAGTACCGACACCCCACCCGAGAAGGCAACTTACACGTGTCGTGGAGTCTTTCTTGACTCAATTGTTTACAACGCCATCCATACCACCAGAAAGTACCAGCACAAGGGCATCGACGGCACGAAATAGCCCTATCATCCGTGTTACTGTGCATTTATTTCTGCGAGCACTGCTATCTGACGCTGTCCAGAGCCGCATTATCTCGGTGAGCTCGATATAGAACGGTGCGAGCGGTAAATCACACCTCCAAGAACAATTTGTGCTGCTCGTTTCGGATTTATACGACACCTTTGGCGACCTGCTGCGCCAAATGTCCGCACAAATGCACTACTCGCCGGTCGGGAGCCAAGTTGCGTCGTTGCCAGCACTGGTTGACGACGTGATATCGCTTGTATGCAGTTATGAGCGTTTTCGCGAGCTTCGAGCCGGCGTATTGACTCTCCTCATGGGCCAAAGACCAGTGGGTTCGTTATCCGACGCAGTGAATGATGTCTTTCAGACGTTTACAGCTCTGGCGCGAGAGGCTATGATCGCATCTGTGAGCCAACACAGAGACGCAACGCGGCAGCAATTTTGTGCGGCAAGTCTTCGAGGTGAGGATTTCGTATGGAACCAGCGGTGGCTACTGGAACCTGGATCTGTTGAAATTGCGGACGTCACATCGAGCAACCCCCGAAATGGCCTCCCTGAAATGGCCTTGGTTGATGTGGCCCAACTTGTGTACGAGGTCGGATCTGTCAATATTGCCGTTGAAGACAACGGGTCCTCGTTGTCGGTGCGGTCGTCACTTTCACTGACAAGCGATACAAAAGCGGCCCCAACGATGTTTGTGCTGGACGGGAGACTACGCGTGTTCCGTGTGATGCCCGCCGGCACGTCTTCCATGATCCAAACAGCAGGAGGTTGGTCCGTTGGTGACTACAAAGCTAAATTGTCGGAAGACCGACGAGTACTTACTGTGAATCTCTTCAGTTTCGCTGAAGATGCCGACAGCGGTACAGTACAGTTGCGCTGGATAAATTTGTCGATTCGAATCGAGGAGGAGCTTGCTGCTGGTGATGCGATGATGGAGTTAGCAGACCAAAAGGACCTCTTTGCGTTCGTGCACGGGGCCATGTACGGGTCGACGTACTCGCCATCACCCAGATAGCAACGGGATTTAAACTTTCGGCCAGTAAAACGTCGGATCGAGCTGCAAAATGGAGTGGCGTCGAGTGGACACCATTGTGCGAGGTGCGAGCGGGCTACATTGCTTGCCAAGGATGGGGTTTGTCTGATCTGAACAAGGGAGGTTTCGCCATGCGTTGTCAGTACTAACGAGGTTCGCTGTGTACGTGTGCCTGCGAGGGGTGTCGCAAATTGTAATTTTTTTTTACAATGGAGCGATTCCCGTAGGCATCTGTATCGTAAATATCAGAATCTGGGAAAGCCGAGTCCGCCAGCAGGATATGTGTAAGGCGTTAAATTCCGCACTTTCCCACCACGCGATAAATGCGCTTAAAATCATGCAAATAAGATTGTTATGCGGGAATCGCTCCAATACAAGTTTATCCTGGTAGTGGAGCGATTCCCGCAGGCATCTGTGAGACGGAACAGATCTTAAATCTCTGAATTTGGAAAAAGCGAAGTCCACCCGTAGCCATCTGGGAGGACAATCACTCTGATTTCCGCACCCTGCTCAACATGACAAAAGACGATGGAAGCGGATGGTCAGTGCTTCTACTTGTGCTCGCCCTTGCATCGGAAGGCATGGAACGAAAGCGTAAGCGTCAGCGCGGGCCCAGCTACCTCACTAGAGCTGATCTTCACCCGCAGCCACGCTATGGAACGGCCTGGGAGGCGATCTATAGTGCTGGAAACGACGGCGCCTTCATCAAAACTACTGGATCTGATGTGAACACATTTCACTTTTTGCTGGAGCGCTTCGGAGCCAAGGAAACTTTGCAATGACGCTAACAGCGAGGAGCTTAACTGAATTGTGTGTGTGTGAGTAGATGGAACGCCACTCCAAACCGAGGTCAGACGCCACGATGGCGGTGATCCAAGACCTGACCGCCGGTTGCTGTCGCCTACAGCTGCGCTGTCGCTCGTGCTCCATTATCTTTGTTCATCGATGCCCGAGCACTTGCTCCAAGAGATTTTCGCAGTGAATCGCTAGTTTGCAGCCATTATTTGAAGTTTTCTCTGCAGATTCTACACGAAGTTCTAGCGCCAAAGCCAGAAGCACGAATGGCTTGGCCTACAAACGGGTCTGAGTTCGCTGAGTACGCAGCAATGATCCAGCTTCGACACCCCCTCATCGAGAAGGGGTTTTGTTTTGTGGATGGACTCAACATACCAGTGGCCGCATCAAACGACGAGGATGTCCAAAATGCGTACTACAATGGATGGACCTGTAGTCACTATTGCTCAAGCGTTATGGCATTTGCTCCGATGTCTGATATCTCCTTTGCAGCTCCAACACCCCGGGTAGTTGGCACGACACTGCGGTAGCTCGTTATTTGTACGACAAACTACTACATCGAACGCCCCCCGGATTTTTTGGTTACAGCTGATACAGCTTTCCCACGAAATGATATTCGTCTTCGGGGCCGGATCAAGACCCCACTAAAGAAGAACTCGAGCGTGTCCCGGCGACTACAACGTGAAGGGCGTATTTCGGAATACAGGAGACTGCCTGGGTTTAATTCCCCAACTCGTTTCTTCTCGTCAAGCTGCAGAATGGGGAATGCGTGCTCTCCAGGGCTGCTTTTCACGCCTAAAAATGCCACTACCTGCTGATGACCACAAGCACAGATTAACCGTTCTCAAGGTCTGCATGCGGCTACACCAAGTTCGCACTCGTCTAGTTGGAATCAACCAGATTCGTACGGTTTACGAAAAAATTTGGCGTGATGATGACCCCGCTGGTGCTGTGGTCTACGATGACTTTGCTCGGTTAATGTTTCGTGATATTGAAGGCAACGATCGCATAGCGAGGTACTACCGTGCCGGTCACTGGATCATTAACGAAGCGGCCGATAACTAAACTCAAACTCAGTAATAAATCGACGACTACTGCTACGGATTCTACCATGTTCCTTGTTGGGTTTCGACCACCATTTAAAACGAAAATTTAGCAGCACTTCTCATTCCAAGCCCCACGCGCAGGAAGTACCACGAACGGTACTTTTCAATCTCTGCACGAAATTCAGAGTTGGCAAGTTCCAAGGTTCTGGTCTTGTCGCGCTCCTTGTCAAGCTTTTCTTTGGAGACGAGATCATATTTGGCTTTCAAGCGTTCCACTTTTGCCTCAAGCTTGGCTGCTGCAGTTTTGTGACTGATGTTCGCAGATTCCTTCACTGTATCCAGTTAAATTTGGAGTAGCCTCTCCACTTCCCGTGCGCGCCTTTGATATTCTACTTCGCTGATAACTGCGTCAGACATAGTAATTCGAGAACGCTTCGTATTTCCGGTCTTCTTTGAACTGGCTGGTTTGTTGGATTGCCCCTGCCGGGAGCGCTTTTCGCCATTTTTTGCCGTACTGTAAGCCATCGCCGGGTTAACTGTGGCAGGCGGTCGTGAATCTGCCTCGCGCTTGGGCACCTTAGAACGTTTAGAACCCTTGGCTCTTGATGCTTGCGATTTACTTGGCGAAGACCTTGTACGTTGACCAGATGCAGCAGCTTGGGCTGCGTCAGTTGCACCAACTCGCGAACTTGGTACCGCCACCACGCTTTCCGCACGAGTTGGTCGATAATTACTGGGGCGAGTAGGTCGTTCTGGGCCAGTCGTGGCAGAACGAGTTGGTGAGGTCACCGGCTGATCTCTTTCAGCACGTCGATGAGCGTCATTGTGTTGGGAAACGTCGTGAGCAGGACGAGCTTCCAAGCTAACTCGATTTGGCCTTGAAGAGCGATTCGGTTGGGGTTCTGAGTATTCATCTTGCTCTTGCGAGCGAAAGTCAAAATTGCCGTGCCTCGCGTGCTGCACGTAAGATAGCTGGTTCAATAAAGGAGGCAGGGTAACGCTTTCTGCCGCGCCAGAAGGCTGAAGCCGATACCGTGAGACGTCTTCAACTGTTTTAAAACAATTAGAAGAAGTAGTATAAATTAAAATTTGATGTATCGATAAAAGAATATGAAAATCAATCTATTATACCTATTGAAAATTTTTAATATTCCAGAAGACTAATCGAATGGTTTACAACAGGTTGTATTGAAACATTAATAATAAATGGGATAACTGGTATTGGAAAAACGGAGCTAATTAAATCTATTTTAAAATAAAAATTATACCATTTTTATTAATTAGAAATATACATGGATTCCGTGATTATAAACCACAAATATATAAAGCTGTAATTTTTGATGATGTTTTTTTTTGAAAAAGAATTAAGTTCGAAAGAACATATAGGTATTTCAGATACAGCTAATCCAACTAATATTCGAATTTTAAGAGATTCTATTAGATTAATGCAAAATACTCTACGATTTTTTACAACTAATGATGTAAAAAAAAACTATTAATTAGTATTATGATGATAAAGCTGTACTTAGTAGATATTTTATTTTAAATATTAATAAATCTTTATTAAGAAGGATAATATTGAAATTGATATTAAAATAAAAATTTGAAATAAAAAATAGAGAACAAAAAGTTTATGAACATAATTTAATTTTTTTAGATGAATTAAATCAATACTCTACTATTCGTAAACCAAATTTAATAACTCAAATAATTATAATATACGCGTATATTATAAAAAAGTAAGCTATAACACTGCCCATAGCTTACTAGGACCGTGAAGTCGGATTGTAAACGAGAGACAACCGCGCCGTAACCTTCGGAATTCTCTGTATTTGAGTCGTGAGTCAATGAATCAGCACTTTGCTTGAAAACCCAAACGTATCAGCAGCCTCCCTATCACTGGTGTGGTATTCAGGAGCGCTATCCACGTTGGAATCGCTCCAATTCCCAGATTGTGGAGCTGATCCATCACTTTCATCGCTCTGGGAGAGTTACCGCCTTGATCCGATCCTTGAACATCGGGAGGAGGATTGTTGTCGCTACGATCGAGCGCCCATCGTCCACGTCGCCGTCATGCTCTACACGCTCCTCAATCGAGCGCTGAATTTTTGCGCGCCCTGCGTACACTATCTGGCATCTAGGGTCTCCTGTCAGCTTGGTGCAGTTTAGCAGCCACATGTATTTCTTCTTGATCGACACCATGTCACGTCGAGCTCGGCCGTTTCTCTCAGCGTAGTCTTGGTAATTCTCAACCACAGAATCCCATTCGTTCCCTCCTATTGGTTGGTACCGTTCGACTTCGTCCAGGAGAAGCTCCACGTCTTCATTCGAGTAGTTTTCGAAGCCTGGTATCCTACCGCGGCGTGGAGGCATGCTCGATGTGTTGTCGCGGCCAGCGCGAAGTTGCCGCGTGCGGAATGCGGAATGAAATGATTGAAGTGCAAAGGCAATATCAGTGTATAGAGGCATTAGGGAAAGGTTTTCCTAAATATATGCATTTTCGGTGTCTGTGACGTCTCAGACCGTCTGTGCGAGGGGATCCTCGCTCAGATTATGAATTTGAGCGAGCCCCTCCCTCGGTTTGAGGTTCCTAGACGTACTTTTTATGTGTGTTTATTCTTTAGGAGGCGTCTCAGACTGCTGCGGGAAACGCTCCAGTGCTACGTTAGTAGTACTGTACGTACAGCCCAACAAGGATTAACCCCTCTGTTGAGAGTGTAGAACAGCGAACGAGGCTTGTAGTCGATGTGAGTCGAAGGAAGTAGATCTGAAATTGAGGGAACTCACAATCGAGGGAACTCACTTTCGGATCTACTTCCTTCGACTCACATCGACTACAAGCCTCGTTCGCTGTTCAACTTATTGAGTTAGAAGTCCTAATGCTGCCTGTTTCCTCCTACGTATGCTGGTCTCCTAGTACCTCCTTGTTTTCACTTGACCGTAATCGACAACGGACACGATTTCATGCAACGGACACGCTCCTTTACAAATCCCTATACAAATCCCAAATGAGACAACGTCAAACATAATAATACTAATAACCTAAGTACGAATCGCGGTTTAAGCACTTGCCTCGAAAGGCAGATATCTCCTCTTTCTTTTGAGCCCCTGAGCGGCCTCTAGAACCAATATCTGACCGACTTGCAGCATATTAAAACGAGATCGCTTGCGCTTAGACCGTGAGGGATGTCAGGAGTCGACTTCAAATTTTTGGAATGTCTGATGGCTTGCCGAAGGCAAGCCATCAGACACTACGAAAAACACCTTTTGGTGCTAACTTGCTGAAGTCTGTGGCCACTATGTTGCGTGTGTTGAGTGAAAGAAGTCGAAGATGAAGGTTGTGAAAAGGTTTTTGAAATGTTACCTGAAACTCAGAAGACATTTTAGGCCGAATTAAAGTTTGTGACGCCCTACTGGATACTTCGTATCCCTCCCGGTAAAATTATCTCCTGTCCCAGACCGAAAAACGATTTTTTTCTTGACTCTTTAGGCGTAAAATTGCGCTGCGGAGAGAATGGTACCGTCCATTGTGTCTAATTCGTAGTGGAACATGTTTAAAATTGAGATTTCATCTGAAATCCCACAATAATGACCATGCGACGATTAGTATCAACTTGTTTCATAATAAGAGCCCCACTGTAATTTTTTTCCACACGCGATTAAATCATCTAAATCGGTTAAAACACGCTGAAACAAAAAGCAAAGCCGCAGTTCCCTGGTTAACTCGGAAACGGAGTCTGATTTGAGGATTCGCGATCAAGTCGAGCCCCTTGAAAATTCATATATCGAAAATTGCTTGCTTTACCTATATGCTTATGAGCTTATCTGTGGAGCTTGGAGGTTTTGAGCTTACCGCCTTCGCACCAGAGGGTATCGAGAGTGGTGAAAACCGTACTAATACATTAAACGAGTCCTTGACTTTTTGACTAAGGGAGAGGTCGCGAAACTATCCTCATATTAATTACACGAGTCCTTTACACCAGAGGCTATCGAGAGTGATTGTGGTCGAAAAAGCATTACCTTCACATCATAGGGTTTCGAGTATTATTTGTGGAGCTTGGAGGTTTAGAGATTACCTCCTTCGCTCCAGAGGGGGTCGAGAGGTCTTGCCTATTCTTTTTACTTTTTGTTTCAGCGCGTTTTAACAGATTTAGATGATTTAATCGTGTTTGATTTTTTTACATCAGTGGGGCTCTTGCTTGACTACTGTGGGGGTAAGTATCAATTCAAACAGACATCTTCCTGACTGGCACTCACTGCTCTCTGCTTCATTTTCTTGGCTTTTTGGAAGCCTGTGTGTCTTCAGCTTCAGTACCTCTACCACGGCGGTCCTGGTTAACCTTTGCAGCGGCGGCCATTGCGGCTCTGTGGCGCAGACGAGCTCGTTTCGCTGCTTTGGCATGTTGGCCTTGCTCTTCGCTTGAAGCGGCGTAGATTGCGTCCGACTGGAACTCCTCAGGCACGTACGGCCGGATATTTTTGTACAGCTCTGTGATCTTTTCAGCCTTTTCCGGCCGGGGAGCCAAGTCTTCTAGGAAGTGGCCCATCATGCGAGCAACTTTTGTGCTTTCGGTCAACACTCCATCCACTTTGCGGCGAAGGTCTTTCTCGACAGGCTCGTCGTCCGGACCCTTCCTGCACAGTACTACACCGGGTTTGGCTTGCACCATCGAGAAGATCTGGAACTGCTGTACGCCCGCCATTTTCTTGTAGAGTTCCTCCAGTAGAGTCTTGTAGCTCTTAAAAACTCGTTGCCGCGAGAGACATGCACCGTTCTGTTAGATGCAGCTGCATCTTTGACAGCTTCGACGATATGAGCCATAGTCCAGCAGTCAGAGCGGCTCACGCGTTTACGGATATGGCCAAACCCACGTTCACAAGAGTTTTTGGTATGGCCTTCACGAAAAACTTATAATCCACACCCTCAAACGTCCCCATTTGAACCTGGGCCAGGAAGAAGCGGATGACATGGTTGTTCTTATTTTGGCCAGAACAATTGTCCGCGTACACCACGAGGTGTTTCTTACCCGTGGGTACCAGCACAGTGCGGATGAAATGTTGAAGCATCGAATTGATCTGATCGCTTCCCTTGCCACTTCCAAACTCGTCGTACAGGTAGTTTGTTTGTGCCCCGTCGTTCTCGTTGTAAATCCCAAACAAATTGACAGCAAGCAGTGGACAGAAGTACCACTACGATGGTGTTGATGTCACCGACGGAATCGTCAGATTCTGTGAGAAGTCTATGACGATAACAGCGACATCGCTGCCAGGTGCCTGGACTACAGATTTGTCGTGGCTTGTATTCGCGTCTATGTATACGGAACAAATCAATTTGAAATGAGTGTCCTCGTCAAAACCACCAGATAGATAAAAATAATATCTACGTCCGCGTACCTCATTCGACGCGTTGACTCTGTGTGTTGTCCAAGCTCCTCTGTTTTGTCCGCCGTGGTGCCCTGACGCATGCGAGCCTGGTAGATAGTACACAGATCACACACGTTTGACTGCGTGGACTGGATCTTGATGTTTGGGCAGTGAAGAGACAACAACTTTCGAAATGTTGAGCGTGCCGGTTCATACACACGGAGTCCGCACTCCACAAACCTGTGCAGCTCGTCGTAGAGAGCCTCCCAAGTAAATATAACAGACAGAAGCGCGTAGTCTTCACGGCTGTAAGATTTCTTCACCATTCCATCTTGTGTCTTTTGCATGCGAATTCGGACTGGTACAACCTCTCCGACTTCAGCAGCGAAGGATTTGAACCATTTGATCAGCCACACTAAGTCCACCTTCGATGCATATTTGTTCAGCTTGTTGCCGTGCGCTTTTACAGCAATGTTGCCGTCACGCACCCGGCGCTTGTATCGTTGAACGGTAAGTGGCTGCACACTGAGGCACCTTGCAAATGTAGGGCGATAAACGTGCCCCACGAATGGCAAGTAGTAGTAAAACTTTTCTCGCTGTCCCTTTGCCACGGCGTCTCTCCGCTGTGTCCGTCTGCATCAGCACGCCGATAAGTGCCAAAATGCATGTCGTTTTCTCGCTCTTCGACATCTGGGATAACGAGCACACTAAGTGCTCTAGTTCACCAGCCTTGCCTTCAAGGCAGCGTCGCTCGCAGGCATCATCGCGTATGAGATTGGTCACATACTGCTGGACATCGACGTCGAAGAGATTGATACTAATGTCCTCCTCTTCCTCTTCCTCAGGCTCGCTCTCCCCGGTCAACACTTCTTCATCACCAGAGGCATCGTCAGCGTCGCTCCTGTCTTCGTCACCACTGTCGTCGGGCTCGTCGCTGTCTCCTCCTCGCTCACGTCTTCCTCTGCGTTATTTTGGCTGGGTTCAGCGTCGCTGTTGTTGGTATCCTGCGCCCGTTGAACACTCGCGGTTTGCGTAGCCTCAGAAGTCTCTGAGAGCGGCTCCATACTGGAGAGATGTGGGCTGGTAGGAAGGGCGCTGGAGGGCACCTGCATCAGGGCGGAGGACTCCGTAGAGTCTGGAGGCTGGGGCGAAAGCTGGCGGAGCATTGCTGGCAGGACACTGGTATCTTCTGGACGGGCTGTTGTTGAGTGAGCTCGCTTTAGTGACCGTTCAGGTTTTCAAACACAAATCGGCCGTTTTCTCAAAACTTCGTTTAGGTACGAAAACCAATCGTTCAACTTTGAAGGCGATTATCTCGATAACTCCAAATGGCGCATTAGTATCATTAGGTTCTGGGTTGTCTCAAATGTGCAACGGACACGCTTTTGTGAAAGAGAGTGAGTGCTGCGCCCAAATGGGGTAGGGTTATAGTAGACCAGATTCTCTCAGCCGGCTCTCTCGAAATCCATCCAGAGTATGGTGTATACCCTCGTGTATACTCACTCAAACACCACTCATTTGGAAAGCGCGTCGAGGGAGGGGAGGCACGAAATGCCCCTGCGCGTTAAGGCTCTAGTGAGGCCGCCACACCAGCATGAGAACAGCAGTGGGGAGAACGGCGCTTCGGAGAACAGTGTATCAGCTGTCTCCAGCGACGAGGAATGGGTGGAATCATCGACGGAGGTGTCGAACACCTCAAGCAACGGAACGTCAAAGTCCAAGCGAGGGCGGTCAGAGGGACTGGACCATCCTCGAAGTGTTCAGGGCGACGAACAGGACGGCCAGCAGCTTGACGTGGCTGCTCACGTCTAGAGCGCTCCGAATTCGAATACTGGGATGATTTGGATACGTACCTGGTCGAATACGTGAAGCAAATGTACCAATTATACTCGTGAAGCCGTCTGATTGATAGTTTCTCCTACACTGACTTCGAATATGATGTTGCTGCTTGTACAGAGCTTTCGCGTCCGCACCATTAACACCGTTACTTCCAGAAACAACAAGTCGGGATCCAAGCAGCCCTTGTTGCCAGAAGAGTAGGAGAATTACGGCAAAACGTTTATCTGCACACATTCGGGGACGTACACCGTGGACGCAGCCTTCCCGGCGTGTGAAAGACTTGTAGCGACAGCCTATGCAGGTCTTCTAGCCGTCCAACCAGGATTACCGCGTGCGCTCACGCTTTCTTGCTACCCGACAGGGTAAAAGGGAGTTGACTGATTTTTTCCAGTTGCGAACTCTAATCGCAGATATGGCTACAGACCCTCTTCTCGAAACGGTCGCGGTAACCATCTTCATGGAAAGACTCCGCACTTGCGTCGCCAGGAGGGAAGTCGTCCGGGTACACCCCACCTCTTTTGAAGAGGCTGTGACCACAACATCTCGTCGAGCGGGTCGGAGCCTATGGACCTCAGCTATACTGAAGACGAGGAATCCGAGCTCCAAGCTGCTGAGCAGCGAAAAGGCATCCGTCGATGCTACATTTATGGGGACGCCCGGCACACTTCGATCGAGCTGTCCGATGCGCAAGCCGCGCTCAGGCTCGTCGAGCCGAAGCTCTGCTTCTAACCAGTCTTCTGGGTCGTTGCGGGGAAACGACAAGTCCCAGTAGGCGCGGGATGCCCTACTGGGGGAGAACTTAGTTCTGTTGAGCCTCAGGAAAGAGGCAGAGGTTAGCAGGGTTTCACTGCATGCTGTTAGCATGGTCGACAATACGTCGAGGCATCCCGGGCACGGCCCTCATGATGCGCGCGGAGCGGCGAGTAACCGCTGAGCGGTGTACGTCGGAACGACGATGAACTGCTGTGTGCCGATAACGGCGTAGTCGGTTCTCAACCGAGGCATTTTGGGCGTGCGGAGAGGCACATCAACCACTGGATGCAGATTGCGGGTATAGCAGTACATCGTTGGATGTCGAGGCCGACATCGAGGCTCTATCAGAGCAAGACGAGGTGGACGCGTCTGATGACATCCTGGGCGTGAGTGCGATTACCTCTTCGAGATGCACTACCTCTATGAAGAGGAGGCAGCCCCGCAGCGTTCAAGCGGTCAGACGCCAAGCGCCATTGACGCGAGGTGACTGTACAAAAATTGCACAGCACCTGTCCCAGCCATCCACCCGTGTAAACCGATACAATCGGACCCCAAAAGAGACCATACGGCACCCGAGCCCAAGTCCGACGTGAGCTGACCAGCGTACACTTCAAGTGACCCCGGAGCCTAAGTGACTGTCCAAGATGAAGACTCTCCAGACGGCGACTGATCAAGCCCATACTGATGCCAAGTGAAGCGCCAAGCTCGCCGGATGATCGCTTCTCCAAACGAGGTTTTCGCCTTCCAGACGAAGATTTGTAGATCCAGACGATGGTCCAGGATACTGGGTCCACGGTCCGTACCCAGTATGAAGCTTCCAAATTTTCACCATAATCCGACCAATATATTTCCGACCGACCAAGACAACCGACCAGGATGTGCAATGCACAAAGGGTCGCCTGGGTACCACTTATGTGATACGGACCGCCAGGACGCCTGACCAAGATTTCGCCACCTGAGTCTATAGTGAAACCAAGACAAATGCGCCTCCTTCCACAGGGAGCCCAGAAGCTCTTTCAGAGGGAATTGTTGCAGAGAACAACTAACAGAGAGTTCGTTTTGCCAGCAAGTCCCGTTCAGTTGGCCCGGAGGTGCTTATTCATAGAACTGGGGACAAGTCTGTTCCGGAAGCAACGTCTGTCCAGCGGACCCTCAGCGACGACACCTGCGTTTGGACACAGCGCGACCGCGAATACCGCCGTGGAGTTCTCGCAAAGGTCAAGGCCAAGTTAGTCGGTATTCGGGTGGCGCGCACCTGGAAGTGACCCGTACTATTTCATATTCCAGTTGGAGGTAACCGTTTAGGGACTTCCATTTCACATTCAACTGCGATTCAAGGAGGTTGTTAGTGGTCACTCCTAGGATTTTGATTGATATACTGTTATGTGATAGGACTGTGTATTGTCTGACAGAATCTAGTATTCCCGTTTGGATATTGATTTTCTTCCAGTTGCAACTAGTTCTCCTTTTGGAAGTTTGGATATTGATTTTCTTCCAGTTGGAACTAGTTCTCCTTTTGGAAGTGGTGCGCGAATAGGGTGCGTTTGGAACTGGCCAGTGTTCCAGGCGAAACCCAAGTAGACTGGTGTACGGACCCACCACTCAAGGGTCTTAAAGAATAAGTAGTGGCTACCTCTCTGTATTTGTTAGGTTATCTCTGGGAAGGCTTTTACTTGTGGTCTAACCCCAGCTCTAATACGCTGAAGTAAACGTACGCGCTCTCTGTTCTGCTGTTTGATCGACAGTCTAGACAACAACTCATCCGGTGAGGTCGCAAGCTTCCGAAGACAAACGACACCGAAAGGGATTGCACAAGGTCACACGCCAACTTCGTTTGGAAGTTCTCTTCCGGACGGAGTCTGACCACAGGTGGAATATTCCGAAATAAGTACTTGTGCTTCCAGAAGGAGTTTCTATCTGTTGTGTGTCACTGTCCTGGGTCTAAACCCCCAATCCTCGGCACGCAATTATACACCCTGGACAATAAAGGCGTTCACCCGCCTCGCCTCGCCATCCTTCTCACGAGAAGTGTCTGTGCCAGACGATAGTAAACAGCTATACACTCTTGTGGATGGAGTGACGGGGGAGGTGGAGGGCGACATCAGCCTCGACCCCATTTCCAACCTAAGTGCTCTGTTCGAGCTGGACGAGATCTCCCTCGTCGAGTTTGGCGACGGCCTGCGGGCAGGGGACCTCGCAGAGGCGGTCATTATTCGATCACAGGAGGAGATTAAATCCTCGTTGCTTCTTGACGAAGCTGTCCTGGAGGACACGAAGAAGGCGCTTAATGCGCGGAGTGGATCAGCGATCATCCAAGATCTCTCGGATGCGTTTATCTTTTGGCGAAGGAATATCAAGATGTGGTCTCGAAAGTTGCGCCTTCAGGCTTACCTCCTGATCGCGTCGTGCGTCACGAGATTGACCTGGTTCCCGGAACCAAATACTGCGTCACTAGGCAGTGGCCTTTGCCAAAGGAGCAGGGTGACGGTATTGACGCGTTCTTCCGTGCTACGCACGAGGCGGGAATGGTTCGCGAGAGCAAGTCTCCGCATTCCACGCAGACATTCTGTGTCAGAAAGCCTAATGGCAACTGGCGTATCGTGCATGCTTTCAACAAGCTCAACGCTGCCACCATTCCGGCGCAGACACCTATTTCTAGGAAGGATGTGTTGCAGAACAACATGGTTGGACGTACGATGTACAGTGCTCTCGACTTAGCCGATGGTTACTACCATTTGCTCATGTGAGAAAGCGATATCCCGCTGACAGCGGTCAGCACTCCGACGTCGGCACTCCCGGTTCTTGAGCAGGCTGGAGATCGGAGCGGGGGGGATGAGCCTGAAGAAGATGACCTTCTCTCTCGTCTTCTACGACTTGGACGTCCCGCTCGTGCGCAGTGGCGTCCTTCTTCCCTTGGGCGTGCGGCGAATTTCGGCCGGCGTGTCCTTGGGGTCTTGCGTGGCGTTATCAGGCCGACGCGGTTGGTGTGCGGCGTTATCGGGCCAGCACGGGTCTTCGCCGGGGCACGGGTTATCGGGCGTGCCTTGCGACGGGATTATTTTTACGTGTCCCTACTGTCGGGCACGGGGTTTTGGGGCGAGCACCTAACCCACCAAGTGTCGGGGGACCGCGTTATCGGGGCGGCTCGACTTGCCGGCGCTTGGTGGTTCCCGTTCCACGGGAGGAAGACCTCTTGGGTAGAACGAAGTAGATTTAGGACTGAATATATCCTATCCTATGCCACTAACTGTTGACTAAACCATGGGCGTCGTGTCGTGCCTGGCGCCTGATTTATGATGACCTGATCGTAGATCGGGGTCCGATCTGAGTTCCCGATCTGGATCCCAGATCGGGGTTTCCAAATCGGGGTCGGGTTTCCCAATCGGGGTTCCTGATCGTGGTATACATAGCCGGGCCAGTCCGTCACTTTCCGAGAATCTCCCGTCTTGGTCGTCGTGCATCCTTCATCGTCTTGTTCGTCGGTCTCGCGCCTTTCCTCGGAGGCCACTTCACCACAACCGCCCCGCTGGTGCATGTGAGCACTCCCCAGGTGCGTGCGCTGCAGCAGAACTCGCCTCCGCGTCCTTCCTTTGCCAACTCTGTCCGCTGATCGTGTGTACAGGGCGATCCAAGATGTCGTCGGGCGATGACGACGCGGGGAACTCATCTCCGCCGGTTATCAACACCGAAGACCTGACCAGCAGCTCCTGCGACGTCTGTCGCCTTGGTTCCGGCCGTCCAGCTTTGGCTCCTCCTCCTCGGGTGCAAGTTCCGGCCTCTAGCAGTCGGGTTTCCTCCGTACAGCGCCTCGTGTCCGACGCGGACGTCCTGGCCGCCGACAATCGGGCTCTGCGCGCACAGATCGAGGAGACCACCGCGCTGAACGCCGGTCTCGCTGCCCATGCCTCCGTTCTTCACGACCGCAACTTGGCCTTGCTTCAACGCAGTCGCGAAAGGTTCGACATTGGTATGGCCGCGTTCGACAGGCTTCAACGTCGCGTCGAGGAGCTGGAGTCGGAGAACACCCGGTTGGACGATCTCGCCGCCGTCTCCAGACGGCTGCATCACAGTCGCGTCACTAGGAGACGCGATTTCGCGTCTTGGAGGCATCGTCGTACGAAGATGCGTGCACCGCCCAGGATATGCTCGCCCACGGCTAGAATTACAGCTCGCCGCGGGGAACGCGCATGTCTCGGATCTGGCTTCCCAGCTTGCTTCGGAGCGGGCCCACGTCATGAGGTTGCGGACACAGCTCGCTCTTTCGGTCTCACCGACCATCATGCCGGTGGTGACGTCTTCACAGGCCGACGCGTCACATAGCAGTCTCGACGCTGCTCACGGGGGGGTCCGCGATAGCATGCGCGGCGCTGTCCGCTGCTCAAGACGCATCCGCGGACCTTCAAGCCCAGCTCGCCGTTGTCTCGCGGGAGCGGGACGATGCCGTCCGTGCCGCGGAGGATCTGGAGCAGCAGCGTGTCGTCCTCCGCGAAGAAGTGCGCGTTGTTCGTGAAGACCTTGTTCGGAATCACGCTGAGACGGAGTCGGCTCGCCAGCTGAATTCGCCACTCCAAGATGGCCTTCGACGCGTCAACGAGTTGTTGCCTGCCTACGCTGAGGAGCGGCAGCGCGATCTAGAACGCACCCGTGATCTGGAGGCTTCCGTTTCCGCCGCTGAAGCTGTGCGTATCGCCGCACAGGCTGATCAAGCCCGTTCTCAGGCTGCCGAGACTCAGGCCGTCGCTCGCAGCGACCAGTATCGTCGCGGCTGGCTGGATATTCGGCGCGCGGCGGAGCAAGCTCGCGAGACTGCTAATGCTCGTGTCCATCGGTTGAGCACTCGAGTGGCTGATCTCGAGGAGCAGTTGGTTCGGTCCCGTCGCGACTTGAACGACGGCGCGGCGGCTTGGCGCCGCTTGCTGCGTGAAGCCCGACGGGGTCGTGAGACCGCGAGTCGGGTTAACACCGCCTTGTCCGCTCGCTTGGTGGCTGTGGTCGACGCTGCAGGTGGCACCATCGCGGTGGACGAATTAGTCCACTCGATAGAGGTTGCCGTGGGCCCAGCCGTGGCTTCAGCCGTCCCGCTTCCTCCTAACACTCCCGATCTTGATCCGGAGGGCGGAGATTGTACGCCCCCGGCGTCCCCCGCGCCTACGTCGCCTCTTTCAAGTCCAGGGCGAAGTCCGGGACCCTCGTCGCCACCAAGCTCTCCGTCTTCTCCGGCTGCAGCTCTTTCCGGTGGACCAAGTCCTGGGACCCCCCAACCTTCTCCTGGAGCCGGGCTTTCTCCGGGCCTCGGGACTCCTTCGCCTAGGCGCAGCTCGCGTTCGTCTACGGCAGCCGACACCGCGGCTTCAGATAGCGCTGCTGCTCAACGTCAGCGACCGGGATCGACACTTTCGGACTCTTCGTCGGACAGCGCCGCTCTGGCCTGCAACCGTCGCGCCAAGCGTCGTCGACTGCGTCGTCATGCGTCGCGTTCCAACTCTCGTGCGCGCTCCGCGTCCCGTGAGCGCTCCGTTAGCCCCGTGCCTCAAATGGGTCGGGGGGGCTCGCCCCGATCGCAGACTGAGGAGTCCAGCGGCGACGGCGACTCGTCATCCTCGTCGTCTAACGGGTCGGCTTCCTCCGGCCTGGCCGCTGACGCGACTCCAGCCACGTTCTTTTCGCCCGTGATTCCTCCGGCGAGCGACCGGCACGTCTGGAGTCGTCGGATCACCGCTCCGTGGCCGCGATTCCTGCGTCGGTCTCGGCTGACGACCATTTCGGCCCGGCAGATCCGATTCCGGTGCTTGCCTCCTCCACTTGCGGCTCCGGTGGTCGAGCCCGCGTCGTGGAGCGTCGCGATCGTCACGCTCGCCAACGTCACCGCATTGTACGCCACGCGACCATGGCGTTACTTGACGCAGTTGGTGCAGAGCCTCTCCTTCGCGATTGGCGACGCATCGTTCCAGCGGTTCTTGGCTCGGTATCGCATCCACCTAGAGCACTGGGCGCAAGCGTACTGGGAATCGACCCACGAGCTTGTTGTGAGCGGCCCAGAGTGGGATGCGTGGCGTCGTCAGCGGAATTCTCGTCGGTCTCACGCCGGGGACCATTTCCTGAGCGTGCTGCAGATGGTCGTCGACCTGTTCCAGCGTCGTCTAGCTGATATGGACCTGCTTCTGGATCCGGTGATGCTTCACTTCTCGCCCAGTCGCTCCGGTGCCGGCCGATGGTATCCCGGTCTGCAACACGCGACTTTGCAGGAAGCTTTGGACGCCGTTGCCGCGCAGGAGCCTTGGCGCCGCTTCTTTCTGTCTCCGTTGACCGTGGCCGAGATGGACGCTGGTGTCCAGTGTACCGTGACGCGCGCGCACCAAGCCTTCGCCGTTCCTCGTCTCGAGAACAAGTTTATCCAGGAGATCTAGGCCCAGCCATAGCTTGTCATAGCGTTAATGCCATAATTCTGTTCTTGCATCTGCCTTCATTTTCTTCCACTTTTTCTTTATGGGACGACCCTCCGTCGTCCCATCTTCGGCAAACAGGCCGGTCCTCCAGACATTCCCCTTTGATCCCCTCACCCTGGCCATTCCCAGAAGCGAGGTTTCCACCAGTCCACCCGTCGCCAGCCTCCCTGCCAACTTCCGTCACACCCTAAGGTGCTCGCCCACCTGGCTCCGCCTCACCCGCGTTCTCGTGTGACTGCATCACTTCAAACCGGTGGCGTCCCGTACGCTGTCGCAGGAAGTCGTGTATCAGCCCGCCGCAGATCAGATCCAGCTTGTCGACCCAAGTCGAGTCCGGGTATCCCTCCACTTCACCTCAAATTCACGTCGCACTCGGCCATACCTCGTTGCGCGTCCCTCGCGGACGTCCAAGATGTTTTCGACCTCAAAGACGTCCTCGCCTAGATCGCGCGCCTCCCAGCTGTCTTCCGGCAGGAGCTCCTCGTCGGAGTCAAAACGTTCTTCGCCCGGCGTCGTCAGTCGCACCGCGGGCCTCGACGGGAATTCGCGGACGGACTTCAGCTTGGAGATGTGGACGACGGGATACAGCTGGTATGACGTATCTTCAGTTTCCAGACGGACGGCGTACGCGCTCACCATGTCTGCGTCGCGGAACGGCCCGTGCCACATGTGCGCGAGCTTGCGTGCGTAGCCCGGCTTCACCCGATCTAGGTATAGCCATACGCATGAGCCGGTCTCGATCGGATGTTCAGTCGCGATCTCGCTCTGGCGACGGGCCCTAGCTTCGACTGCCTCATGAACTAACTCCAGCGCTTGTGTTCGTGCCAACTTGTAGTGTCGTTGAATCCGGAATCTCCAGCGCTTCACCTCTACGTCCCAATGTGACGTACTTCCGACGGCGAGCGTCGCTTCCAGCGTAGATCGGGGATCCCAGCCGTGGACCAAGAAGAACGGTCTCGTCCCGCGTCCGATCGTGAGCCGTGTTGAGCGCGAAGGTAAGTCGTTCTGCGTACTCGTCCCAGTCGCGTTGATCGATGTCCGCGATGTACATCTTGATCGCCCTAGTGATCGTTTGCACCATTCGTTCCGCAGCTCCGTTAGCCTGAGGTCGATACGCAAGCGTGGCCCGCTGTCTCTGACCCATGAGTCGGTTGAACGCTCGGAAGAAATCGGACATAAAGCCCGGCTCTCGGTCGTGCCTAATGGCCTCGCTCGCACCGAAGCGCCTGAAGACGGCTTCTTCGTATGCTTCGGCCACGGTCTGCGCGTTTCGCGACCCGTTGGCCTTCACGATGACGAATCCAGTGAAGAGGTCGACCCACACGAGCAACTCCGTGTTGCCTTTGTACGACGCGGGCAGTGACGGGATGTGGTCCATGGCGATGACCTGGAACGGATACGTTGCGACGATATTCCCCGGCGACTCGCCTTGGATCGTGGGTCGGCCTTTTCCCGTCTCACAGTCGGTGCACTTCCCGACGAAGCGTTGGACGCTCTTGAAGACCCCTGGCCAGTGGAAGTGACGTCGCACACGTTGGTACGTGCGACATATGCCTTGGTGCCCTCCTTCCAGACTCGAGTGGTAATGGTGAAGAATGTCCTCGCGAAGCGTCTCCGGGACTACCAGCTTCATGATCGTATCCCGATCTTCAGCCACTTCGTCGCCTCGCACCTGATAGTACAGCAGACCGCCTTCGCCTTCTTCATATTGCGACGCGATCTTCTGGAAATTCTTCGCCTCTCGCCGAGAGAGCTCGTCGATGTCACCTCTCAGATATTTCTTGAGGTTGGCGGTCCAGAGCTCCTCGTCTTGAGCCTCGCGGATCCGATCTAACTGAAGTCGTTGCACGATTAGCTCTTGTAGTGCCTCCGGCACTTGGCCTCTGGTCGAGGTAGCTCGAGCGGCGGCAGAACGAGTCATCACTGGCATCACTCGGGGTTTTTCTTGTCCCGAGTCCGCTAGATCGGGCGATTCTCGGTCATCTTCGGGCAGATAGGGCGGTCTGGGTCGGATGATCTCTCCAATGCGGATGAACATCTTCATATCCTGCAGCTCTTCATCGGTGTGCGTGTTACGGCCTCCCTGGCGTTGCAGCGCTTTCCCGGCTAGCAAATCCGCACTCGCGTTCCAAGCACGATGAACATGATAGAGTTCGTGTTGGGGCCACTTCTGCAATTCGTTCCGAGCCCGCTGGCGCAACAGCTTCAATCCCGGAGTCTTGCAGTCCATCTCGTCCCGCATCTGCCGGATAGCCAAGTTCGAGTCGCCGATTATGATGAGTCGTGCGACGTCCACGTTGTCCAAGAGCGAGAACCCGAGGAGAAGTCTTCGGTATTCGGCCTCGTTGACCGTTAGGTCGACTGCATATCCTGATGCGGCGTGGACAATCCCCCAGTCCGGGCAGCTTCCAAAGGATGGCGCTAAACGCTCCTCCTTCTCGCTTCGGTTTGGCGGACCCGTCGAAGCTCAGGACGTGCACCTCCTCGTCGGGTTCGACGATCGGGACCGGGATGACAGCGGTTTTCGACGGCCGTTTCAGCGGCGCGATCTCCTCCAGAGCGGCATCGACGTAGGCACGTGGGGTAATACTCGCCGCCAGTGCTCCAAGAATCTCCTCTTCTCCCTTCATGGAACGGCATATCTCCAGCTTCTATGGTGAGAGAGTTGCGGCCCACCGTGCGAGCCGACCTGGAAGACCCTTGGATCGGAACAGCCATGCTAGCGTCGTGTGACGCGTCAAGACGCGTACCGATCTTCCGGCCAACATCGTGTAGCAGTCATTCAGGACGCGCAGCAAGGCCAAGATCTCATACTCGACGATGTCGTAATTCAACTCGTTTGGCTTCAGTGTGCGGCTGATGAACTTCACCGGCATGGACACTTCGTCGTGAACTTGCGTGAGTACTCCTGAAATGGCCCAATCGCTGGTATAGACGATTACGACGGACTCCCGTTCTGGATCGAAGTGTTTCAATATCAGGGGTTCCGCGAACTTCGACTTGAGAACGTCAAACGCCCGTCGAGCGTGTACCCATCTCTCCTGCTCTCGGACCTCTGGTTTGGAGACGTATTCCTCAAAGTCGCGATCGGTGAGCGCGTACAACGCGGTCGCGTACACAGCAAATTCCGCGATGAACCTGTGGTAGTAGTTGAGACTACCCAGGAAGGATTGCAGGCCCTTGAGTGTGCGCGAAAACTCCAGTGCCGTTAGCGCGTCCAGATTCTTCGGCTTCGCCTGCAGACCGTGCTCCGTCACCTTATGCCCAAGTAGTCGACTCGGGACATTCCACACTCGCTCTTCTCGACACTGATGGACAGGTGCCACTTCTCACAGACGTCCAGAAGACGCTCGACTTTGTCACACAGATCGTCCCAGGACGTGCCTCCGATCAGGATGTTGTCGATGTACGATCTTCGACCAAGAACGGAGGGGGTGCCCGGTGAGTCTGGTTCCCCGTCCTCGAAGACGTCCTGCGTGTCACCTTCCGGCGACAGCTTCCAAAAACCATAGAGCGCATTGTCGATCAGGCGCTGGTATATCTGTGGCGCGTTACACAGGCCGAACGGCATTCGCGACCACTCGAACAGACCCAAAGGCGTGATGAAGGCCGAGATAAGTCGAACCCGATCTGTCATAGGGACGACCCAGAACCCACTAGCCATGTCAAGAGAGCAGTACCAGAGACACCGGTCCAAGTCTTCCAGCAGGTCATTCACCAGCGGCATCGGGTACACCATCAGCTGCGTCAGCCCGTTTACCAGTCGGTAATCGAAGCAGAGTCGGATGTCGACCCCGTTTTTCTTCACGATCACGACGATCGGGGACGCCCAGGGAGACTTCGACGCTCGGATCATGCCTGCACTCAGAAGACCTTGATCAAGTCGGCCACCTTCTCCCGGAACTGAGGTGGAATCTTGCGAACGCGCCGAGCGATCGGTTTAGCATCGCCTACGTCGATATCGCACACGACACCTACAGCCGCTGGGGGCAGGGCGTTGCCTTTCCCGATGAGCCACTTCTGACGTCTCCAGATGATCTGGCGTAGACGCTCTTCCTGTCTCGCGGCCTCGTCCGGTGGGACCCCGGTCGGTCTCCCGACCTTGAGATCCTCGATCTTCAGTTCGGCGGTCAGTGCCAGGTCCGGCAGGACGGCCATTTCCGCCTCCAGATGTTCGGCAAGGTGGTCGGACCCTTCGCGGATAAGCACCGCCTCGTCTTCTTCCGCCTCGTCGCGATCCGGCTTAGGCTCTCCGATTTCAGACGCCCGATCTGGTTGGGGTCCGATCTTCGCCGGCACATCGTCCGATCTCTCTTTCCGATCCAAGCGGGGTGACTCATCGGTCTCCGGCGTCGGCGTCGCACGGTCATTTTGCGGTTCAACAGCCACTGTCGCCAGAATTGGAGCCGTGGTCCGACCTGGTCGCAGGATCGCCCTTGGTGTCTCGTACGCCGGACGGTCGGTCATCGGCCCATCGAGCTCGACGGGTACCCAGCTGTCATCGGCGTCGCAAGTCGCGCCGTACGCCAGGTTCTGCCACTCTTGGTATCGCCTCGATCCGATCTGGACGAAACCGTAAGCACGCGGAGCGCGTCGATGGGCGTTCTCCAGCCTAACGTCGTGTGTGAGCGTCCAGATTCACCGTCTTCTCTCCGATGTTCGTCACCCGCAGGTACGTCCGTCGTCCCACTCGTCTTTTAGCGAACGTTGTAACCCACGTTTCTCCACGTGTCACCCACAGGCGCGGTGCGGTCCGATCTATCCGAAGGGGGACATCGAGTGTCCGTCCCGGGTCGATCGTCGCGGGCGACTTTGGGGAGATCGGGTACATCTTGGCGCCGTACAGCGGTCTTCTCCCGATCAGCTGGATGCGCACTTCGTCGGGCAAACATGCTGTGCCGTCAGCCGTATCGATGCGCACTCCCACCGGGACCATGAAGTTCATTCCCAGGATTGCGTGTTGTCCGTCCAAGTCTCCGACCCAGATATCCATGTAGTACACCAAGTTCCCAGCCAAAGTGATCTTGATCCTCGTCCTGCCCACCATATAGTACGTCTCATCACGAATCCCCACGCATTCTTGCGTGACGTCCGTGTCGATTAGGCAGCCTACCTTACGAGCAAAGATGGAGTCCAAAATGGACACCTCGGCTCCTGTATCGAGCAGTACTACGGCGCGGTGGTTGTTCAGTTTCCCGTGGATCTTGGCTTACCTATACCACTTGTGCGGCGCGTAATGTTTCCGCGCCGCTCTCCTGGTTGAAGGTCGATCTCTCCCCGTGGCTGTTCTCGCTCAAACTCATCTGCTTCTAGTCGAATGGCTGATACGCGTGGTCTGCACTCTAGCGAGGTACGTTCCGGGTTGATCTCACATGTATTATCATTCAGGGAAGTCGGATCGTCACTAACCACTCCTCGCGACTTCTTGGTCACATATGCATAGATGTTAACAGATCGCTCGTCTCGTACTGGGTTCCAAGACAGCGAGCGATCTAGTTTAACATCTTTTCGGCGGACTCCGGCAGCAGACCCGCGTGCTTCTGTGGGTTGTACTACTGGCGGAGCTGATTGAGGAATTCCTCCATCGGACATTTCCCGGCCTCATGGACTTCTCCACAAGTCTTGCACGTTCGCAGGCATCGGTCGGTGGGGTGCTTCCCGGCGCACTTCTGACACGTCAGCAGGTTCCAGCAATCTTCATCAGGATGGCGACGGGAACCGCAGTGACGGCATCGAGGACGGTCACGTCCCGAGTCATCAAGGTCGAAGCCACGACGGCCGGGTTCGCCCGGCGGCGCGTGTCCAGCCACAAATAGCTTGGCGCGTTCTTCATCGTCCCGATCTTGGTCGTACAACTGGTCGTCACTGTCTCCCTCGTCGTCGTCACCTGAGTCGAGTCCGTTCGACGTGGCCTGGATCGCGTGGACTGCACGAGCCGGCTGTGGTGCTGGCATCGGGGCTTTCTGGCGAAACTTGGTTGACCCGAACAGAGTCTTCTTCTGGTGGGCAGCCCACGTTGGCGAACTCGGAGTTTCTTCTTGAGCGCGACTGCGTCGGGGACTTCCATCAAGGTAATTCACAAGCCAGTTCTTGTTCTTGCGATCCAAGCGTGTTGATGAATAACTCGACGTGCTCTCGCTTCTCTTCTGCAGTACCGTCTTCGTAGGGAATGTGGGCCCTCAACGCAGCCACGTTCAGCCGATACAAGTAGTCCAGCGGTGTCTCGTCGGGATATCTCGACACGTGGTAATAGCGGCTCGCCATCGACACTCCTTTGCCGCAGTATTGAACGCGGAACTGGTCCATCAGATCGGGCCATGACTTCCGCGCCTTCTTGGACAACTGCAGATACCATTGGCGGGCAGGGCCGCTCATCAGATCGCCGAATAGCCAGCACACTTCTTCGCCCTTCATGGCATCACGACGGGCGGCCGACTTTATGCAGTTAAGCCAGGTTCGAGCTTTCTCCTCTCTTGCATCCCGACCATGGAATTCCTTCAGCTCGGACGATGCTGAGAGGCGGACTCGCGCGAGGCCTGCTCCTGCTGTGGCGGTCGAGATCGCCGCCGCGGCTCCCGAGTTTCCGACATCTAGATCGAACAAGTCGTCGGGGTCCTCGTGGACGTCGCGTCGTAAGTCGGACTTCGTGGAGTGTGAACTCACTGACTCCATCGCGACATCGGCTGCCTCCCGTCTGGGCGACGCGGCCGTCGTTAAACGCGGTGCCGGTGTCGCCGCCTGAGTTGGCGCTGTCGCTTGCGTCGCTGCAGCGCGCATCATCGTCGACTGCATGAGTCGGACGATCGCGTCTTCCAAGGCTTTCGGAATCGCTCCTTCCGGGGTGATCGGGGTTTCCGCTTGAACCGGCTTAGTCGCGACCTGCATGCGCGTGGCATCCGGAGCATCGTCATGCAATCGAGGGAGTCGATGCTACTGTCCGAGTCTACACTCGATGGGTAGAAGGGTGGTGGTGGCACTGCCGCCGTTGGCGCTCGACTGCCTCGGGAAATCGGCGGGATCTCCCGTTTCACGGCTCCGACGAGGACTGTCAGAGGACCTTCGATGGCTCAAATTGCTTTCCGTCCAAGATGCGAGGTCCCAGTCGTACAGCTTCTCCATCTCGAAAGCTCACAATACGAAACCGGACTCTCGCAGCATTTCGAAGAGTGTTTCCGCTGCCTGCCAGACGCCCATGAGACTTGCCCAGTACGTCGACTGGATGGGTCCCGCGAACTTGTTCATCAGCTTGGGCTTGATGAAGCTCAAGATCGGGTTGTGCTTCAACTGCCGGAAGAGTTCCTTTCTGCTGAGCACATATCTCACTTCTTCGACGGCGTACTGGCGTCCCGCGTCCTTGCCTTCCGACTTGGACGGGCCTTCCTCAGCCGAGTCCGGCGCGCGCAGCTTTCTTCTTCTTCTTCGTCTTGCGCTTGGACTTGGCGGCCATGGTGGTGGGCGATTGTTGGTCTTCGGCCTTTACAGGCTTCTGATCGGTAGGACTCCGACTTGCGTCGGAGCCCTTGGTGGCTCCGTGGGGAGCCACAACGGGAACGGCAAACATTTCTTCGTAGCCCTCCAATTCGTCGCTGGCACAATGGCCCGTCGTGTAGGTTCCCTCAGAGCTACCCGACGCGACAGGTCTGTTCACAGGATCGTTCGTCGACGGCGACCTTGCAACCGACGACGCTTCCTCTTCTGGCTCCCGCTTAATCTCTACTCCGTCTTCCGGAGTAGTACTCCCGGGTCGCGGCACCATTGTGGAGTAGCGCCCTCGCAGAAATTAATAAAGTCCTTGAGTTCGTCCTCGTACAAACCCGTCGCGTCCTCTTGCGTGGTCGCGTCGGGCGTTTATTCCCGGTTCTTGAGCAGACTGGAGATCGGTGCGGGGGATGAGCCTGAAGAAGATGACCTTCTCTCTCGTCTTCTACGACTTGGACGTCCCGCTCGTGCGCAGTGGCGTCCTTCTTCCCTTGGGCGTGCGGCGAATTTCGGCCGGCGTGTCCTTGGGGTCTTGCGTGGCGTTATCAGGCCGACGCGGTTGGTGTGCGGCATTATCGGGCCAGCACGGGTCTTCGCCGGGGCGCGGGTTATCGGGCGCGCCTTGCGACGGGATTATTTTACGTGTCCCTACTGTCGGGCACGGGGTTTTGGGGCGAGCACCTAACCCACCAAGTGTCGGGGGACCGCGTTATCGGGGCGGCTCGACTTGCCGGCGCTTGGTGGTTCCCGTTCCACGGGAGGAAGACCTCTTGGGTAGAACGAAGTAGATTTAGGACTGAATATATCCTATCCTATGCCACTAACTGTTGACTAAACCATGGGCGTCGTGTCGTGCCTGGCGCCTGATTTATGATGACCTGATCGTAGATCGGGGTCCGATCTGAGTTCCCGATCTGGATCCCAGATCGGGGTTTCCAAATCGGGGGTCGGGTTTCCCAATCGGGGTTCCTGATCGGGGTATACATAGTCGGGCCAGTCCGTCACTTTCCGAGAATCTCCCGTCTTGGTCGTCGTGCATCCTTCATCGTCTTGTTCGTCGGTCTCGCGCCTTTCCTCGGAGGCCACTTCGCCACATAAGCAGAACGCTTGGCTGATGCGCTGTCGCGCAGACCGAACTATGAGCTTGCTCATGTCACGATGGTGGCTTCGTCTTTGACGGACCTGACCCGCGCTGCGTATGCGCAGGATGGCACGCGCGTAGCGCTGCTTCGGGCTCTAGGGAGCGGGGTTTAAAAAGACTCGGACAAGAAATTGTCGGCGCGGTTGCGCACGAGAATACAATCGATACTTCATCGATGATGGCTTGCTGTACTACAGCTCCCGCCCGTCGGACACCTCACGGGTGGTCGTTCCTCGCGAGTCGTGAGTCACGACGAGGACCTGAAGTGTCGCATCCTCTATGAGGCGCATGATCCACCGCTCGGCGGCCATCTCGGTCGTGAGAATACCTACGGCTCTGTGAACAACCAATACTGATGGTCCAAGCTGTATACGTGGACAAGAACCTATGTGCGCACATGCGAGGCGTGTCAACGGGTGAAACCCTCGCCGTGTAATGGGCTCTCCCCAATTACATAAGTAGGTAGGTCTTATATACAAAAGTAGGTACAAAAGCACGCGGCTAGCGCGTGCTGTGTTGTCGCTCTCTGATTGGCAAAAAAACGAACATTATAACTAATCAGGAGTCGACCTGCATATGAGTGGTTCTCAGAGGTCTAGGGCTCCCGCCCTTCCCCTAAATTAAATCAGAGTCTATTTTCCCGAAAGTTAAGTCTGTCTTACTTATTGCGAGCTTCCTCATCGCTACGTGTAAGCTAGTTACGGTAAAGACATAGCCCGTTACACCTGGTAGCACTTCGTAGTCTTTCCAACGACCAAGACCAAGACCAAGATGCAGCACGGCTTGACATCCGGTTCCACCGGAACAACTATGGAGCACGACAACTTCCCCCACCTCACCCGCGTAGAGTGGGAGCCTCTCCACCGCCTCGCGGCGGTGTCCGGACAAGTTGACGTGGCGTCGCTGCTCAGCGCGGCGTCCCTCGACCAGCAACGCCAGGCCGCTCAAGAACTCATGGAACGAGAGCTCGCTGACGCCAAACAACGAGGCCAGACTCCCTCGCGTTCCAAGAATGACGCCGTCAAGATGGAAACCTCGACGTACTCCGGCGCCGGTCCGGACCGTCTTCCGCTGAATCGGTGGTTCCGGGAAGTCGACATCGCCATCGCCTCAAGACTGATCGAGGCGCCGTCGGCAAAGGTGAATTTCCTCCTCTCCCGATTATCCGGGAAAGCCAAAGAGAGGGTCCTCGGCAAGCTTGTCGTAGACGCGCACTCTGGACGCACTCCAGAGTGACCTACGTCTGGCCTTCGAACCACCGCAAGATGAATCCCGTGTCCGCGCTCAATTCTTCGCCCTCAAACAGGGCAAGATGTCGATGCGGGACTACGCTCAGAAGACCCGACACCTCGCTTCGTGCATCACCACGAGTCCCGTCGACATGGCTTCACAGGTCCATGTCTTCGTGTTCGGAATGCGAGAGGGTATGACGCGTTACAGTCTCACTCGTGCAGAGCCTGACACTCTGGAGAAGGCATTCGCCCTCGCGCTTCGCGAGGATTATGTGGTGACGTCGTCATACGCCCGCACGATGCCGGTGGCCGACTCGACAAACGCACCCGAGCCGATGGAGATAGATGCCATCGAGGCGCCGACCACTCGGCGCTGGTCCAACCCCACCGCCTCGCGTGGAGGCAGATCCCCGCGTCCGATGACATGCTACCGCTGCCGGAAGCTTGGTCACCGCGCGGCCGTTTGCCGCGCGCCTGCCCCCGTTGCCGCGAATGCCACGGTCGATGAAGTCGACAATCCGAGCCAGGTCGCCCAGTCAAAAAACGGCCTGGGCCAGTAGGCGCAGGTCGCCCTACTGGCTGGAATGGAGGTCCGGGCCCATCGGTGGCGACCCGACCTCTTAGTCCTCGAGTGCTTTATGCACACTTCAACGCCACCACTGCCAGTGACGACTCGAGACTGATTATCCTGAATCTCCACATCGCTGGCGCCCAGCGTCCACTTCGCGCGCTCCTGAATTCAGGAGCGACGAACAACTTCTTTCGCGCGTCATTTTTGTCGGTGTTGCCCTCAGAGATCCCAATTCTCGAAGGTCTCGGCGAGGTTGTTGTGAAACTCGCTGACGGCAAGTCGCATCGCGTCCCGCGGCGCGAGGTACAGCTCCCGTACACATTCGACCGTTTCTCCAGTCGAGACGACTTCCTGGTGATCTCGATGAACTACACCTTCTACTGTATCCTCGGGATGCCGTGGCTCGCGCGCTACCAGCCTGAGATCAACTGGTTGGCGCGGTCGGTCCGGCGCCGACACAACTTTGACGTCAGCGAGGTGTTCACCCACCTCCTGGTATCACCGCGAGATTGGCCACACGTTACCGTCGGATACCAGTAGACTTGTGGATGAAGAAGCCATCCCAGCATCTTGGTTCACGCAGCGGCTGTACCAACAGTTGTTGCAGCAACAGTGAGAACATTACATCCTCCCCCGCTTTACCTGCGTCTGCGGGCCGATGAAGCATGGCGTTGGTTTTGCTTGAAGGCCTCCAGTAGTGTATCCCAGTGACTGACATGACTGATGTCATCCTCGAACTCCCAAGAGTTCTCGCTCTCGGGCAAGTCCACCCATGAGCAAAAGTACTGATTTCGTCCACCGCGGCGGCGCTGGTCAAGTAATGCTCGGATCACGTACACACGCTCGCCATCTTCATCATACAACCGAGGTGCACTCTTAGTGATCTCTCGACCACGGAAAATCTCTGGGACGTCAAGCGAAAGCCTGAGCTGGTCCACATTGAATGTGGCATGTCATCCACGGGCCAAATAGCGATGCGGTAGTGCAACACGATAGGCATTTTCTCCGATCCGCTTCTCAACTGGAAACGGGCCGTACCACTTGGGCAATAGTTTGTTACGATTTGGGTCGCGCTCTGGGTCGTAGTCCGGCTGACCAAGCTCACTGCTCATGATCCGTGAGTCCACGTACACCAAGTCACCTTCTTTGAACTGCACTTGCTGCCGTCCTCTGTTGTAGTAGTGGGCGTGGCGTTCTTGAGCTAGTCGTAAGTTACGCTGCGCCAACTGAATTATTTCTTGACGCGATCGAGTCATATTTTGTGCCAAATTTCCCGAGGTTGCCACAACTATCGGACAACGAGGCTTTCGTCCACAATCTACCTCGAACGGGGAAATGCGAGTCGAAGTTGACACTAACGTGGCATGGGCATATTCCACCGTCGGTAACATCTTCGCCCAATTGTCTCCATCTATCTTCAGAAGTCAATTGATCCACAGCTAGGACTTCTGGAGACTTCTTCGTCGGGCGAAAGACGAGGTATAGCGCCACTTGGACGAACCCGAGAGCTGAGCACGCTGCACTGAGGAGGAGGATAACCATGTCCTTGGTGAACAGTCCTTCGAGGGTCCAGATCAAGTTGGAGGTGGCACCAGCCAGGCACATGGCGAGGGATCCGAAATGGTTTTACAATTACGACAGCAATGTCACGCGTACTCAGCGCGAAATGACGCACCACCTCGTTGTGTATGTTTTTCAATTGCTACCGAGACCCTATTCGGATGCAAGAACTCAAGTGTTGCATCACAATGCGATGGTTCTCGCTTGCCACGCATCGCCTGCGTTTCTGCTTATTTCATATCGCCGTGCCCGCGCAGCAAAGAAAGCTGGTAGCGAATTGTCATCGGTAGATCCCCCCATTGATGCAGACGATAATGCAGAAAACAATCGGTCTGAAGCGCATCAAGTAGCTTTTTTCGATGCAAGCGGGTCATCTACCCGGGCAACAGCAAACGACTGAGCAGTGGCAATTGCGTCAAGAAACTCAAGACAGAATTCACGAATACGACATGTACGAAGAGAACAACGAGAGTGACGACGCCAACTACGAAAATTCCGGCGCGGTTGGCGTCGGTTGTCGGGCGGACATTGACAACAGTGAGGTCACTGGTTTGTGGCAGCTAGAGATCGTCTCTAGAAACCCTGGACTTTGTGAAAAGATCCAACATCTCCTAATATTGTGGCGGTTCTTGAAACATGTGACGATTGCTGACGTCGGATTCAATACGCGGGCCCTCGATCGATCTATCCGATCGCATTGGTTGTGTGCTGCGGGCAAACTTCGGGTGGCAAACCCAAATGCTGATGGACAACTGGAGAGTGTGGTGATCTCTTTCCTGGGTACCATATTTGGCGAGGCACTTATCTCTCCACTGCACATGTCTGCTACCAACAACAACTCACGAAGGCGAGAAGTAGCTACCATTTGAGTTGCTGTACACCTCCTCCTTCGCGTGATGTCGTCTCAAGCCATTCAGCACCTTATCCACCCCATTTTTCAAGCTGAAAGTCACACTGTGAGTACTTCTGAGCTGCGTCAGCGCTTCGTGAACCTTACATTGGGCATTCACGCCTTCATGACGGATGAACTCTACGAGATGGCTGACGATATCGACGGCGTGCATCCAGGGAATTACGACATCTCCACTGCTGCGCTTGTAGACGACCTGCTATCGCTGGTGTATGGGAAGACAAAGTTTGGTTGTCTTCGGAGCGAAATGTCAGCCCTTCTGATGAATCTGAACACTCCTGGGTCGGCGATTGGCGCTTTCAATCGTTGTTTAGGCACATTCATCGCTCAAACGACAAGGGTCAAGGTCGCAAACCGCTGCCAACAAGTTGTGCTGGAACAGAATGGAGCAAGGTCCGGGACTATGAGCCCACTGCAGAGCGCTTGGAGCCGTCGCTGGCTACTGGAACCTCAATCACTTCGGTTCTGTTACAGCGAGCCAAACGCAACTCGAGGCGTACTCTCCAGTCTAGGTATTGTTGAATTCGCGTGCTTCGTCCGTGAGTTTGGCTGCTTTGACACAAGTGCTGGAGAAAACATGTCGTTCTTGTCGCTGCAGTCGATTCTTTCGATTTCGAGTGATCTATCGATCCCTGCGATGCAGTTGTTACTAGATGGAGAACTGCATGAGCTTCACGTATTGCCCAGTGGGTTGTCGCCCGTAGTTGTGTCGTTCGATGGACCATTCGTGAATACACGGCCATCATTTCTGACGGCGGCCAGTCTGTGGACGTGGAGTTGTTTTCGTTCGAAGAAGGGAGCGAACGAGTCCCTGGGGTCTTAGAAGAGGTCGATGAATCTGGCCAAGTGTGGATAATACGTCGTCTGCAGATATCGCTCCGTCTGCATCTGCTCACAACGATATGAACCAAGTCTCCCTTCTTGTTCATGGTGCACTATCTGTAGCGAGCTTCAGCCCACCCCGTCAGATTCGGAGCTCTCATCTCGATTTTTTTCAGCATGTCGAGCGCCCACCGCCTTGCTACGTATGATTAACTGGAATGGGCATCATTGATGAAGGCACAAGCTGAGTGCACTGCCGTGCCGAGTGCAGTGTCCGACGAGTAACGAGTTTACAGGCTTTTGGTCTTAACCCGCACCTCCGTAGAGAAGTAGCTTTTCAAAACCGAATATGCCATTCAATCCATCAGGAACCAACTCCAGTTCAAAGTCATTGATCTACTCCCGACGCGATCCGGGATCGATTGCCTTCTGCGTTGCAATCTTCTGTCCTCAAGGTCGAGGCCTGTCTGACGGTCACGTGTAAATGAGTCGAGTCGACCGGCACTTGTGTTACGTCGTCTTCTGACTCATGTGTGACTCGTCTTCCCTTTCGCTTGACAGTCCAGATAATGGACGTTGGGGGTCTGAGTCCACACGCACTGAAAGCAGCCACAAGAACCGACAACCTCCAAGCGAGATCGTCGACGTGGACGAATTCGTTTTGCTGCCGAGTTGCAACTTTAAACCAGCGCCGTATGCAGAGGCCGTTGCGTCTCTTTGCTGCTGCTGTTTGACATGTTTAGCGCACGAGGCTTTCATTTTGAAAGGAAGAGCGCGATGTGTGAACTAGAGAGGAGACGATGGTCGACGCTCAGTCGGGCGGAGAGCGGGGGTTTCTGCCCCAGTCGTTCGTGCTTCAAGGCCGGGTAACTAGGCGGTGCTGTGCAGTAGTACAAGTCAGCAATGAATGGGGCAGTACTGCTGAGTTTCGAGGGCTGTTGAGTAGATTGCGGCGAGATACTGAGCAATTATTGCATCTTTCGGTGCAGTTTCAAAGGAACTAATCCCGTCGACGTCTTGCAGCTTGACAGGCAACAGGAGCATAGTCATTACCCTATCTTTCAACGAGAATATGCAAGGCAGAACGGATGTTCCATGGGTGAAGGAATACAACACCTTCTGATAAATTTGTGGTTTACGAGAGTGAGGTGTCAAGGTGCGGGTCACATTAATTCCAAGTTGTGAAATCGAACGTGAAGATCTCACGTGGAAGAAGAAGAAGAAAGTTGATTAACTCATTAATGGACATCTCACTTGGCTAGCTACCTAAATACCAGCGTAAGTACAAGTAGTGCATGAGCTAGTTACTGGCGAGGGATCCATATCCGGTTAGCTGGCGGGTCAACAAGTACTGCCGTCGGTTCCGCAAAGCCCAAGTAGTGGAGGGTGGCACGAATAGTATCACCGTTCAATCCAATCTCTTTCACTTGTCGAAAGATGAATTGGGAATGTCGACCAAACGACGCAACAATGTTTTGAGCACTTGGTAATAGTTTTTTGGAAATATATAGCATTACGTAGTCTCCATATTCGATGAAATGCAATCGCAGTATATACTCTCCACAGACATAAAACTTCTTTCTGTTGTCGTCTTCATTCTGCTTTGAGGTCACGAGGTTTTGCAAACAGCAAAAGATGCCAATTGAGTTGAGATGCAAATACTTTGCTCCATGCTGCGTGTAATTTCGGACACGAGAAAAAACAATGCTCAACCGTTTCGATTGCAACACACGACTCACGAACGCATTGTTGGACACTAGAATTTAGTGACTTCAGGAAGTAAAGCCGAGAGCCCACAATCAGATCCCCGAGAAATAATCTAAGCATGACGTCGTGAACCACAGGAATGAGGCATTTCCGTAGCTCCGTCCACTGTAATAATGTCGAATGAATGAGCGTTTGGGGACACCCCAACAAACGCATCGGATGTGTGATCACCTCCCTTCGAGGTTCTAACAGTAGTTTCCAATTTTGGCTTCGTAGACTCGGGGAAAATCTGGGTTCTTTGTCCGTCATTACGCCATACGTTGGCGCCATTGTTTCACGTGCAACCACACAGATTCCCCCACGTTCTGGATGAGGTAGCACATACTGAAATACTTGCGTTAGTTGGTGGTACAGTCGGAAGATGTCACGAATCTCAATCCTGGTTCCCATCAACGGGCCCAGCAGCTCCGACATTGTGCTGAAAAATGAAAATGAGGTGGGCCAATGATGGGAGTTATCCAAGAAGTCAGCTAGGCACCACATCCCTCTAGATGATACTTCTCGACACAATCTCCTGAACTTGACAGAGCCTTTGCCAACTGGTACACGCGAAACATTTTGATCGTGTACTACTCGAAAATCAGTCAGTCGACTCCACCAAATGGGGCTGTAGAGCGCATGTTGTAGTGTCTTCAGCCGCGAGAAGCAAAGTTGATAGCGACTTGGCCACTTAATATTTTTCCAATTTTTCATCACTTTGCGCCACCATATAGGCAGCGAGGTTGCTCTCCATCCCGGTGGACATGGTGGATCTTGGAGCAAGAAATCACCAGACCATGGTCGCGAGAAAGCACCAAACCTCATTCTTAACAACTCCGCTATAGGTCGGTACCATATAGCCTCACTATCATTCTCATGGTGCTCAAATGCTTGTTGAAGCAGCAGAAAATGTTGTCTTGAATAAATGCTAAAATCACAGGCACACCAATGCCATCTTTTTCACGTGGTTGCGTCGCAAAATTTGGTGGAACTATATTAATTCCACCAGGGCCAAGGAAGGAAATTGAGTTGATTAACTGGTTATTCCTGGTTTGCTACAGGCCCAAGACGAATGCGGTTGTACAGAACATAGCGTGTCACGACACTCTGCCATCGCTTAATGAACTGGATTGGAATTTCAACTATGGTAGTGAAGTATCATAATGATAAAATAACAGCTTGAAATTAGGCGACGGCCAATAAGCGTCAGGGCGCGGCCCAGCCATAACTGTAATCGTTTCATCAGCTTATGATCCAATTGGGTAGCATTGAAGATACATCCACATTTCCAAACGGTATACCAAGGTATTTAACTGAGTCGCCTTTGCGCAAAGATCGGAGGGGCTCCAATGTAGGGGTTGCTCGATACACTCTTTGAGTGGTTCAGTTTTGCCCCAGACCCAGCACAATAGCAGTCTACGATACAGAGTTGTTCCTCAAGATGCGAAACATCTTTAGAAAACAACACTGTATCATCAGCAAAGAAAGCAACTGGGATTGATAATGTGGCGTGAACGGCAACTCCCAGTTGTCGATTTTCACGAAGCAAATTTCCGAGGGGCTCGAGCGATAAAGCAAATAAAACTGGTGATAGATGTTGCGATTGTACTTCGTCGTCTACCTCGCGTGGCCTCTACCGCTAGGCACGCGTCGTGCGCGTGCTGGGCGTGTGCCTTGTGTGGCCAAGTGGTGAAGGTACACGAATGCTGCAATCTGATTGGCAGATCATTCGGTATCCTGGATTATGATTGGGCGAGAAGTTGAAGTGGGGCTATCCCGGGATCGTGAACCGTTCCCGCTACATCAGGCATTCCCGCTACATTTGCCGTTCCCGTGACAAAAATGACAGGACCTGTATGATTTGCATACTTTTCTCAAGTGCTCTACAGAGGAGATAGTAGGAGCAATGCATGTGTAGGAAGGAACGAGCTGCGCGCTCCGAACCAACTAACTGAATCTCACTTTCAGATTTCCATTCATCTGCTCACATCGACTACAAGCCTCGTTCGCAAGTTCTACTCTCTCAATTGGTTATGAGCCCAAGCTACGCTGACACCGTCAAGCTCGTGGAAGACAACTACTTCCCACTGGGAGTTCAACATGCGGATGAAGCTCTCTCTCAAAGGACTGCTGGCCCACATCATCAAGCCGGAGTTCGATGCACTGAGTGATCGCTCCACGGTTCAATGGAAGACCGACGATCTGAAGGCCCTTGGTGTGATCGCTGGAGACGTGAGTCTCACGTACCAAGTGTACATCCGTGGAGCGCAGAGTGCAGCGGAGTCGTGGCGTTTGCTCCAGGAGCAATTCAACAAGTCCACGCTCAAGAACCGGCTCATCATCACTAAGAAGTTGCACAACTTGCACAACTTCAAGATGGAGCCCGGTACGCGGTTCACTGTCCATGTGGACCAGTTCAAGGAGCTGCTGCTGCAGATGGAGACTATCGGAGAGTCTCTGGACGAGACACGACAGCTTGTGTTGCTGCTCGGCAGTCTGACGGACGAGTACAAGATGATCGGCACTGTACTCGAGAATACGCCTAACGTGACGTTGGCGTACGCGATCCAGGTTCTTGCTGGTGTTGAAGCCTCGGATGAATCGTCATCGGCTCAAGAAAAAGCGTTCGCGGTGAAGAGGAACCACGGCAAGTTCAGCAAGCGTACGTTCCCAGGGAAGTGCTTCTACTTCAAGAAGCCAGGGCACAAGGAGTTCGAGTGCCGCAAGAAGAAAGCCGACGAGGGACGTAGACAAGTGGCGCAAGACCAAGCGTCTGACTTCGCATTCACGGCTGCGAGTGCGATGACCAAGTCTGAGTGGCTCGTCGACTCTGGTGCAAGTTCGCACATGACCAGCATCCAGGACAAGTTCGTGTCCATGTCGGAGCTGAAGACGCCGGTCCGTATCACGATAGCGGACGGTACGAAGATCGACGCAGTTGCCAAGGGCACCGTCGCAATGAAGCTGATGGACGGGACGTCTGTCACGCTATCGGATGTCCTGTACATCCCTGAAGTTGAAGGAAGCCTCATCTCGGTGTCGAAGCTGGCCGAGAAGGACGTCACCGCGCAATTCAGCAAGGACAAGTGTGTCGTTCACTTTGGCGGTGCAACGGTCATGGAGGCGAAGCGCTGTGGAAATGTCTACAAGCTGAAGACAGTGGGGGACGAGGTGTGCCAAGTCGCGACGACATCTCGTAAGGAGCCGTGGGCTGTTGTGCACGCACGCCTGGGCCACACCCCGTACAAGCGCTATGAGCAGCTACGGTCCATGGCAGATGGATTACCCAATGTTACGGGTTCTGACAATTTTGGCGATGTTTGCCCGAGGTGCTGCATGGGGAAGATGAGAGCGGATGACTACCCACGCCACCCGGAGAAGCTCGTCAAGAGTTCTGATGTGTTGGACTTGGTCCACACAGACGTGATGGGTCCGATGCAAACTCGGACGCCTGGTGGTTGTAGGTTCGTCGTGACGTTCATCGACGACTACTCACGCCACGTGACGGTCTATTTCATGAAGGCCAAATCGGAGGTGCTGTCGAAGTTCAAGGTCTTCAAGGCAGCAATGGAGAACGCAACGGGCAAGACAATCAAGCGTCTGCGCTCGGACAATGGTGGCGAATACACGGGTCGACAGTTCAAGGTCTACCTCGCGCACAACGGCATCAATCATGAGAAGACGGTGCCCTATACACCTCAGCAGAATGGTCTGGCTGAGCGCATGAACCGGAGCCTCGTGGAGATGGCTCACTGCATGCTCTCATCGAGAAGAAGTGGTGGGCCGAATCTATCAACACGGCTGCGTGGATCGTCAACCGGATTCCCAACTCAGTGACAGTCAAGACGCCTCATGAGATCGTGTACCAGACGAAGCCGCAGCTCAAGAATGTGAAGGTCTTCGGTGCACTCGGCTACGCGCACATCACCGACGAGAAGCGCCGTAAGCTAGACGCGAAGGCATTCAAGTGCCGCTTCATGGGTTACGAGGACGGCGTCAAGGGATACCGTGTACTAAATCTGTCAACGGGAAAGGTGCAAATCGTGCGCACCGTAAAGTTCATGGAGACAACAAGTGTTGATCGTTTGGGAACGAGTCCAGAGGTGGAGGATGATGAAGATACTGTCACGGACCCGCAAGGCAGGACCCCACCGCAACCAGAGACTTCAACCCATCTCGTCCCATTTCGTGTTGAAATTAGTGGCGTGATCCCACTTCAACGTGACGTGAGCACCGCTGGAGCAGTCGTACCATACGGATCGACGCACTCGATGATTACGCGTGCGCGAACTCGTCACATTGACGATACCACGGACCCTGAGGAGGCAGGAGCAAGAAAGAAGCAGGTCATCGACGCTCCATCGTCGAGCGGGACGAAGCGTCAGAAGATGACCCAAGAGCGAGTGACACCAAGCGGTGACCAGCTCGCCATTGAAGGTGGCCAAGTGATGGCTGCTACGGAAGAGGTCCCAAGGTCGTATGAAGAAGCGACTACAAGTGAGGACCGAGTCCAGTGGGGGAAGGCGAGCGAATTCACTACATTTGCAGCAATTTCACCCACATTTGCAGCAATCACTCCCTCATCATCATTTACTGAAGTGGTTTTACCCAAATCAGTAGAGCCGGCGGCAATACCTTCCACGTCAACAGCAACTGCACCCACTGCAGCATCAAATTCGCACTCCTGGTCGGCACTTATACGATCACGTGTAGTGACTTCGTGATCGTCGCTTACGACACCGTTGCTTGATGTAGCACTTCTGCTAGCCGTTCCGTAGCGCTCCATGAAGCGTCACACCCACGTGGTCTGGCTGCGCGGATTAGGGAAATCCCTAACAAAGTCATCGACGCTCTGGCAATAAAATAGCACATCCGAAAAAGTACACTCAGTATCCTCTTGAAATTTGTCGTAATACTCCAAAATTCTACCTTTAGGGCTTCATTTTGCGGCAAGGGCCGGCCCCTTTTCTGCGTTTCGTGTCCGAGCCTTCTACGTGATCCAGCTTATCCCAGTATAGTTTTCTCCAACCCCTGAGCGTTGGTTCCTTCACTTTTAACTATCTTGCTGCATCTTCGATTGTCCATTCTGGATGGGCCCTCCATTTCTCCAGCAGCTCGATCTTCTCCCTCTCTGGTCGATTAACACACACCCTGTTCGCCATCAGTTCGCGGATTTCGTTGTGGGTTAGAAGTGGTGGGAAGGGGCGGAGGGGGGGGGGGCACTGCGAACCACCCCTTCTGTTGTCCGATAACGAATCAAAATTTGTCTCGACACAAATTCACTCTAACTCGCGCGAGTATTTACGAGTCGACACAAATCCACTCTAACTCGCGCGAGTAATTATGAATCGACACAAATCCACTCCAACTCGCGCGAGTAATTACGAATCAACACAAATTCACTCTAACTCGCGCGAGTACTGGTGACTTGACACGAGCAAGAGAGGCTACGCACTACGGAATTTGGCTATCGGCACCCTATAGTAGAAGTATTAATGCATCAATATATAAGCAATGGCTCGTTGGTTTGGTTACTAATCAGAGAGGTCAGTTCAGCTACGACAGCTCAGCTACGACATGCAAATAGTTGCTTCAGTTGACTTGGAACAGGATCCGAAATACCGTCAATTTTCATGCGGGCAGCGTAGGCAGTGATGAGTGTGTCCAGTTTACCATTGCGATGCAGACTGCGGAGGAGGTGCTTTAGAACTGAAGAACCATTTTTGCGCTTGATGCCATGTTCTTCGAAGAACTTGTACAAGTTCGTCTCCGATTCTCTACCAATCCGAAGCACGTCGTCGGAGTAACTTTCGCCCAACGGATCCAATCGAAACCCGTTTGGTAGGAACAATTTCATGTAGTTCGTAATTTGCTTGTATGTTGACTTCTTTTGTCGCGAGTCACAAACTTCCCATAATCTTGGGGTCTTGCAATACCATTCGAACCAAAATACGGTGGGGGACTTGGAGGCTGCCTTAGAAGCGCCAGGCATCGCCTTCGAAGTACTCACGGTTGAAAGTGCAGGCGTTGAAGCTGAAATTGGCTCAACAGAGGAGCTTTCTCGGCCACCACGTTCTACGGTGACATGACGCATCTCCATTTCGCTCAATCTATTCACTAATTCTTGATTCATCGAAACCAACTCGCCGATGGCACAATTTTGATGATTGATGAGGCGCTCCTCCTTGGAAATCTCAACGTCACCTCGCACTAGCGTCTCCCGATCTCTTTTCATAGCTGTTCGTTGCAACTCGGCGCTCCAAGCCACTACTTGAGACTTCAATATATCCAAAATTGAGAGACATTGGCGAAATCGGCTGGCGTATGGACACATTGGATATCGGGCGAGGACTTCGGGGAAGTGTTGAATTATAACAGACACGAGAACATCCCCAACTCGGTCGTTTAATCTCTTCTCAGGATCTTGGGAACTGACGCTGGTTTGAAAAAGCAGAGCGGCTAGTGAACTGGCTTGTTGCTGAGTTGCGGAATCAAACCAACTCAGCATCGGCACTGGTGGCTTCATATTTGAGTCCCAACCACTCCAAATCCTGGATACTTTTTGATCCTCACTTGTCGTGTTAAACACATAGGCGAAAGCCTTATTTGTGGCCGTCATGTTCCACGATCCTCGATCGAAAATCCATTGAGCACACAGTGACGGATCGCTGTTAGCATGCTGTGCGCCGCCTCGCCGAAATGAATGAGATGTAAGATTGGGCGTTGGTTTTTTGCTTGAGCCTGCGCGTGTGAAACAGCTTTAACAACTCGGTTCACGTATCCGTGAATTCACGTCGTTTTTTGGATTCTTCTCTTCTTCAACGTGATTGCTATTTGATACTTCGTCCGGCGACACGTTTGTCAATGCTTCGGCCAGCGGCACATCCTCTGAAACGGCCAAGCAATCTGAGCTGCCATCAAATAGTTTCGGGTGTTCCAAAACTTGTGCTGTCGGAAAGTCTTGCATCACGAGCGCCATAGCGATCGCATGAATAGGGCATGTGACACAGGCACTTTTATCGGGAAAAAGAGAGAGCCCTTGCTCTTCAGAGGTCTTGACACGTATGAGACGAACGAAAATAACACCGTCGGCGCTCACGGACAAATTGCTCTTCCCCACGAAACCAAGATCAGAGGCGCGCCCAAAGGTATACTACATTAGTGCAAGCAAATCAGCGTCCTGGTAGCCCTGAGAGCTTGATGCACCGTAGTAAAGCCCATCCATCAGAATTCGCAGGTCTTCCTTGGTGCAAGCTGGCGCTTTCTTGACGGCACCTCCTTCGCTTCGCTTGAGGCAGTAGCGCTCCAGCGTTTGGGCCATTTTGAGCAGTTTTTTCTCAATACTGGATCGATGGCTTGGGCACCTATCGAGAAAGCAATTTTTTCACGTGGCGATAGTAGCTCATCACCGAGTTTCGAGCGAGTGGTTTCCCCCCTCTCCCATCCACAAATGCTAAGTAGACGGCAAAGCGATCCATTAGCTTCACAAAGACAGAACCGTCCTTGTCGCCGAGGAGGCATGTAGCAATAAACTCCATGTTCACATCTTCAGTCACCAAGAAACGTCTAAAAGCATTTATCGCAGTCTTCTGTGCTCTCTGAGAGTTCGCCGGAGCGAGTTCTTGCAATCCCATAGTAACTTTGACTCCTCTGTCGGCAGCTACGCAGATACGAAAGTGATATGCAGCAGACTGGTGGCTTGTATGCATCGACTGGATATTTTACAACAGCTGCCTACAAAATACGTCGGTTTATTGTCGGCAGCAAATAAATCTACCCCTAAACGATATGATTGGTTAAATATTTACCAATGGACTGTCAGAATTCAGATATCCGGGCCACGATTGGCATAATTAAACTAAGATAAAAAACGGTGTCGGTAACTTTACGATATTCATCCGTAGAATCCGATTCTGAGGTCAGATTTGACGAATTTGGCGTCGTTTTTGAGCTAATAGCCGCTATAAAAACCTTTCTCGGTCGCTCAAAAGTTTGGGGAAAGGGCTCAAGTAGGGTTAACCGATCATCTATCAAAATACACGAGACCGATTGGCTGAAGAGGGCAACCATACGCCGAAACATATGGATGGTGCAGGGTTAATGCATGCTTACATCGCCAAATGCCGATTTGGTGATTGCAACACAGCAAATCCAAGTGAGGTATCACTAGGGCTACGCGAAGGCTGAGATAGGAAAATCGTAGTAAAATGGTACTTCAAAGCACGCACTTGAATATATAGCGCACAAATCCATCACATTGAGCACGGAAAATTATGTACCTGAATCCCATTTCTGAGTTTGCGGAGGAAACATTGCATCAGCCAGCTTTTGTAAGATAACACAACACTTACGACCGTGAACGCAGCAACCCTGTAGCGGGTCACACTAAGCTACATATGTAGGTAGATTTATATAGGTTTACATACAAAGTAGGTACAAAGGCTTGCGGCTAGCGCGTGCTGTGTTGTCAATCTCTGATTGGCTGAAAAGGAGAAACATTACAGCCAATCAGAAGATGACCTTCGTTTGAGTGGCTCACATGAGCCCAGGGCCTCCGCCCTGAACCTAAACTAAAACAGAGTCTATTTTCCCGAGAGTTAAATCTGTCTTACTTATTGCGAGCTTCCTCATCGCTACGTGTAAACTAGTAACGGTAAAGACATAGCCCGTTACACCTGGTAGCACTTAGTAGTCCTTCCAACAACCAAGACCAAGATGTAACACGGCCTGACATCCGGTTCTACCGGAACAACTATGGAACACGACAACTTCCCCCACCTCACCCGCGTCGAGTGGGAGCCTCTCCACCGCCTCGCGGCGGTGTCCGGACAAGTTGACGTGGCGTCGCTACTCAGCGCGGCATCCCCCGACCAGCAACGCCAGGCCGCTCAAGAACTCATGGAACGAGAGCTCGCTGACGCCAAACAGCGAGGCCAGACTCCCTCGCGTTCCAAGAATGACGCTGTCAAGATGGAAACCTCGACGTACTCCGGCGCCGGTCCGGACCGTCTTCCGCTGAATCGGTGGTTCCGGGAAGTCGACATCGCCATCGCCTCAAGACTGATCGAGGCGCCGTCGGCAAAGGTGAATTTCCTCCTCTCCCGATTATCCGGGAAAGCCAAAGAGAGGGTCCTCGGCAAGCTTGTCGTAGACGCGCACTCTGGACGCACTCCAGAGTGACCAACGTCTGGCCTTCGAACCACCGCAAGATGAATCCCATGTCCGCGTTCAATTCTTCGCCCTCAAACAGGGTAAGATGTCGATACGGGACTATGTTCAGAAGACCCGACACCTCGCTTCGTGCATCACCACGAAGCCCATCGACATGGCTTCACAGGTCCATGTCTTCGTGTTCGGAATGCGAGAGGGTATGACGCGTTATAGCCTCACTCGTGCAGAGCCTGACATACTGGAGAAGGCATTCGCCCTCGCGCTTCGCGAGGACCATGTGGTGACGTCGTCATACTCCCGCACGATACCGGCGGCCGACTCGGCAAATGCACCCGAGCCGATGGAGATAGATGCCATCGAGGCATCGACTAATCGGCGCTGGTCCAACCCTACCGCCTCGCGTGGAGGCAGATCCCCGCGTCCGATGACATGCTATCGCTGCCGGAAGCTTGGTCACCGCGCGGCCGTTTGCCGCGCGCCTGCCACCGTTGCCGCGAACGCCACGGTCGATGAAGTCGACAATCCGAGCCAGGTTGCCCAGCCAAAAAGCGGCGAGGGCCAGTAGGTGCAGGGCGCCCTACTGGCTGGAATGGAGGTCCGGGTCCACCGGTGGCGACCCGACCTCTTAGCCCTCGAGTGCTTTATGCACACTTCAACGCCACCACTGGCAGTGACGACTCGAGACTGATCATCCTGAACCTCCACGTCGCTGGCGCCCAGCGTCCACTTCGCGCGCTCCTGGATTCAGGAGCGACGAACAACTTCTTCCGCGCGTCATGTTTGTCGGTGTTGCCCTCAGAGATCCCAGTTCTCGAAGGTCTCGGCGAGGTTGTTGTGAAACTCGCTGACGGCAAGTCGCACCGCGTCCCGCGGCGCGAGGTACACCTCCCGTACACATTCGACGGTTTCTCCAGTCGAGACGACTTCCTGGTGATCTCGATGAACTACGCCTTCGACTGTATCCTCGGGATGCCGTGGCTCGCGCGCTACCAGCCTGAGATCAACTGGTTGGCGCGGTCGGTCCGGCGCCGACACAACTTTGACGTCAGCGAGGTGTTCACCCACCTCCTGGTATCACCGCGAGATTGGCCACACGTTACCGCCGTGGACCGATCATCCACGACGCAAACTGTACACAGAGTGAGCGATGGCCCTCTCTGTACGGCGTACGCAGTATTGCTGGACGCACCAGCTGAGAACCCCTCGCGTACACTCGAGGCGAACGAGATTGTGGTCGAGCATGGGCTCCCACTAACAAACGAGACGGCGGTCGAGCGTGGGTTCCCGCCGAGAAACGAGACGACGGTCGAGCATGGGTTCCCGTCGACGAACGAGATGGCGGTCGAGCATGGGTTCCCGTCGACGAACGAGGCGACGGTCGAGCGTGGGTTCCCGTCAGCAACAGATCTGGCGGTTGAGCATGGGTTCCCGCCGCGCGAGGAAATGGTGGTCGAGCATGGATTCCCACCACAGCAAGTGTCCGCGGTCGAGCACGTGTCGCTCCCGCTTCCCGACGTCGCACGCGTTCGCGCGGTTCACCCGCGCGCTGTCGGTGCGGATGGTCATGGCCTCTCGCACCTGGAGGGGGTGATTCATCGTCCGAAGCATCGTCCAGCGACAGCTCCATACTCTCCGCGTCCATGCGCGATGAGCGCAAGAAGAAGAAGAAGACCAAGCAGCGCCGTCGTCTGAAGGCACGACGCCCAATTCCAGTCGCTGCATTCACCACGGAGTCTGTTTCCGTGGTGGAATACGTTGACGGTGCCCCTCATCGACAGCGCGTAGTCGAAGTCGCTAACCCACCGTGCAAAGCCTCTTCAATTACGCGTCTCCCAGGCCTCTCCTGGAAGAACTTCCTCCGCGACCTCAAACGTGGCGAGGTCGAGCAAGTTTGCCTTATCACCACACGCGACGAGAAAGCTTCACACTGTCAGCGACCGCGAAGAGTTACCGCGCCCCAAACACGCCGAACCGAAGTCGGTGCGCGAGGAACGCTTCGCCGCGCAGTCTTGGGAGTCATTGAAGGCGTCTTCGAATCCCGTGTACAACCTCACACGCGAGTACGAGGACGTATTCCCCGACAAGATCCCCGCAGAACTGCCCGCTGACTGTGGAGTACGCCACGAGATTGATCTCACGCCGGGAACAAAGTACTGCATGACGCGGCAGTGGCCGCTGCCGCGAGATCAGGTCAAAGCCATCGACGACTTCTTCGAGAGTCGTCGTCAAGCCGGACACGTGCGTGAGAGCATCTCTCCTCACTCGCGCCCCACCTTCTGTGTCAAGAAGGCGACCGGCGGCTGGCGCATTGTCCACGACTTCAACAAGCTGAATGACGCCACCATCCCAGCGCAGACTCCGATCCCGCGCAAGGATATGATCCTCGACTCCATGTCTGGCAGCGTGATCTACAGCGCTATTGACTTGACTGACGGCTTCTATCAGATCTTGATGAGGTCGGATGACGTTCCCCTCACGGCTGTAAGTACTCCAAGCGGAATGCTGTGGGAATGGCTCGTGATGCCCCAGGGGCTCAAGAACGCGCCCACCACCTTCAATCGCATGGTTTCCCACGTGCTGCGGCCTCTGCGCGACTTCGCGCCGAGTTACTTCGACGATATCTTCGTACACAGTCGCGCTGAGGGCGGTCTTAGCGCTGAGGAAGTCCACTTACGACACCTGAAGCATGTGTTTCAGGTGATGCGGGAAGCGAAATTGTACGCAAACTTGAAGAAATGCGTCTTCTGTGCACCGGAAATACCGGTGCTTGGCTGCTTCGTGAGCAAGAATGGCGTCCGGGCTGATCCGGAGAAGATCTCGTCCATCTGCGCGTGGCCGGTTCCTTCAAATCCAACCGAACTCCGTCAATGGCTGGGTCTCGCGAACTACCTCCACAAGTACACCAAGAACTACGCCGGGCTGATCCAGCCGCTCTCGTCGCTACTGAAGAAAGACGCCGCGTGGTCGTGGCGTCCCGAGCACCAGGAAGCTTTCGACCTGGTGAAGAAGAGCTTGGCGGCCGCGCCAATCCTGATGCTGCCCGACGAGTCCAAGCCGTTCCATGTCGTATGCGATACCAGCGACTTCGCGATTGGATGCGCGTTGATGCAGTTTGACGACGATGGTCGAGAGCGTGTCGTCAGCTATCAATCACGCCAGATGAAGCCCGCAGAACGCAACTATCCCGTTCACGACAAGGAACTCCTGGCGATGCGCTACGCCCTGATTAAATCCAGGGTGTACTTGTTGGGGAACAGACTTTCGCCGTTTACACGGACCACGCATCGCTGCGAACAGCGATGAAGAGCCCGCATTTGTCTCAACGCATGGCGCGTTGGCTGTCGTTCTTCTCGGAGTATAACTTCGTAGTCCACTACAAGCCCGGCAAGAACAACATCCTCGCCGACGCTCTGTCGCGTCGTCCCGATTACGATCCTCGGGGCGCGTTGCCGTCTCAAGATGTCGACGACGACGAAGAGGAGTGCGTCACGTGCGTGACGTTGGGATTGAACCTGACGAGCGTCGCCCCAGTGCTGTCGCTCCGGGACGAGATCGCTGCTGCCTATGAACATGATCCCATCTACTCGAAGATCAAACAGCACCTTCGATCTCCCAGCGATGCCACACTGGGAGCCTTGTCGCGGTCGTCTCGCAACCAAATTCATCGCTACCAACTCGATGACGAGTTGATGACGTACAGCATCGACCAGTACGATGCTCCCCGGATAGTGATTCCCAATGATCCCAATTTGCGCTCGCGGATCATCCACGAGTTCCACGACGCTCCCATTGGCGGACACCTCGGCCGCGAGAAGACGTTCGCGGCCGTGTCCCGCGATTTCTACTGGCCCCATTTGTACAAATGGGTACGCAAATGGGTGCGCACCTGCGAGATCTGCCAACGTGTCAAGCCTTCCCCGTCGTCGCAGGCGCCTTTACGCCCGCTTCCAATTGCCACGGAGCCGTGGAAGTCAGTCTCAATGGACTTTGTCTTCGGTCTGCCGCCCGACCCCGAAGGCCGGACGGGCGTCCTCGTCTTCGTCGATCGATTCAGCAAAATGGTCCACTTCGTGCCCGTTCACCTTGAAACCACCGCGGAAGAGTCCGCGGTGCACTTCGTCGACCATGTCTTCCGTCACCACGGACTGCCTGAATCCATCGTCTCCGACCGTGATCCTCGCTTCACGGCCGCCTTCTGGACCAACCTCTTCGAGCTGCTCGGCACGACGTTGATGATGTCCACTGCTGCGCACCCGGGGACGGACGGCCAGACCGAGCGAGTGAACCGGGTCTTCGAAGGCGTACTTCGCAGCTACGCCACGTCGTTCACCAACTGGAGTTCCTTCCTCCCGCTGGCCGAGTTCGCGTTGAACAACACCAAACACGCGTCCACCGGACTAACTCCTTTCTTCGTCAACACCGCTCGGCACCCACGCGTTCCGGCTCTCCTCGCCGTGGGCCATCCCACGGCGATGCGTAGCTCCACTCTGGTGGGGGAGGAAGTCGAAAAGCCGTCGGCCGTCGCCTCACCGACAGTATCGAGTGCAGCTCCCAAGTCAGCGACGCTCAACGCGACCACGCGCGCGCAAACGAAGAAGCCTCTTGCGATGCCGCCCAACACGGCGTCGGATGTCTCGTCATGGGCCGAACGCACGCTGATTACCCCGGGAGCTAGTCCGACGCCCGCTGGTAGTGACGTCGCAGCGAACTACGCGCCGAAGGAGTCGGCGCGACCCATTGATGAGTCCAAGGTGTCCGAGTTCGTCCTCCACCGCCAAGCCGTGACGCGATTCGTTCGTGACGCCCTCCAGTCTGCCGTCGATAAGCAGAAAGAGAGTGCCGACAAGCGTGGCAGGAAGAACACCTCCTTCACGACAGGAGAGCGAGTTCTCCTGTCGACAGACGGCATAAGGAACTCCGCGGTTACCAACCTCGGCGCGAACAAACTCGCGCCGCGCTTTATTGGGCCATTCAAGATTACGAAAGTGCTGGGCGACGCCTATACGCTAGACATTCCGACGACACTACGGCTACACCCAACATTCTACGTCGGGCGGCTCAAGAAATACCATCCCGCTACGATTCCCGAGACGACTCAGACGACTCAGACGACTGAGCCGGTGCCGCCACGTACGTCGAACGTCCCTCCCGCCGCGCGCGACGCGACATCGCGCCAGTCGTCCCAGGCGCGCGCGGTTGCGTCCCCGTCTGCACTTGACCGTGAACCGCGCGCTCCAGCACCCGTACACGCTCCAGCAACTCCCGATTTGACCGCCGGAGAGCAGTCACAGTCTGGGCAGCCTCCGTCGACTGCTGCACAGCAGCATCCACCTCGTGCAGCGCGTCCCAATTGTGGTTCTCCATCGCGTCGTCGTTCGGGCCAACCAGAACCCGAGCGCTATCGGCGCGACGGTCCGCCTCCCATCGTTGACGCTTCTGGGGATATCCGCTGGATTGTGGATCGCATCGTGGAACACGAGGATCCTCCTCGCGCGCAGAGCCGCCCTCATGCCAGCCGGGCGATCCCGGCCGCTCGTCGATATAAGGTCCGCTGGCTTGGGTTCCCTCCCGAGGACGATACATGGGAGCCCCGCGCCAATCTTCTCCGCGACGTTCCAGACGTGGTCCGCGAGTATGAGTCGCTTGTTGACTCCGAGGATCCGCCCAGGTCGTCCGTGATCACGATCTTGAGCGACGACCACGCGCCGGCGAAGAAGAACGGCGTCTTGGACGGCCGCGCGAACGCGACCGAGAATGACGCGTACGTGACCGAGAGCGAGAACGACGATCCGCGCGTCCATCGCCCGCCCTGGCATTCGTCAGCGGGGACCGGCTCCGCTGCGAACACCGTCGGGTTGCCCCGGCGGTGTTAGTCGATCGAGATGCCTCGGAGAGAGCGCGCCTGTAGCGCTGGACTCAATCATTATCCGTGGACCCAAGTGGACGAGCGGCGACGTGTCGGCTACACTCCTCCTCCGTCGGGCGGGCCCGGCGCACGTTTCGCAAGCCGTCATGGCCGGCTCCTTCGATATCCTTCTTCCGCGTCGCGCGGAAGCAAGTCAAGTGATTCTGCATGACGTCTGGAGCGCAGCCTGCGCACGTCCGAGGCCTCCGCGGGCACCGAGAGTGGCACCGACGTCTCCGACGGCGAAGTGGGAACCTCCGTGTTCATTTGCTGCGCCGTGATCGTCTTGGTTCGCTCGCTAGGACGAGCAACGTTCCTCCGTGTGCTGCCGTGTTCTTTTGGGTTTTCAGTGAAATGTGCGATCTGTGCTTATGTTGCGTAAGCGCAACTTTAAGAGGGGGTGATGTAGCGGGTCACACTAAGCTACATATGTAGGTAGATTTATATAGGTTTACATACAAAGTAGGTACAAAGGCATGCGGCTAGCGCGTGTTGTGTTGTCAATCTCTGATTGGCTGAAAAGGAGAAACATTACAGCCAATCAGAAGATGACCTTAGTTTGAGTGGCTCACATGAGCCCAGGGCCTCCGCCCTGAACCTAAACTAAAACAGAGTCTATTTTCCCGAGAGTTAAGTCTGTCTTACTTATTGCGAGCTTCCTCATCGCTACGTGTAAGCTAGTAACGGTAAAGACATAGCCCGTTACAAACCCGAACAAATTTCATTTTTTTAACTAAACACGATACTTGTGCATCTCCTGCGCAAACATTCTTATTGCCATTTGATCTTTATTCAAAGCCTTTTTAGGCCATATTTCCACACCCCGATGATCGGTGTGACCAGACCTGGGGAGGCAGCTTGGCACCGATACCCGAACCGGTATTACCGATGCTATCGGGACCACACGAATAAGCCTCCTGGGAGGCAGATAGGCACTGGTACCCGAACCGGTATTACCGGACCACACGAATAAGCCTCCTGGAGAGGCAGATAGGCACCGATATCCAAATTGGTATACCGGACCATGGAATTAATCTGTGTTGGGCTGTGCTATACAGCAACTTCGTTGATTCCTATCTCAGTAATATTATATCCTAAAGGTTCTTGGGCTATCAAATCAGTTGCTTTGCTCCTGTGCTTCCAGCGTCTACGTTGCCGATATTTAATTGCCTGCCCGGGCGGGCTCGCCCGGGGGATGACACAGTTCGTAAGAACTGTAACTGGAAGTCAAGAAGGAACCGAAGCTCGTGATGAAAAGGCAGTGAATATGATGAACGGTGAAAAGAGGTTTATGCCACGAAAAGTTTGACGAAGCGCCATGCATTTGTTGCATTAGACTTTCCTACACGAAGCTCAACCGCCGAAGCCGTAGAGGATGCGACCTTGGCGTTTCAGTGCGTAAATGACGTCCATTCCTGTGATCGTCTTGCGGTGTCCGTGCTCCGCATAGGTGATAGCATCGCGAACGAGACTCGTCAGGAATGTCCTCAACACTGCGCGCGCCTCGTGATAGACCAGGCCAGAGGTCCGAACTACACCAGCCCGACGAGCAAGCCGTCGGATCGCTGGCCTGGTGATGCCTTGTATGTTGTCCCGAAGAATCTTGCGATGACGCTTGGTACCTCCTGTGCCGTGACCCACAGTGCCCAGGCCACGACCCGACATAATTGACGTCCAAGCAGGTGGTGTGTGTGCTAAGTCGAAAGTAGGGAAGTGATCTCATGCCATGGCTATTGGTGCTGCAACCAGCAGTCAGATAGAACACGAATGAGTAGAGCTATAGTTTTATAATTGAGTCATTAATGCAGCTGAGTGTATTGAGTGCGAGCTAGGCAACACAGTGGCTATTGCTGAGGTGGATTAGATTGGTGTGGTGGCGATTTGATCAAGTTCAAACGCCTAGCACAATCGAAACCTTGAGACTGAATTTACGGTGGCGATCTATTTATAACATTTCTTTCTGTTGTTCTGAAGCCTGATCGATGATGACTGTAAGAGACGTAATACAGTCGCGAAGCGCTCTTCGGTGACGGCGCTCAGCGCTGCGGTGTGTTTTGAGTATCTTGCAAAGCCGACGATGTGCGAGGGCGAGCGCTTGTCGGCTGTACTGCTCTCCTTGGAGTTCCAACCCGTCCGATTCCGACATGGACCTTGGAGGTCCTTTGAGTTGGGGGCCAGGCAAGGTGCACATCTGTGGTGTGGCATTTGTCGGGGTTGCTTTACCATCACCAAGCTTCTCGGACTGCTGCGGCTGCTTTAACTTCTTTCTTGGTGGGACGTTGTTGGGCATGGAAGGTTTCAGGGATGAGAGGTTGGTATGCTGCGAAGCCTCCACGATAGTTGCTGGTGTATTGCTAGCGCGAAGGCTGCGCCATTTTCGCTTGAGGCTGACGGCGTCACGCGTAGTCGACTCAAACTGTTTCTGCGCGTTGTAAATGACAGCCAGGGCTTCCCAGTCTGTCATGGTCTTGGGCACGTGGCTGCCAATAAGCTCCAGCAACCGCTGCACTTCCGCCTCTATGTAGTTTCGAGACCCGCGTCGTTTGGTCATCTGCGCAGCAAACGCTATTAGTTAGAGTTAACAGAGGCGATGTATAGTGCGTCGTACATGCGTAAGACACGGTTTTCTCTCAAGGCGGCTAAATCGATAATGAGCTGGGCCCTCAAAGTATACTTCAACATCGAACCCGAATATCATCCAATCGGCGGTTGTGAATTGTACGCATTAAAAGGCATCTGTAGACTAGAGGACTAGAAGATCGAAGACTTGCGGTATCGGTCTACAGCACATGTACGAAATCTGTCACATGACACGATGCGACCGGGGATTTTTCCCGCAAGATCACCCGACTGACTCGATGAGTGGCTGAATGTGGTTGAGTCCAGAGGAATCCAGTGAGAAGTCAACATGGGACATGAATGTGGAAGTATACAAGCGTGGAGTCAGTGTGGATGTGGATGCAAGGTTAAGTAAAGGCCCACAGGTTTGGAGGTGTCGGCTGGATGAGGCCTCATCCAGTACGCATTAGAAAGCACCCGGTCCGAGCCGCCGAATCCTGTACGGTAGGAGAAGCGCGAAGGCGTGCAAGTGTGTTCAGCGAACGTATCCTGGCCACTGCCTGCTTTGACTTGACTGATGCGCCAATTGTACCCACCAGAAGACCCACGCACAAGTCCCACATCGTCATGACACCCAAGAGAGACTGAACTGGACCGCGTTTAGTATCGACGGCGATGTTGTTCTGAATGAGTGCCAACCGAGGTACTGCATGAAGACATACTGGATGAAGGTCGCACTAAATGAGTTGCACCATCCAGTATGATTCCGCCATGAATGAAGTCGTACTGCACCAGAGACCAAGAAACACCACAAGTCACTCTGAGGCAGTCCAAGTCGAGTGCAGACTGAATGAGCCGATATGTCCAGTTCGACGAAGGGTCGCCAAGACATTGCGTTTCAACAAGATCTGCTGCACGGACTATCGTCATCAAGTGATGTGTGTACCCGCCTAAGAGTCGACGTCAACAGTCCCCATACTCAAACCAAGATAAATCAGGAGTATCCACAAAGGAGAAGCAGAGAGCAGAGCACGAAAACAGAAGACAGTAGAAGATAGCCAAGAACAGATAACTAACATTAAATCAGAGTTCAATTTGCCGAGAACAAGACAAGCGCCTTCGACCGAGCTTCGCCTGGGGAGGAGACGACTGCGTCCGAGTGCCGCGTAAGAGGACAAGCTGTCCAGACCAATTCCTGGGGGCCCGAAGCGCGGACGTTCGAAGCCCACCTGTTCGTCAGACTGGTGCGTGGCTCTCAAGTCGTTCAAGTCGAGATCAGAGCGAGGACCAGTGTTGTATCGTACCTGGGTTGATCCGCCTGTTCCACATCCAAATTGCCCGTGCGCCTCATTGAGTGAGCACCCATTTCATATTAACCCTGCGGTATTAGGAGGTTGTAGTAGTCACCCCTTGTACTCAATTGATTGACTATTGTGTGAAAGCGAATTGTATTTGACTGTAAGATTGTCCCGCATTCGGTGCGGGTGGTGCGCGTGAGTGAGTATTCATCCAGGACTGACCAGTGTCCAGGGTTAGAAGCTCCAAGTAGACTGGTGACAGACCCCCCACCCAAGGGTCTATAAGAATAAGAGGTGGCTGCATATAGTAGTGTATATCTCTGCATTTCTCTGGTTAGTTTGTATATCTGGGAAGAAGGTCTGTCTGTGACCTCCTCATCCAGTCTGACACCAGTGGCTCATCCAGTCGGTCGAGTTCATTCGGTGCTCTGTACATCTCGATTTGTGTATTAACAACTCATTCAGTCGGTGAGATCCTCAGGATATTCCGAAGGTAAACGATACCTATAGGGATTGACACAAGGACGCACACGCTACACCGGGTGGGAACTTCCGTTTCTCATTTGGTAGTCCAAGACATCCTCATTCAGTATTGAGGTGCCTCCTGGGCGCGCTATACAACCCCTGGGCGATAAAGGCGTTCACCCGCCTCGCGTCACACATGCTACGGAGCGCTTGACATACCAAGCATGCCGGTTTCCGATCGCTCACTGCTGTGCAGAATCCCAGCTTAGCTGGCTCATCCTGGCCGTCAGCTGGCATTGGGAGTCTTGGTACAGTTGTAAATGACTGTAGTTATTGATGGCCACAACAGCTCCCGGCGGAGGCAGAAGGTCCGAGCCACTCTCCATATTCCACACTGTGACCGTCAGCAAGACGGAGTCGATATCTTGGTGATTGGCGTCGTACGAAGAGTAAACACCTACAGCAATATCACGATAGTTAAGCAATTTAAAATGCACAATGCAAACCACCACAATGGCCTTACGCTCAGCATGTCGTCCAGCGATTCTGGAGAATCAGCATCCACCAGATGCAGACGAACAAGGCGCCACTGTTGGTACGTATGGTCCGAAATCCAAAGCAACTTCATCGAATAGTGACCTTGTCATCACTGTTGGGTCGGTTCAGCAGGAACTGCTTCAGATCTGAACAAACCAAACATGATCAGTCTGCTCGAAATGGGTAGGTCATTTTACCTGCGCGTTCAACTCACCTTCAACAGCAGTAATCGTGTTTGGAGCGGCTGCGCGTGCCGCAAGCAGTTGCTTCATTCGTTGATAAGGCGTCAGCGAAGGTTCTTCACTGTTCACGGGCACACGCGGTATCGTGACTCCCTCCATGCCGCCTGTAGGCTCCATGACGCCGAGGTTGCCGTTCTTGGCGATGTTGGTCTTGCCACTAGCCTTGGCAGGCACGGCGCCTTGGCGAGACTTGAGGACCATGGTGGAAAAGACATAATGCACGCATAGTAGTAAGATGCGCATAACCGAAAGGCACTGCGATTGCGTGCATGTTCAAGGTGCCGTGTGTGGGAGTCTCCGCTCGCAAGGCAAACCAGCTTCGAAGCTGTAGTCTTACTGAGGTGCTTATCCAAGGCGCCTTTAGAAACCAACGGAACATGGTGCCTACAATCGCTACCAAACGTTGATTTATTGAACTACTAGTTTCACGATGGTCAAGCAGCACGTTTGCATAACGGATAGCGGTGGTGCTTATCCAAACGGCTACTGTTCGACTGGATGGGCATATAGCGTCAAGTGTGGGCTTCATAGAAAGTCTTGAAGGTTGGCTGCATAGCAAGCAGAAGTAAACGCCTGGGCTACATATAGGTGTATTTATGCATTGGTGCTTATCACCGGTGCCGTGCTTCACATAAGACGCTTGACTGCTTTATGCGTAGCTCTGCTATCGCTCATTTTTCATTTTGACACCGACACCACCAAGGTCCTCACCGTGCAGCCATGCAAGCCATCATGCAATTTAACAAGCGAGGCTTCGTCGTTGTATACCGTGCAATTCCGGAGTCACGTATCAACGAGCTTCGCCACATTGCCATGTTCGACGACGACCTGAGCTGGTCGTCAGGCATTTTCGACAATGAAGCTGAAGAGAAGGACCGTCTTCAATCGCTGGTTCCCGATGCCACATCTTGCCTCCTTACTGCCACGCTCAAACGCTTTTACAAAACGTTTTTCCCTCGGTCGCAAGCCAAAGAGTGGCGCTTCATCAAGACGCTCGCTGGCAGCAAGGCGCAACCGATTCGGCGAGAGTATGAGTCCACTCCATCCGAGGCGGGTCTTGTCGATCCGTGCGCCGTGCCCGGGTCGGTCTTGATCGCAACTCAAGACAACACGTTCCTCTATGCTTTTGGCTGGAATCACAAGGTGCCAATGATGTCGAATCGTGTCCTGGTCGAGCTCAACAAAGGCGATATGATCCTGTTTCGTGGAGACCTGGTGTACAAACCAGTGGGATACAAACGCAAGAATTTCTGTTTGCAAGGGGTTCTTGAGTCCACTGACTACAAGCGGAATCCGGATCATCACCCACATGTACTCCAGGTGGTCAATGACACGGTTGGTCAGCAAAACCCGTTTTGCTTTGTGTGTGGCGCTGCCATTTTCGAGGCAAGAACTTGGACTCGGTGCGCAGGCACACCAACCGCTATCACCACATTCGGTTCCGCATGCATCGACGCCGTAACAGAGCGAACCCGAGATCTGTGGCGTGAGCGATCAACCTGGATTCTGTTCGCAATGCAGCACAACACACGTCCTTGTCATTAGGTTTTCAGTTATTATGCATGTAGCTCAGCAAACTGCAGTTGCCAACAAAAAGAATGAATGTGATAATTGATCAAAGGACGCTAATCTACACCTACTGGCTGAGCTTTAAAAATGCTTACCCAGAAGCAAATCAGCCCCATCCTGCGCACTCGGACGCGACTTACGGCCTGTGAGTGAGTCACGGGCGTGTTTAACGTCCTCGCGCTCTCCATGGAGGGCTCGGTGCTGAGCTGATACGTGGGGTTCTCGGTGCTGTTGTCCGGCGGCTCGACGCTGTGTAAACAGACCTCAAACAGGCGTTCAACGTGCACCAGTCGCTGCTGCCTGCTTTTCTTCGTGTACATCCGGCGCCGCAACAAGCGCATGCCGTCCACGCGCGGCTTCGTGTTCGTGGTGTTGTTCATCGGGGTCTGCGCCTGCTGCGTGGGCTAGCAGCAGATGCTGCTGTTCCTGTACAGCGAGCTCATCGGCACCTTCGCCAAGTTTCGGCGCGTGCCGTGGGGCCCCTTCTACGTGGCGGTACGGGGCGCGCTCGCGGTCTTTAAGCACGCTGCTGCAGCTCGGCTACATCCTGCAGCTCGAGAAGAGTCGGGGTCGGCTGTTGGACGACCGATTGCTGCGAGACGTGTTTGTGAAGACCCTGCGCGCCAGGTGGAGATCCCAATGGGCCACGCTGGGCAAGCAACTCGACGGGAGAAGGAAGCCTAAGGACCCCACATTTAAAGCAAGCCTACTAACTGTGGCACGGATGGATTCGCAACTCACATTCCAATTGAAGCTCAAGAATATGTCGAAGGACGTTCGAATTCCTCAGCAACCCCAGTCGTTGAAATGAGCTGCAACTTTAACAGTTGTGTTGTCGGTTGCTAGCAATACATTTCGCGAAATTGTAAGGTGATTACTTATCGCGGATCGGAGTTTGTTGTTTGCACCAACAAACGCATACAGACTTCATACGTGCAATTAATTGGATTTAAGTCGCTCGATGGTGCTATTACTAAGACGTTGAAGGCGCGCTTCTTCGTCTAGTGCTGCACGTGGTGGACGTGCCCACGAAATGATCTCGCTTGTCAGCGGTGCAAGTGTTGCAAACGCCAATCGGGACGTGACTCGCGACACCAAGAGATACGGCTGTTCTCGTTTGTTTCCAAACACGCCTTTTGAGCGCCACTCAGTAACAATCATATTATCTAGTGTATCCCCTTGCACCTTGTAAACAGTAGATGACACGGCGCAGACCAGCGGAAATTGCTCCATTCGAACGCTGAGAGAACGGGGGACACCGTTTACGAAGCCAGGCAATGCGATGTTGCAGGGACTGTAGGCCTTGGTATCGAAAAATAGCGGAAATATGTCTGCATCTTGGCATCCTGCCATTGCAGTGGCGGTGGCGCCGCGTTTGATCCGCACCATCACAGCAGAAGGACGTACGCTTGGCACCTTGACTGTCATGTCGGCCGTGCTGTCATGTACCAGCCGAAATGTTGTCCCTCGGTGATAAATGATGGCTTCTAATCATCCGGGTGTCCCGTTAGCCACCATTTTTGATGCACGTATATTTTGCGTGACTTGAATCGGCATACCGATGATGAGATCAAGATACGGCGCCAGTCTGCCGAATTTTGTATCTGGAAGCTGTATAATCTTTCTAACCTCGGAGCTTCGGAGAACGTTCAATTTCCCCTTGAAATTTGCTACAACACGGACCGGGTAATCGCCTTCGGGTAGTAGTTTAGCTGCAGTGGAAACAAATAAGTTGTTAATAGCAACTCTGGATGCGTTATCAGGAGTCACAAAGGTGTTCATCGTATTTGGTGTCGATTCCTCCAAAGAGCTTTCACGTGTGATGACGCGTGAATTCACAAGGCGGACGAACTCGGGTGTCCATTCGCCAAGGCGGGCCATCTGGCAACCACGACCCCACTCAGGGTCACGTTTAAACCTAACGCACTCTGTTAAGATAACAACGTCTTTGAACTCACGCCACAATCGATATCCAGCGAGCTCGTTAGGCGAGACTTTGGTCTTTTGAGAGGGGTCTTTGTAGATTGGTTCACCTCCGACCGGAGGAAGTTGCAAGAAGTCGCCCACAAGAATGACATGTACCCCGCCAAACGGAACACCAAAGACTCGCTTAGCTACGCGCAAGCGATTATCCAGTTGTACAAGCTGATACTTCCGCATCATTGAAACCTCATCAATAAAAATCAAATCCAAGTCTGCTATCGTATCACACACCCGTTGCTTCCGAATTTCGAGCAAGAACCCTGCTAATGTTCTTCCTCCAATAAGTGATGCAGCCTTACCAGTTAGAGCGGTCTTAATGACAGAGTGTTGACGCCCCCAACTCTCGCAAAATACTTGAACAGCTGCCACAATGCGACTTTTGCCCGTGCCACCTTCGCCCCCCAAAAACATTAGTAGTTGGTCATTACTCAGAATGTCGTGTAGTGAGGTTCCCAAGTCGTCGGAGATCTCTGCTCGCCTCCACAGCGTCAGTAGAGCCTTCGCGATTGCCTTACACGCATAATGTTGCAGCTCATTAAGTGTGTACAGTCGCGAAACCACTCGTATGCTACTAAACATCTTCGGCAGCTTGGGTTCTACAGAAGCACTTGGTACAGGATGCCATTCCATGTTAGCCTCGAGTAGACCCTGATCGAGCAACTCCACCACCTCAGTGTCTCTCGGTAGTATTGCACTGCACGGAACTCGAACGTAAGACATTGTCCGTGTCAGAGCTTTTGACCCATTTTTTCATTACATCGATAGCTGGCAGGCCTTGTGTTGGCCACTCGGCAAATCCAGCTCGATCAAGCGTTTCGGCAGTATTTTGAAGCATCCTCTTCTCCTTGAAAATTTCAATCATGCTCGCAATTCGCCCTTCAGGGGCCGCAGAGGATGGGCACGCAGCAGGGTCAACTGATGAACTCTCCAGAATGACATCGGTAGCCGCATCCATCTCCCACATTCGAACTAAATCTCTATCGCTTGCTTCCTGTTCAATTACGTCACGAAAGATGCCGTCGAGATCGCCATCATCATCAAACAGGTCATCATCATCTACACGATTGCGACTGTCAACCTGTTCAGCTCCTTGCGCTGTCAGTGCACTTTCACGTTGGGCTTTTACTTTTGCTTGCCCGCAGTAAAAGTCTTTCATGTTATTCATGATTTCCTTAACAAATTTGGTACGTGTTGGCTTCCACTGCTCAAAGCAATCAATCCACACCTGTTCCTCGCAACTTTCCGATTCGCCAACAAGATTTTCCAACCCTCGGAAAGGTTTAAAGAGCACCAAGGAAAGCACTGACAACTTACACTTCTGTTCCTGTGACGCATCTGCCTCTGCGTTGGGCAAGCGAAAACCTTGAACGATTGGTACAACTTTATCGTACCGTTTGCCGAGGCAATGAGTGTCAGAAAGTGGGTGTTTGCGCAGAAACCGCAGAGTGGAGCTCGTCAAACTTTCACATTTTTTCCTGAAATAACACATCGTAAACTCATACAAATTCACCGCTTCCAAAGTCTTCGGTCGGAAGATGTAATCATCTAATGCGGACACTGCGCGGAAATTAGCTGCCTCTAACGAGTTGTTATCAGCTATCAAATTGCACGAGTAATTTTCCGACATTGTCAGCTGCCGAATAACATCACCCACGGGTAGCGTTGCGCAGTTTGCACTTGCATAACAGCAAGATCCCCGGTACAGGTACAGAGCCGCCAACGGGCCTGCGATTTCTTGTCGATTAGTCACATTGTAGACTAGTGCTGCAACGCGCTTTCGGGCTCTAGCAACACCGTCTGGAAAAGCAGCGCTCTCCATTGCAACCTCAATATGTTCTCGCTATTGTCTGCGATTTAGTGCAGCCACTGCAACTGCTACTTGAGAATCCAATTGTTTCTGTTGTTTTGTCACGTACTTGCAGCAATAGTGAATGCGATCGCTGACGTCGCTACCTCCAAGAAGCACTTGAATGTCGTGGTTACATTTGAAAGCGGCCATGATTTCGTAATTGAACCCGTTCATGTATTCGTGGCCAAGAATACGCTTTAGCTCTACTCCTGCCGATCCAAATGACGTTTCTGCAACGCGGACACGAGGGAAACGATACCGGCAGAACGAGTCATTAGAAGTTATGACAGACTTTTTGAAGCAGCTGGTTGTATGACTCCAAAGGTGCTGGTTCAGCAGCACAGCAAGCGCGGATACGATATAGTCTTGTGCTTGTTTAGGCATTCGCGCATCGGAAGTCGAGGGGGATGAAACCTCGAGTAAACCGAGTCAACTCATCGTTCCTAAACGGATCATTGTCACTGGTACAAATAGGCCGTTGTCGATGGTTGGCCTGCTGCAGAAGCTTCGCAGTAAGGGCGTTGCTCTCACGAGCCAGCTCTTCGTTGCAAAAACTTGAGTAGACCGACTCGCGTTCGCTGATGGTCCGTATTGCGGATGCTTTCGTGTCGCGGTAAATACCTTCACTCATTGATTGCTTTTCAATCTCGCCAGCGGTCAGAGGACGCTCCCACATAGGCCAATGCGTCGGCCGAAATCTCAGTAGCGCGCTGCGAATGAGGTGCTGAGAGCTGCATTGCATACCACAGAGACCGCACTCAATCAGCAAAGGCTCTGCTGCAGAACAGTGAAAGCGAGTAACCTGGCTGACGACGTGTGGATCCTTCCGAGATACATCCGGTACCGGTAGTCCTTTCAGGTTCGAAAAGCTTGCACCACAGTTAGTGCAGCAGCATTCGTCTAAAGGAATAGGAACTCATTTTGCACTATACTATCAGCGTAAGAAGCCACTCGGTGGCGGAAAAGGTTGCCTTCAGGCGACTTCAAGACATTTTCAACGGCACTTGAATTCGATGGACACTTATTTAACCAGATGAGAAAGTGGATGTGCAGGGTGCCACGACCTTGTGTCTCCACCATGCCAAAAAAGGCCTTCACGTCGCCGAATAAGCCACGAAAAGATAGTCGTTTCCGAGTAGCCGGATCCATGCCTAGAGCGTATCGGATGAACACATCAACTTGCCGCATGAACAACCGTGCCGATGCACAATCATTGCCCCGGCTAGCTTCTCTTAAATCCACTTTACTTGGAAGGCGAGCGCTAAGCTCATCAAACAGTGTGGCCACTGATGAAATGCCTGTGTATTGTGCCAACACTTGAGAGTTGTCCGTGTTAGGCGTCAGGGTCACGAACAGCGCTGGCTGGCCAAGCCTTGCCTGATAGGCAAATGCCTTGTGCCGGCACTGAGCACGTTCGGCATTGCTCCCCCATACCGAGCGCGAACTGACTTCAACCGACTTCAGGAAGCGTTCGGCAACTGAGTCGTCAGTGGGTCGCCATGGAAGGCATCCCTGCCGACGGCGCTCGTTTAGAAGAAGAGCGCGCTTCAGCCTCTCGGAGGTAAGGTTTTCGTAGCCTTCGAACAGGTGGGGAAACCGTTGGCAGCGAAAGTGATTCTGGATGTACATGTTACGCAGCGAAATACGGTCGAATACCACCAACGAAAACAGCTCATCCTCTGCGAATTGGCGCTGACTCAGCAAAGTATAATGCTTCACACATTCTTCCACTGACACGTGAATTTCCCGGTCCTCTCCTGGATGACCACGCCCAAACGGAAACAAGTGAGGAAACATGCGCGCTAGCAAGGTCTCGGAGACGTCGCTGGCAATTTGAGTCGAGCGCCTGATCTCAAACTCACGTTCCGTGTTCGTTGTTGTTAGTACAGGATGTTCACCAACTACATCCGGCTCTTTATCAATTGCTAATCCAAGTCGTCGCTCAATCACACTGCACTCGTCCTGCGGATGCATCAAACGCCATGCGTCCGATTCACCGCGAAAGTCTTCCTGCTCCCTGTTAATCTCGTCATCCAAGTTGCCTTGAGGGTCAGCTACATGCTCCATGAAGGCTCCTTCCACATCATCCTCTGTATATTCACTGTTGAGAGCTGGCTCATTCACAGCAATGCTCGCATACAAGTGGTTGTACTGCTTGTAGAAGGCGAAAACGTCTTGAACCTTCTGCTTCCTTATTCGGTGCATTTTTCGGACGTGAGCGGCTTGAGATGGAGTAAACTCGCCGACCAAGACTACTCGATACGACACGACATCGTTCATCAATCGGGGCAGCAAACAAACCGGAGGCCCTGGTGTACAATCAAACGCGATGCAATGCGATCGAATGCATCGATGCCTTCCACCTCGCATCACACGTGTCATCGCTGCAAGGTGCACGAGCTGAGTCATCAGGCGTTCAGGAATCGTCAACACAACCAAGTCTTTCGAAAGACGCCCCACGAAAAATCCATTTCCAATCGCAAACTTCGGCAGCCTTCCCCGCTGAATCGATTTGTCACATTCACTGCAAATCGACATCCACGAACGCAACGAAGAATCATCATTAGTGTAGCTGTGAATTCCACGAGGCGATAATGAAACCCCCGCTAAACAGTCAAGTGAGTCGGGGGTCGATACATATCCACGAGCTTCTGCGGAATGTCCGTCGTATCGACACTAAGCTGCTTTCGCATCTTGCGTAGGTAGCTTGAATCCGTGCCCTCCACCCGTCGTGTGTTCTGGCGAAGCACAAGCCGGTCACACGAGACGCACACACACTCATCGAGGCCTCCGCTCCTAGCGCTTTGCGAAGCTGCTCCAAACATCTAGCCCGCTCATCGACACTGAGTTCATTGTCAAATGATTCACCCCGCTCCGTATCCCTGTCTGCTTGTCGTTTTAGCGTCGCGTGCCTCCGCTGCCTGTAGCGATTCAATGTCCGCTCCCTCTCATTGCTGGACTGAGGTGGAACGTCGGCATCACCTTCGTGCTGCTGTACCTTCGGGGCTGCTTGCTGCTTTCTTTCCCTGAACCGACGCACCCTGTTGCGATTCAGCTCTTTCTTCCGCTCGATATCCAAGAAGGCGAGAATGTCACCATCATCCTCCGTTGCGTCTACACTCTTCTGGGCCATCACCGCTTTGGCACCAGTTGTCGTGTCCGTGAGCTCTTGTGCTGTCCTAGCGCGTTGAAGACCCGTCCAGTATTCGCGCCACATAGCTACAAAAGGTTGAGCAGCAGTCGGGGCATCGTTCGCGGCACTGCCGTGGCCCGCCTGTATGTCCCCGATGCGGCCTAAACTCACGCCATTGGAATCAGTCGCATCCTTGGTGCCTCCTGCGCGTGCTCGCACAGCAAGGCATCGCTTCTGATTCCACAGTCGGTGCCCGCGCAGCCGTGATTCGTCCAAATGTCGGAGAAGGTCGCATCCGTCGTCGTCGCCGCTCGAATCGACATCGCGAAGCTTCCTCTTACCGTTGGCCATCTGCCAGGTGCGCAGCAAATTCGTGAATGGCAACTCGGTTGGTTCACTCCTCGTACACGGAGGCATGTTAATAAAAACATAAGACGTACCCATCTCCTCTGCGACTCGAGGAGGCTGCGAGTTTACCTGGCTCCTCGGTCTTGCGTGACTTGTCCTTGTCTTCCTTCGGCTTGAAGGCATGTTTATAAAACTACAAGACAAATTACCTTTCCTGTTCGACCTCCATATTTTTTCCATTTTTTTCCAAAAATCCAAAAACCCGATGGTATCGACCGCCATTACCCCCGCGGCCATACAAAACGTTGTGTACTCCTTGTGTAAAAAGTACCGGTATTTTGTAGCCATCGTTAGCGTTAGGTGAAAGCCGGTTTACTAGACACAGTTCTTACGAACTGTGAATTAGGCAGGTAAATGATACGTATCGTTAAGGTTTCAGGAGAGCGCTCAGCCCGACGGTCTCGGAGCCATTGTCGACCTTGTGAGCCTTCCAGGCGGCTGAAACGATGTTATTAGCCTTTCTAACTAAATTATCTATCGTCCTGCGCCATCAACCAGCTCTTGAGCGGCCGGCTTCGCGGTCATTTTGGAAGTTTTTGTTGGCCTTCACGATTATTTGCTGCCGAGCTTCGGAAATCTTCAGGCCCCTACCTTTCTTCACTGAGCCATGCGCGCCGTGCAGCCTACTCTAGCAGAAAGAAGAGATGCTCAGCTTCATTATTAGGGTCGGTTTGTCTCCAACAGGCTAATATTGGAGGAGCAGTGTCCGAAAAGGGGATGCTGTTATAATTCCTGGTGCCAACTTTATTGGCCAGTTCAATACACATGCATTGCTCCTACTACCTCTCTGTAGAGCACTTGGAAAATGTATGCAAATCATACAGGTCCTGCAACGGGAAGATTACTTGCAACGGGAATCCGTTGCATGTAGCCATCACCTCTCGGCCAATCACAATCCAGTATCCCAAATGATCTGCCAATCAGATTGCAGCATTCGTGTACCTTCAACACTTGACCACACATGCCCTAGCGAGGTAGACGACGAAGTGCAATCACAACAAGCAAATGGAGGCAACGAGCACTTTCGAAGGTGCGTTCATGTAGAAGAAGATGAACGACTTCATGAACAGAGTTGGGAAGGCATCATGATTTTTGTGTTGTACGTGACCAAGTGGTTTTACATCTACGGCAGCAGCATCACGTCTCCACAGCGTAGATCAGGACCGACTCCCGTTCGCGAAATCTTCATCGTTCAAGAGGTTGCATTCGTTTGTTGAAACCCTCCACCGTCAGAGGAATAACTCGTGCACTGAGTATTTTGACCTAGTAGTGATTCATTGAGCGACAAGCAACTGCGCGATCGCTTTGGCGATTTTGTGTCAGCGATCTAAAGTTACTAGCGGCATGTTCAGGCCGATGGGTTTCAATCTGGAAGAGATGACATCGTCCCTATCAATTCTAGTTGGCGATGTGCTTCACTGGCGTACGGCAGGACGCGCTTTACTATACTTTGAGCAGAGGTATCAGCTCTCTTGGTGGGCCAGAACGTGCCAGGCTCGACTTGAATTGGACTTTTGAGGTATTCAAGGCCCCGATTCGAGAAGCTAATGTCGTGAACTCGAAAAGCAACATGAACGTGGCCAAATTGGATGCGTACACTTGGAATTGACGTTGGCTGCTGAATTCAAGACTTGGGCTGTGCGAATGTGGTCGAAAAGGAAGGCTGGGTTTTCGTGGCGTTCAGTCTCCTCTTTCACTCGCAGACAACACCTCAACGGTTCGCACGAAGTTGCTTCAACAGGAGGAAGATCTGCTGGTGAATACAAAGCTGTGGTCGCCGTCGGCGAGTAGTGTTTGGTCCATGGCGAGGACAGCTTCAAAACAGCGCTGTGGACCAGGCGTAGGGAACAGTTGAGGGCTCCAGATGACACTTTCAGTGCATTTGGAGTTCCCTTGGAGCAGGAGCATTCCTACGACTGCCGAAAACAAAAGAGGGACAGCAACGAACGTAGCAACGAACGTAGCAGACCATGACTGTACTCACCATCACGTCGTTCTTCCTATCACGACGATTGCGTTTGACGGCGGCGTCCTCCGTCCCTTCATGCTCACTCTGGGATCTGCCACGGAAGACTCGACCAAAATGACGAACGCCGCTGTTCTCGTGATCAAGACGATGGCGGCGTGCTCGGGCACCGTCATGATCTGCAGTCCAGCGTTGCTCCTGTACCAGATCCTCCGAAAGCAGGACGTCGGCGTGGCGTCCGTGATTCCGCTCGTCACGCTGTTCGCCAATTGCCACGTCTGGGCGGTCTACGGCTACATGGTCGAGAACTGGTTCCCCATTTTCTGGATCTACCTCTTCGGCGACGTCATTGCTCTCGTGTTTCTCTCCATATACTGGAGATACACCAAGCAGAGACGCTATACGAACCGAGCTCTGTTGATCATGACCTCCATCTTGACGGTCGTCACCATCTACGTCATCGTCGGAGGACTGGGCTACACGAACCAGTCCCGGGACAACATGGGCTCCGTTACGGGCTTCTTCGCCGACATCTCGGCCATTTGTCTGTACGCCGCCCCCATGGAGAAGCTCTTGCAGGTGCTCAAGTACAAGTCGGCCGTCTTCATTAACGCGCACATGGTGATCGCCGGCCTCACCAACAACTGCCTCTGGTTCACGTACGGCGTCCTCACAGACAACTGGTTCATCATCTCGCCCAACATCCTCTTCATCTCGCTCAACTCCTTCACGATCGTGCTGTGCGTCGTGTTCAACCCCAAAACACATCCACTGCCTGACGACTTCTACGTCCTCGGCGACAATGAGAGCGAGACTGCTCCATCAGCGGCCATGGAGCGGCTCTCAAAAGCAAGTCCCACACCTGTTAGTCCGGCGTTTGCAGCTCTGCACTCGCCTCTGAGCTCCATTCAAGTATCAAAGTGAACGGTTGGCTGTCAAGAAGAAACTCTGCTGGTCTGTAGCTCTGCAGATAGCAATGAAGACCGACGCACTCAAGTTATTTAGTAACATCGACGTACATTATTATGGCAGATTTTGTTCACACAGGCGACGACGCTGCGTGGAAGTTGGCAGCAGTGCTGGGATCCGCTGTAGGAGTGACGATATCTTTGCTCTCCGGAGTGTTATCGTCTTTGAAGGCTCCGATGGCGTCCGAGTGCTGCTGCCGCTTGGGGTTGCAGAGGAAGTACAAAATGATCTGAACTAGCGGCAGCGTCGTGCAGAAGACGCTGAGCCCGAACACGAACATGTCGTTGACCACGAGGCCGTAGAGGATCCAGAGCGCGTTGCTGACGAAGCCAGCGCAGCACAGCGCGATGGGGATGGAGGCGCCCGACCTGGTCTTCAACACGTGCTTGATGGTCTCGAACGGCGACGTGTACAGCAGGAAGCTGCCTCCGGCCGTGATCCAGCCCATTATGTTGCCCACCGTGCTCAGGTTTTGATTCGTCACGCCTTCGCGTCCCAGCACCGCATACGTCGTGCCAACCGCTGCGAATGCCAGCGCGAACGCCACTGCCTTGAGCATGCAGCTGCGGAACTTTGTGTAGCGGAAGTACATGGCCACGTAGCAGGCTGCCAGCACCTCACCAACGAGGTAGGTCGCGTGCAGTGGGAAGATGTCGTTTGTGACGTAGCCGTAGATCATCCTGATAAAGAGAGAGAAAAGAGTTGGTGAGTACGTCAATGCAAGTCACGGAGACCGTGAAGACCTACCAGAGGTGGCAACTGATCCAGAGCGCCACTAGCGGCAGCACCGCCACCTCGCCCGTGTCTTTTGTCCTGTAGATGCGGTGGATGGACGGGATCGGACTCAAGCACATGACCATGGCAGCAATGGACGTGGCCGCCTTGAGCACCTCGGCAAAAGCCAAAGTGACACGAAAGAGTTCTGCTTGGTGATGGAGCGAGACATCCGGACCGCGTGTGCACTGAATGAAGAGCTGGAGATCAGCAGAGCAACTCGTGCGCTCAATCTCGTACATGTAGCACGAAGGACTCGTGGACTTTGACAGTCTGAAAGCCGTCAGTCACGCTTCAAGCTGAAGTACGGGCGCGATCAGTGAAATGGCCCTCCTGTTGCATAAGCTCCTCTATGAGCTACACTAGATTTCGGGTGGAGACTGCAGTGCCTCAAACGCTGGACTGGCGCCCGCCTTGCGATTGAAGCTCGTCTTGGGCGACACAACTCTAGCCTCATCAGCTGTCGACTGCAGATTGAAATCGTCCGGCAGCGGGTGTGTGCTCGGGGTGAAGACAAGATACAGCACGAGCGTGGACGTGTTCAACGTGATGAAGAGGATGTTGGGCAAGATGATGTACCAGTTGTCCGTGAGGATGCCGTACGTGAACCACATGACGTTGTTGGCGAGACTGGCCACCACCATGTGCACGTTGATGAAGACAGCCGACCTGTACTTGAGCACCTGCAAGAGCTTCTCCATGGGAGCGCCGTACAGACACACGGCCACGACGTCACACAGCACGCCCACCGTGGAGCCCACTTGACTCCTGCTCTGTCCGGTGTAGCCGAGGCCACTGACGACGGCGTAGAGCGTGACAAGGAGCAGCACCGCCAACGTGACGCCCAGCACACGCGCCACTCGGCGGCGCTCGGGCGTAAACCGCCAGTAGACGGCGAGGTAGCTTAGCCCCGCGGCGTCTCCGAAGAGGAAGACCCAGAAGACTGGGAACCAGTTCCGGATCATGTAGCCGTAGAGCATCCACATGTGCGAGTTGGCCAGCAGTGTGGCCAAGGGGATGACGGACGCCACGCCCACGCTCTTGCGGCGGACGATGCCGACGGTGGCGATGAGTGGGCTGCAGATGAGTGCAAGGGACGTCAAGGCCGACAAGACCTCGACCACGCGCATGGCGGCGCTGCTCACCATGACGAAGTGTGGAGATGTGCGTGCTACGTGGTGAATTGGAAAGTGACAAGCTAAACGAGCGGATCCTGGTGGTCGACGCACTCACCTCGTGATGTCTCGCTTGAGTACAGGAAACGCTTTCATAAAAACAGAAACGAGAGCAGAGATTTGTATGGTTATAGCGCTTAGATTGGATATACTGTGATTAACCAAGTGGTTTTGTATATTGGTTTCATTGAGGGAGATAGCCTGTTGTACGCCATTAATATCTTGTGTGTATTTCAGTCGCTCTGTTGTGCTTTATTAAAGATGATTGGTTCATCGATCTATTACGCTATCGCGTTAGCCGACATTGCTCGTTCCCTTTGCCGCTGGCCTAGAATGCTAAACGGTGCTACCGGTCTTTAGTTTAACCTTTTAACTTGCTCTCGGTGGGATATCGACCGCACGGCATCTCGATCTCCGTCTGTGGTTTGGAAGTTGTCCGACAGCGGGTGCGTCTTCGGGTTGAACACCAGAAGGTGACCGTGATGAAGACCGCAGACTTACTACAGTTTCTCCTGCAGTCGCATTCCTAGCTACTGCGGATGATACGAGGGCACAATTAATCATTTGTTTCTTGTTAGTCGATGCATTAATTGCTCTAGCGGTGCAAAGGCACCACTGGAGATCGCATGGCCTGGTACTCTGGGCTGCTAGGAGCCTTTACACTAACATCAAAGTCCAACTTGGGAGACACGTCGACAGCTACAACAACGGACCTCTCCTCGCTGTCGGTGGTCTCTGGTTTCGTCCTGCGGGTGAAGACGACGTACATGGTCCACGCGGCCAAGTGCAGCCAGTGCTGTGCAAATAATCATGGAAAGCGGAGGGAGTACCACTGTGCCCTTGTACCTCGACTATGGTCCATTGTCCATTGATGGCAAAAAATCGATCTACACTACCGAGTTATATTCATCTACCATATGCAGTTGTCGCTTTCGCCTACTAGAAGCTTCTCTGAGACGCAGGGCCCGCGCTACAGTTGTAGCATCCCAAAACGAGCGATTGTAGCGTAGGTACAGAACTAGCTCCAGCGTTTTCGGTAGCATAGACATTCTGTGACTCGTGTATACCAACCCAGCTTCGGAGAACAATCGCTCCACGTCGTCGGAGGTGGGGTGGGGTCCAGTCAAGGTTGCCATACTTCGGATCGACTTGCACACGCTTCTCCTCTAATGGCAGCAGGAGTGACGTCCACGAACACGGAGGCGAGGACACCAGCACGCTGAACTTGATTGAACGCGTCCTGTACGGCATCGTGCGCATGTGCTCGGGTGAGATGGTCGATGAGGTTCGTGTAAACTTTCCTTGCTGCCTGTGCACGCGTGGTGTCGCAGAGCTTGCACTCGTACTGCGTATCGGACAGTTTGACGTACTAAGCGTTCACGAGGTCTCGGTTTAAGGCAATGAAGGTCATGACAGCGGTGTAGTTGGCAGAGAGGCGTGGGTGCTTGATAGGAAGTCGGGAAATGAGATGAACAACAGAACCTCTGTAGTGGTGCTGCATGCATGCACCAAAGAAGGCCGGGCTTAGTATGCGAACCTTGGCTCGAGAACGAGCTCTGCTGCTCTCACAACAGTAGTTTGTATACACTCCATAGGGGTGGACCCTTGTGAGACAGCTCCCTCCCTAATGGTAATGGATAAAGGGTATTGATGGACAATGACCATCGTCTTTTGCGCAGCACTGAGTGCAGCGTGATGACAAACACTTGCGGCCCAGCGATGATCCAGTTGGAAGTCACTCGGCCGAACGTGAACCAGCCGAACGTGTTGAACGTCCCGACGGCCAGCGCGCGCGGGACGAGCGTGGCCGCGGACTTTTGCTTGAACGCGCGGATGAGGTTCTGCAGCATGAGCACGTGGATGGAGACGACGGTCACGTCACAGAAGCACAAGCCCTGCGTCTTCCAGATTTCTGCTCGAGTTTGGCCCGTGAAGCCCGAGGTGGCCGCAATGACGTAGAGCGTAGGCACTGCCAGCCACGCAAACATGACGCCAATGGTCTTGGCCACTTGGCGCCGGTCGGAGGCGTATCGCCAGTAGACGAAGAGGTAGCCCACCGACACGATGTCGCCAATGAGGAATACGGGGAAGCTCGGGAACCAGGTCTTGCCCAGGTAACCGTAGAGCATCCAGACGTGCGAGTTGGCGAGCACCAAGAAGATGGGGATGATGGACGCGGCTCCGACGGCGCGCTCTCGGTAGATGCGGCGCACGAAGAGCGACGGCATGTAGATCATGGACAGCGTACTGCACCAGATCCACACGCGCACAGCCATGACAACGTCGCTGTCGGCCATTTTGCTACAGACTTGGAGGCACTGGCCGTTGCTTGTGATGTGTGACGCAAATCGGAAAGTGCCTGCTGCGAGTCGCAGGTGGGTAAAGTGTTTAAATTTCTGGTACGTTTATACTTGTAATAATAGATGATTCCCAAAACAATTTTGAGTGTAGTTAGACTGTGAGAACTGATTTCCTTGTGGTTATATATACAAATGCGGAATGCAAGATTGTTCGTGCTGCAATTTACGATGACTCAGTTCAACCGAGCCGTTTTGTGTCGGCGCCAACGAACCGGAATGCCCGAGACGAATCGCACCGGAACCTCCAGCGCGGCGTGGTCACCACGAGTGGCGAATGGAGGCAAGCGAGCGAGTCGCTCTTCTCGGTTGTTGCCCAAGAAGGCGACGGCTCCTAGAAACGGTTGATTGTTTATGTCTTTTGTGGCATGAACGCTCGCCTGTCAAGTGCAGGAGCGGCAGAAATGGTAGGACTGGGCAGTGATAGCGTTGCCGGCCTGCTGCGTGCAGGGTAATGTGGACCTTTGACTTCCAAGGTGTCCTCGCCAAGGTTCTCCTGTGCGCATGTATCAAGCACACGGTCGGTCCCGTTGAGCGACTCGTTCTCCTCGTTATTGGGCGAGAAGTTAGTGCATTTAGGCTTTAGTGGTTCAGCGGCGCCATTGGCGACCGCAGCGTATGGTACTCTGGGCTAGCAGTCTTCGTTCTAGGATCAAGCGCGGTCTTTGGGGAGAGGTCGATAGACACCACGACGGGGCTGTCGTCTGCAGCGATGATCGTAGCGGAACTTGCTGCCACCAAGTGGGTTTTGGGCTGCAGCACAGCATACTGGACAAGCGCCGTCGTGTGGAGCACCATGACGAAGACGTGCGGGCCGCTAATGATCCAGTTTGAAGTGACTAACCCGTAGGTGAACCACCCGTACGTGTTCAGTGTGCCCACCGCCAGCGCTCGCAGGTTGAGCGACGTTGCAGACCTCGTCTTGACCACGTTAATGAGATTCCTCAGCATCTCCAGGTGCAGCGTCACCACTGCGAGATCGCAGACGTACCCCTCTGTCTTGCCCACCTCCGCCCGTGTCTGGCCTGTGTAGCCCAAGCCACCTACGATCACGTAGATGGAAGGAAGCACCAAGACTGCCACGACCGCGCCGATCGTTCGAGCAACTCGACGCCGTTCGGACGAGAACCGCCAGTAGATGAAGAGGTAGCTCAGAGCAGCAACGTCCCCCGTGAGGAAGACCGGGAAGCTTGGGAACCACGTCTTGCCCAGGTAACCATACATCATCCAGACGTGCGAGTTGACGAACAGCGAGAGCAGAGGGGTGATGGAGGCAGCGCCAGTGTCTCGCTCCTTGTAGATCTGTCGTACGAAGAGTGAGGGCAGGTAGGCCATTCTGAGAGTCGAGCACGCGACCCAGACCCGCACCACCATGACGCCGGCACTGTCGACCATCGATGCTGGGGACGACGAGGTGTATCGCTTCGGCGGCAGATTGTGAAGTGAGCCCAACGTAGCATTCATCGAGCAACGAAAGACATGCAAGCGGTCGGGTTTACATAAACGCCGAAGGTGATCGTCAAGACAAGCAAAAACAAACAGCAAGCGGTTGATCAATTGAGTAGTTTACTTGTACGTACTTATTAGTTCCTGTCTAGTTGTAGGCGAAGCGGCTCGAGTGGAGACTGCATCGCCTTGTACTCCGGGCTCGGGACGTTTGCGGTCTTGCTGCTGGCTGCAGCCTTGGGGGAGAGCTCTATCGACACTTGGATTTGAGCGTCGTCGTCGTTGCCAGCGGCGAAGAAGCTCTCGTGCAGTGGGTGCGTCTTGGGGTTGTACACCATGCACAGCAAAAGTGTGGACGAGTTGAGCGTGACGAACAAAATGTTGGGCGCGATAATGATCCAGTTGCCTGTGAGCACGCCGTACGTGAACCACATGCAGTTGTTGGCGAGACTGGCCATCACCATGTGCGCGTTAATGAAGATGGCCGACTTGTGCTTGAGCACCTGGAAGAGCTTTTCCATGGGCGCCGCGTACAGGCAAACGGCCGTCGCGTCACCAATGTAGCCCAGGGTCTTGCCGACTTCTGTTCTTGTCTGACCAGTGCAGCCGAGACCGCCGACGATGGCGTAAATGGAGACAATGACGAATATCGCCATTGTCACGGCAAGCACTCGAGCCACATAGTGCGTCTCGGTGGTGTACCGCCAATAGACGGCAACGTAGGCCAAGGCGGCAAGGTCTCCGAATACATAGCAACTGAAAATTGGGAAGTAGTTCTCGGCCATGTAGCCGTACATCATCCAGACGTGCGAGTTAACCACGAGCATGACGAGCGGGATGACGGACGCCACGCCGACGTGTTTCTGCTTGTGGATCTGGTACATGAGGATGGAAGGGCTGCAGATGAGAGCCAAGGCGCCGAAAGCGGCGAGGATCCGAACGACGAGGAGTAGTGTGCTGTCGACCATCGTGGACGAATGTGTGTGTAGTGTTGTGGACTCTTCTTGAAGGTGGCTTGGACGGCGAGAAGAAGGTAGCGCTGGACGAAGGCGCTCTTGAAGCACTTGAGTGCTCGAAGGCAAATTGCAAAGTGAGGCTTTCTAGAAGACGACCAGAGAAGACAATGCACTGCACGGGGAGATCGCGGCCAGCCAAGCTCGCTTTACAGAGGTCTGTCTCATGCATTTTGCACTTCATCGTATCCCGGAGATTGGATGCAGCGCCGGCACAAAACGAAGGCAACTGTACACTCGCCCAACTTCAGTTTGTTGCCAACCAAGCAGCGCAACGACTTGGTTCGGGCTCGGTTGCCAGCAACAGTGTTGCAAAACTTGTGCCATGCTCTGAAGCTGCTTGAACTCCTTAGGTCCTGAACACTACACTTCCTCTCGATGAGACTCTCAGCCAGCAAAGGTCTTCGTGTTCAGCGGAGCCAACGAGTTTCTGGAACTCAAGTCGAGGCCAATCCCTGCGCTCCAGCCATTTCTTTGCGTGTCTACGAAGTACATGGTACCGGTGTTGCCCTTTGCAAGAGAAGAGCTGTCGTTTTGCAAGCATGAACAGATAGGAACAGTTTCCGATGAAACTTTACACTGCGCCTACAAGTGCCTGGCCAGTCCACCCAGGAGATTTGAGCTCGATGAATGCGGCGCTGGTCGATCTCTTCTTGTCGTGATATGGTTCTGGGTCAACGCTGGTGCCTGATCGACACGACGACCTGGACCCCGCCAAGTGCTGCGGCGGCAGCGTTTGGTGTCAGCACGAAGAAGTCGTCGAGGATGGCGCTGGTCCAGACCCACAGACAGCCGTTCACGAACGCAGCCACCGACATCGCCACGGGCATGGAGGACGCGTTCTTGGTGCGGATGATCCGCTTGATAGTCTCGAGGGGGGGGGGGCGAACTTGAGCAGCAAGTTTATGGCGACGCACATGTAGCCAAGAATGTTCACCACCTGGTGCTTGGACTGGTGCTTCAATCCCACCGCCACATACACCGAAACGACGGCTAGCAGCACGACTGTGCTTCCCCACAACTTGTAGAACCTGCGTGTTGTGTGTCTTGCGGTGTTGTACGGCCAATACACCGCCGAGAAAGCGGTGACCGAGAAGAGTGTGAAGAAGTTACCAATGAGGTACGCGCAGTGACCCTGGACAAGTTGTTAAACGTGAGACCCTGCGCTACGAAGGTTGGGATTCAACGCACTCACCTGCGCATCTTTGGCAGAGCCGAAGAGCTGTTTTTCGGAGCGCGAGTAATGAAGAACCCTACTCCGACATCGTCCGGACCAACCAATTGCCCGATGGACTGAAGGCCAACCAGCGCAAGGACTCGAGTAGTTTAGTCTAGGAAGTAGTCATTCTCGATTTCACCGCATCGACAACGCCCACCACACCACACCCGCTTCACGAGCTTAACAGCTCGCGTCGGGTCGATAATGAAGCACTACCCGTTTTTCCCCAACTCTTCGTGACAAGTGCTGCGAAAACAGGAGTTCCCGAAAAGCGTGACGACCGGGAACATGGATACATCTCCGACAGCTCGCTGTTTGTAGACCCTGTAGATTTCGGGGAACGGACTCAGGCCCACGGCGATGGCGGTGATGAACATCAACACTCAGAGCGTTGTTAAAAGCGCTCCGCTCGCCATCGGTTGCGGCGGAGGTGAAGGAGCGTGTGAGCGGTGCCGCAGAGCGAAATGCCGAGCGCATTCTTTGATGAGTGGAAACTTTGAGATGGGACCACCTCGCTTCAACCAAACGTCCGCTACCAGAACATGGCAAGGACACAAGCCTCTCGGGCAGTGGCTCGGACCGAGCCGAGCCGCTCGGTGTCACGAAGCGATGGCGTTCTTGCCGAGGTGCGGGTGTACATGGTGTTTATTACTTATCAAACTATCAAGCGGGTGACTTCAGCTCGACGAACACGTCGCTCTTGGGTCGTTCGTTCTTGGGGTCTGCCTCCAAGTCGTACACGACGGCCTGTGACGCCCCAGAGCACGTAGAACCTTCGACGCGAGGAGCACCACCACCAGTAGACGACGCCAAAGACGATGGCGGCCATCGGCCATCATGACCGCGGCTGTCTGGAAGGCGCACACCGAGAACAGCGGGAAGAAGGTACCTGTAGATCATCCTGTAACACAAAAGCACCGCAGGCATCTTGAGTCATCATCTCGTGTCGGACGTTATCAAAATGTCCACCTCGAGCATACTGTACTGTACCATAGCTAGAAGTTACCACAGCGAGCGCCGTCACGAACGTCAGGACGCGCAAAGTGATCAGTAGCGCGTCGTTCGCCATGGCGTCTGCGCTCGACGAGTCCAAACCAATTGTGAGCGTCCCGCGCGCTCCCCAACGAAAAAAAGGAGCGTGATCAGCGATGAGTGTAAACACCAGAGGTGGTCTCTGGAAGCAGATTTGCACGAAGGTGGGCGAGTCTGTCGAGTCTAGAATGGTGCTCGATGAAAGGTGGGCGGGGAGGCGGCATTATGCTTGCCGCACCGAGGAGAGATCGATAGATCGTCTTTAAGACCGTCGACTGGGTTTGAAGTTGGTGCTTTAACGGGAAGCACAAAGGTGTCTGAGAGCGATGACACCTCCGACACTTGAGCAACCGACTTTCGAGATGGCCAGAAGACGACGTACAGCGCTACCTGTGCGAGGCCAACGATCGTGCAGGCGCCCCCATTGATCCAGACGAAGACGTCTTCGATGATGATCTCGTAGATCGTCCAGATTGCGTTCGCAGTGGCACCAGCAAGACACATTCCGACTGGAATGGAAGATCCTGAGCGAGTCTTCAGCACTGCTTTGATCGTCTCGAACGGCGCGACGTAAGGCAGCAGCGAAGCTAGTGTTACTACGTAGCCGACGACATTGCCAACTTGATCAGTCGACTGCCCAGTCACCCCTGCCACCCCGAGTATCGTGTAGCTCGAGCCGAGAGCAATCGCAATGAAAGCCGCGCCTATAGTTTTCGCAGCGTACGAGCGAACTGTCGTCCATCTGAAGTACACCCCGACGTAGATCATCGCGAGTATTGTGCCGAAGGCGAACGTGGCGAAAAAAGGAAAGTAATTCTGTAATGTTCTCACTGTTGCTGCAACAACTGTTGGTACAGCCGATGCGTGAACCAAGAGGCTGGGATGGCTTCTTCATCCACAAGTCTACTGGTATCCTTACATAATGTCTGCTAGCGTTTGTTCTGATCTCACAGCTGCATGTTGACCAGTGGAGTCTCGACTCGGGACTCTCGAGCGAGCTCCACTTGTATTGATTCGTGTCTTTAGTTTTTGATCATTCTGCATTTTGCTCAATACAACTCAGTTACTCTGACAACTCCGTGGTCCAACATTATAATTGGTAGCACTTGTTGGTCCACTTCAACTCAGCCGTGCTCTCTGGACCCGTTTCCTGTCTGGACAAGTCTCCGTGTTTTCCTGGCCAAGAATGGAAGAACAAAACCCCGTCATGACGGGGTTGAAAGGCCTAACACAGGCCCTTCACAAGTTCTCTCACACGGTTGCAACGCAGAACAATGATTTCCGATCGTCCGTTATGGATCAGCTTCAGCACCAACAGTCGAGTCGGGAATTCAAGATTGAGGACGCCTCGATGCCAAAATTCTACGGCAAGCCACAAGAAAGCGTGGACGAGTTCATATTCGAGGCCAAGTTGTTCATGAACGGCAAGAACATCGACTACGGGCATCCCGCTAACCAAGTGCGAGTGGTTGCTATGCTGGCCAGTAATCTACGCGACGGCGCGGCCTCGTGGTACCACAACCGCATCATGATCGACAATGAGCCCATCAGCTCAATTGACGAATTTGAAGCTGCGCTACGTGATGAGTTTCTTCCACCCGATCAACAGCATCGTCTGCGTGCAGCGTTACGTTGCTGCAAGCAGACCTCAGACGTCGAAGACTATGTCTCGCGTTTTCGCAAAATTATCACTCAGGTTCGCGATATGTCTGCTCTTGACAAGGTTGACCACTTCATCATGGGCTTGAAGCCTGAGACTCGTAAGGAGGTTGACTACCTCAACTGCAACTCGCTCAAGGCCGCAGTCTCAGCAGCCCAAGCCTACGAACGAGCGCATTTTGGTGGCGGTCGCCGCCCACGCAGCTCGACGCGACGCGCCCGAGCCAATGGACATTTCCCAAGTGAGTGCCCGTCCGACCCTCGAGCAGTGCCGCCGCCAACGGCTCTGCTTTTACTGTCGCGAATCTGGCCACCGCATTTCGGACTGTCCGAAGAAGCGTCAGGGAAACGACGGAGCTCAACGGATGGTGGTGGTAAGTTGGCCATCTATTTTGTTAATCTTTTTTCCCTATAGAAGCCTGATATGTATTGAGACGATCAATCAATGTGATTTTCTTTCTGATCTGTTCTTCAGTTGTAGCACGCTGTCGTACTGCCACCCGTTCCAGGTGTTCTGGCCATGGCTCCACGTTGTTGTCACCGGGTTTGTTGTACCTCTTGGTTTCTTGTCTCTGGGCTAGGAATCTCGCTGCGGTAAGCGATTTTCTCGTCGGTTTGATCCACTGTACTGCGAAAAAGCTGTCTTGCGGTTTATCTGGAATATCTTGTTTCAGAGCTGCTGTTCTTTTGCTGGATCGCTTTGGTGGTGTGCTTCTGGCTTCAACTTGGAGTAAGACCTGGGTCGTCAATTCCTGGTCCTTGATGATTTTCTTCCTGTCTGGATTATCCTGTCGTTGTATTCTGCTGGTGGAATTTGCACTGGGAAGGCCACACTGCCTGCTGCCTGCAGTTTCCATTCCTGTTCATTCTCCAATTTGTACATCAGCCATCCACATGTCGCTTTGGATTTCATGGTGTGGTACTGTAGTTGCCATACTGCGATGCTTGTCTGGGTTTCTGTCTCCCATTTCTGGTTCATCATCTCTTGACAAATTCCCAAACAATATCCCGCTACTCTTGTTTTCTCCTGTGATTTCCATGCACTCGCTACGGCTTTCACTTGGAAGGTTCCTGCCGCCCAAACTGTCTGCGCTGCTTCACTGGACTTGGTGTGTAAATTTTCAAAGATGTACTTATTCCGAAGTCTCCAGAGTATCGTTGGTGTAACTGTGGTCCATATCTTCCATAGTGTCTTCATTGCTGCTTCATGATCTGCTGTCCATCTTGTTATACATTGCTGTGCTTTCGCGAGGAACTGGGTTGTTATTGCCGGGGGCTGCCATGCCGCTAAGTGTGGGAGTAATGCTGTTCGTTCAGTGGGTGTCGTGGTCTTCGCTAACCAATGCTCTATCCACGATTTCCACGCTAGCCGAGCCTTCTCGCATTCCCAAATGATGTGTTCTGTTGTTTCTTGTTTAACCGGGCAGTCTGGTTCTGGGCATTGTGGATTTCGAGGCCACCCTCGTGAAAAAGGTTGAGTGCTCCAATCGCCAGTCGGTATATGGTCCAGTTTTGGTAATCTGTGAAGATTCCTTTGTTATTCCACATCTGCCTCGTTGTTTGAGCCAGAGCATTTTTCTTCCATACTGATTTCGTTTGGCGGCCTTGAATTTTTTTCAGCGTTGTTGCGAAGTTATGCTTGAGGTTGCTCCGGATGGTCTTCGATCTCTGTTTTCGAACTGCTTCTTTCAAGTGATTCGCTTTCGTAGCTGCAGGTGCTGTCCAAGGGAATTTTGCTGTTCTTGGGTTGGCCTTGAAAGCTATACCTTCGCGATGTCCCCACGCGGTCCATTTTGCTGCATCTTCCGTTTGTTCATAGTCGCTTGATACCGAAGTTATCCTCCATACCCATCCGTTGGCAGCTCTTGTAAGAGTCATGACTGTGTTCCTCTCTGGACCCCTCGCTATTCTCGCTACTACTGTGTCTACACTATCTACTTCCCATTTCAACTTTTTTTCGAGTTGTGGTCCCGTAAATGGTTCTATCTCTTTTTTTGTTGGTTCCCAACATCTTTTGGGCAAACTAAGTGATATGCTTCGGCTCCATCTGAGAATTTGCTTGTGTTGCCGAAGCTTGTAAATCTGCAATTGAAGTGGCGGTTTGATCACTGTTCCGTATTCTCCTGCTGTTGTCAATCCCGGTTCATGTACTACTTCAATGTCGCCGAGCTTTGCTGACTGTAGAGCTGGGAAATCTCGAAGCTTGAGTGGTCGCCCTTGTGAGTCTAGGATACTAGCGTTGTCGTGCCAATTTGAGTTCATCAGAAATTCCTTCGGGCTGGCTGCAAGCTTCTTTGTGTTTACTTGCGTGGACGTGAATCGCATTTGTTGCCCGTCAATCCAATAGCCAGAGCTGATTGCCGGTCCTTGTTGTTGTCGTTGTTTTATTGCTTCCTTTTGTTCTTCATTCGGGATAAATTATTCGGAGTGCGCCCACCACAATTCTGCTCTACCAAGCGCTTGTGCTGTGATTTGCGGTAGTTTCCTCTTCTCTCTCAAACTTTTGGTGATCATTTCAATGCTGGTTGGCTGAAACAGACAACGGTTCGCACTTATTGTTCTGTCTGGTTGTACCGCGTGATGCCATGCCGCTGCGTATGCGTCTCGTGGTGCATTTATCCATCTTTCCGCCAGGTTTGCTCTAGTCGCTCGAATTGCTGCATTGATATCCTGCAGCCCCAGTCCTCCATATTGTTGCGGTGTGAACAAAAGTGCTGGATTAAATTTGTGTCTCGCCGAAGCTGTACTGGCATTTCCATACCACACGAACTGTTTCTGTAGATTTTCCAATTGCCGCAGGGTCTGTTTGGGTGGCACTAGCTGTTTCGCGGTATATAGTATTGATGGCAATGCTACTGCATTGAATAACATGATGCGTTGTGCGACCGAGTTGCTAATGGAAGTAGCAATTCTGAATCTTCGTTGAAGTCCCAGTTCTCCTTAATTGATGTCTTGTTTCCCACCAGTACCCTAGCTGTCTTGTTGTGCTGGTTGGGTTCAGGACTGGAAATCCGTTCCACTTCGTTGGGGTATTGTGCGTGTTGAGGCCAATCATAATGCTTTTGTGAGGCTGTACTTTAAGCCCCGAAACTCGACCGAAGTCATCCAGTATCTGCTTAACTATATCCAGTTCTTTCAGTGAGCTCATGAAAATTGTACTGTCATCAACGAATGCTGAAAATTTATGAATTTCATCCTTGCTGCCTGGTACTTTGATTCCTGTCAAATTTGGGTTCCTGTTAATTACTTGTCCAGGTGTATCCACTGCCAATATAAACAACAGCGGCGCTAGTGGGCAACCTTGCCTAATTCCGGAGCCTACATTCCATTTGGATGAGAGGTTGCCATTCACGAGAAATTGTGCTGTGGTTCCTTTATGAAGAGTGCGAATTACTTTCAAAAAGCTATCCGAAAATCCATATGCTGCTAGTACACATTGCAAAAATTTGCGGTCCAGCGTGTCATACACTTTCCTTAAATCCAAGCAAAGTGCTGCAGCTGAGTCAGCCCATTCCGTTTCCAGGTCTTCCGTACTCATCTCCAACAAACTTCGAAGTATCACTACAGTCTTGTCAATGCTGCGTCCCCTTACAAACCCTTGCTGCGACTTGCTGATTAACTTTGGTAAAATTTTGTGTACCCGTTCTGCTAATATTCTTCCAAACATTTTGTATGCCGTGTTGAGTAGGGCAATTGGGCGGTAATCCATGGCTTCGGCTGAATCTCCGTTTTTTCGTAATGGAATAACCGTAGCTGCCAAGAACGATTGTGGTACTCCTGCTCCTTGAAGGATGCTGTTGAATAGTTTTGTTAGTGATGGTATCATCATTTCCGCAAAGTCTTTGTAAGATTCGTGGTTTAGGCCAGTCGTTCCTCCCGTTTTGTGTCTTTTGAGGTGGTCGATGGCTTGTTTCGTTTCTGCTTCAGTGATTGGCTTCATCATTTCTTCTCCTTCCTTCTGCGTTAGTCGTTGTTGTGGCGGTATTTTCATAAACTGCTCCGTCATTTTGGGGCTCCCTTGTTTGCTGTCTGCATGTGATTCCCCAAATACATGGCTCCATTCTGAGGCCATCCTTTCCTCAATAGGATATTCCGCATCATAGAAGTGGCCAGCGGAGGCTTGAATTTCAGAAATTGACTGGTCTCTTTGCCATTCGCTGTTCTTCTTGAAAAAGCGTCTCGTCTCGTCATCTCCTCCTTTCAGTCGTGTTCCAAATGATCTTGTTGCTCCTTGTCTTGCTTGTCGGCTGTTGTCTGCTAATATTTCTGCTCTGGTCGTTCTGGGCACTCTTGTTTCCGCTTTTAATTTTTTGTAGTAGTGCTCTGCTTGTCTTTGATCCGTTTTTTTTACTTGCTGAAGGAGTTGTTGGATCTCTGCTACTAAAGTGTCCCATTGTGTTATCGGTTGGTCAGATTCATCAAACGCTTCAGGGAGGGGCAGGAGACCTTTTTCGATCATTGCTTTTATTCTGTGTGGTCTTCCAGTCCGAATTGGGTAATAGACTCTACTTGTTGTCTTGTGTCGGATTGCTTTCCCGGTTGATAGTTCCAGTCGTACTTCCTGGTGATCTGATTCATGCGCTGCATCCATGACACTTACTGCTTGTGTTGCTTGAAATCTTCTCCTTTGACGTAAAATCGATCTAGCCGACTCGCTCCCTCTTTGCTCCATCTTGTGTTGTAGTGCAGAGCATCGGTCTTCTCGTCTTCCTCTTCTAAATCATGATGTAGTTCTACTCCGTCTGTCATATCGTATTTGTCCACGAGATGCTGTAAAAGTGGGCTTTCACATGCTGCTGTGCTGGGAATACGGTTGGTTATGCGATCCCGGCTCGGTCTTAGTACACAGTTGAAGTCTCCTCCTAGTATAATTGTGTCATGTCGTTTGAACCATGGCTCCAAATCCTTGAAAAATTGTGGTTGGTCTTCTTTTTGGGCTGGGACATACACATTGATGATCAGCCAGTCGTCCATTTCCACTGCCATGACCCTCTCTGTCCAGGACTCTTGATTCCATGGTTTCACTCTGTCACTAATTTCTGGCGATACTAAAATCCTCACCCCGCTAAACTGTTTTTGTGTTAATTGCCAGTAACTCAGCGGGTTTTCCGTTTTCGTCACTTGCCATGTGCGCTTCCATTGCTTTCTTATCTCCTCTTGTTCTGCGGTGGTGTGGAGGTTAGTTTCTTGAACCAGTACCATGTCTGGTATTGATTTTCCTCTTCTTCTTCTCCATCCATTCAACCACCTTCGTCTGGATGCTTTAGCGAATCCTCTCAAATTCTGTGTTGCAATTATATTTTTTTTTGCCTTCCATCGATGTCTCTCTTCTAACAGGTTCTTGTTTCTTCAAATAATGATGTTATATTGTGAAGGTCCGAGTAGTATTCACCTCTCGGAAATTCTCCAAACTTTGGTTTGTTGTCAGTCATTGAAATCCACTAATGCTTCCTTCCTTGCTTGGCCCTCGAAGTGGCTCGGCTGAGGATGGTTTCAAGTTTGGTCCAATACCCTACAAAGTCAGTCTGCTCGATTGCTGCTTCCAGCTCCGGCGAATTCCCCATTGCTTCAAATAGTGTTTCCACGTACTCCAGAATCGAAGACGGATCTTGCCACTGCTGTCCCGATACCATCTGGAGTTCCTCGTAGTATATTGAGCCGTTAGGACCATCTTGACCAGCTTTTCTTTTTTGGTTGCCCTACAAAGTTTCAACAACTCCATCCCTTCAAAATGTTTTTTTCAGTGGCGTCCAAAGTTCACTGGGATATAAGTTTACACTGTCTGGGTTTGTTTGATGTTGAAGTCTTAGAGCCTCCTTGCATTGTTGTATCCATGTACTTCGCTCTGGGTCAGGAGTGTCTTTTGCAATTTGATCCAAACAATGCAGGAGTACTGTTAGGCGCGCTGTCCTAGTCCATTCTTCCAGTACTGGGTCTGTCAGTTCTGCTAAAATGTATCCTGGAGCTCGGAACCGTTGTAGAATATTCATCAGTGCTAGCGAGTCCTCATGTACTACCGATTTCCAAGTCGCAATTGGAGTTGGCAGACTCGGGAACTTGCAGTGGCCTTGCCATTTCGTTTCCAGTTGGTTCCACTCTGTTTTGATCATCTTCATGTGGAGTCCTTGCTTCTGTTCAAGTTGTTGTAGTCTTCCTTTTTCCTCTTCTTGCTGGGGTTTCGGTGGTTCCTTTTCAGGTTCGGTTGTGCCTTCCATTATCGTGTCTTGTGAAAGCCACTCTGATCCTTCATCTACCTTACTGGAATTTTGCGATTCTGTGTATGTAGATGTGCTCCCAATTGCTTGTAGCTCGGCTTGCCATTGGTGCAGAGTGGTCTCCGTGATTTCATACACTTTAATCCACTCCTTCACCTTAGTTTCATCCCCCCAGTCCAGTTCTCGCAGCTCCCTCCTCTTTCCGGCTGATAGTCCTTCCAGCCCTTCAGTTGGGAATGCTTCGAGTTCCTCTTTCCTGTTTCCTCCGAATTTGTCAATTTCTTCTTGCTCCTTGTTTGTCGTGCTCTTGGTACTCTTATCGGAGCTACTTGTTGTTGGCGCTGCGTCAGTGTGTTTACCGGAGTTACTACTGGTTGTCATTCCCCTTGAGAAGTCTCGGTTACACACTGTATCATCCACTTCCATTGGGGTTGATTGTTTGAGTTCCGTTTGAATACTTTCGATCCATCCTGCTGCTGCTCCAGTGATGAAATTTTTTTCTTTGACCGTTCTAAACGTTTCTCCGTCCACTGTTCGTTCTCCCGGGTAAAATATCTGGAAACTCGCGTTTTCTAGGCCTCCAGGCGCCACCACCACGTAAATGTTTCGATTCAGAATTTTTGCTATCATTCTTAGAGTCATCTCCGATCCCCAGTATCTGTGATCCACATAATCTACTCGTTTGGAGGATGTTTGACCAAGGGCTTGTAGGTACGCTTTGAGCGCTTTGCCTGATTGATCTGGCGTGAGCTTTCCCTTGTCTTCATCAAGTGTCGTCAATATGGCCTCCCTGATGTCATGCGGGAATTCCTGCTCGTAGAAATGATTGGCCGCTGCTATGATTCCTTTTTTTAGCTTGGTTGTCAGGTTTTCTATTGCTCCACAATTTTCCGCTGTGTCAAATCTCCGTTGTAGTAACGCCATTGCGATGGCGTAGTATTGACAGTTTCCAGTTGCTGGTATTGCTATTTCCTTAAGCCCTGATCGCTGAAGCACTTGTTTCCCGGTTAATCCTTCTGTCTCCTGGGGCTGGACTTTTAAACAATCTGCTGCGTTCTTGAAATCCAGGCTCTTTACTTTTTCCTTGATTTGTTTGGCGATAAGTCTCTGAATCTTCTCCATTGCTTGAGTTTTCCCCCTTAGTTTGTCCTTTACTTCTTCTGCAATCGTCTTTCCTTTTTCTTCCTGTTTTCCGTTATCTTGTTTTTCTGTTCCTGTTGTCATCGGCTTCGTTTCTTTTTTTGTAGTTGTTGATTCATTTTTTCCCTCTCTTCCTTGTTGAGCTTGCGTTCCCCCGTCCTTTGGTTTGCTTCTCTGTTGTTGGCTCGATTTTCCTTTACCTACTATCTTCCATTCGGTCCTGTTTGTTTTGTTTGTACTCCGCGCCAATTTTTTCTGGTGGTTCAATCTGCTTTGTTTTCTCCCTACTCAAGATCATCTTTGGCGTCTCACTTGGCTGCTTTATTGTTGTTTCCTGGTGTATTTCTTCTTGTTTAGCTTGAACCCAGTACTTTTCCAGCTCTTCCAAGCTAGTTACCGTGGATGTCTGTCTGGGTAACGCTGCAATGTCTGCCGCGTTTACTTCACTGCTGTACTGTTTCATCCAGCCTTCATCGGAACTATTGCTTGAGTTCCTTGGTTGCTGCTACCGTCCCTGCCGCTTCCTCTTCCTCTTCTTCATCGCTTGATGTCGTGACATCAATGATCTCTCTCCGAGATTGCATTCTTGATGTCCTCCTCCGTTATCGGCCCAATGGGCCCTCCCCGCGCAAGAGGTTCCTGTTGGCTTTCCATCCGGTTCGGGTGCTGCGAGAAGATCGCTGTGCTCCGAATAGAAGGCAGTATAGTTCACTCCAGTCAAACAGTTCGTATTTAGCTGAAAGATGCTTTCTTTTGTAGCCGGTGTCTTTTCGTTGTGGATCACTCCCAGTCCCCACTAGTTTTAGTCTTCGGACGATCGCTTGAGCAGTCGGCCTCTGATTTGGAAGTGAGCTCAACGGCTGTAAATGGAGTATCCGTTGGGCACTGTGAATCTGAATCTCCGTGCGCAAAGTCTGAAAATGAAGGTCTGGTCGAATTCGAGATGGAAGAGCTACCAGAAGAACAAAGTGTGATTGGCACGTCTGTCTGCGCGATGGAGCTCCGCTTGGATAAGGTGCAAGTGGAAGGTAACGACCTTCTGTTTGTGGAAGCCCTCGTGAACGGGCGTTCTCTGAAAATGTTAGTTGACTCTGGTGCAACGCATAGTATTGTACGACGCGATCTGCTGGTGGCTCCCACTGGGACTCGTCTGGAAAGAATTCAGGCTCACGACTTTGAAGGTAGGCTATCGACGACTACCTCTCGGAAGTTTACTGTGGACATGACGGTGGAAAACCGTGTGTGCCCGGTCGAGCTGGTAGAGTGGCCATTACGGCAAGATTTTGATGGCATTCTTGGGCAGTCATGGCTTTCTCGTGAAAATCCCGACATCGACTGGTCTGCTCGGATTGTGTCATGGCGACGCCCTACTCGTCGTAATGTGCCTCGAGAATGGACACCACCTCCTAGTGACGAGCCTACCATCGAGTACGTCGATGCCGATGAGTTCCAACGTAATCTGAAGTCTGGAATGTACGCTGAAGTGTACCATCTCGATGTTGTGGCAGATAACGGCAAGGTAAAGCCTGATGCTGATGTGTCAAGCTTGATTCGAGAATTTGCAGACTCACTACGCGAAGAACTTCCCGAAGGACTTCCTCCAGAGCGCGATATCGAACACCCTGTACAGCTGAAGCAAGGTGCAGTTCCGTCTTCCAGGCCTCCGTTTCGGCATGCGCACGTTGAGAAGGCAGCCTTGCAAGTTTTCGTCGACAAGCTTTTGCAGAAGAAGTGGATTGAACGCAGTTCGTCTCCCTGGGTCTCAAGTATTTTTGCTGTTCCCAAACGTGATCCGGTGACGGGGCAATTGCCGACGAAGATACAGTGGGTACGCGGTGGTGATCCGTCGAAACCTGTGCGGTGGGTTATCGATTATCGGTACGTTAACTCGGCCACCAACATTCCACGCATTCCCATTCCCAGGATCGACGAGATCTTTGATCGCCTGGCTGGAGCTCATGTGTTCACGTTGATTGACTTGGCCTCGGGGTATCATCAAATGCGGATGGCATTCGACTCGCGTCCGTTCACTGCTTTTCATGCTGGATCAGAGATCTACCAATGGTGTGTCGCTCCCATGGGCCTGGCAGGGATGCCTGGAACATGGTCACGTTTAATGCGTCGAATCTTCGAACACAAGGAGCTCGCCGGGTTTGTTGTCGTCTATTTAGACGATATTTGTGTGTTCTCGAAAAACCGGACAGAGCATTTGCAGCATTTGCGACGAGTATTTGAAATTCTGCGCAGCGAGCAACTCTATGCGAGACCCAGTAAGTGTCATTTTGCTCAGAGCGAGATCCGTTTCCTGGGGCACATCGTAAGTGGTGTGGGTGTGCGAGTTGATCCGGACAGAACTGCGGCGATAGCAAATTGGGCGCGACCACAGAATGTGAAGGACTTGCAGCGATTCTTGGGAGTCGCTGGGTATTACCGGCGATTTGTGCGGAGTTATGCTGATCTCGTTTTACCTCTCTCCAATCTCTTGAAGAGCACGACTGAGTGGAAGTGGGGCTCCGATCAAGAATTCGCATTCAATACCATCAAGAAGACGCTCATCTCGGCACCTATCTTGCGCTTACCAGACATGAACTTGCCTTTTCAAGTTACTACGGATGCTTCGAAGTCGTGTGTTGGGGGTGTTCTCAGTCAGCAAGTTAATGGGTTCCATCATCCTGTCAGCTTTTACAGTCGCAAGCTCTCGGATACAGAGACCAAGTGGGCCGCGCACGAGCAGGAGCTGTACGCCATAAAACATTGTCTCGGACGCTGGAGATGCTATTTGCTCGGAAACCATTTCGTGGTTCACACTGACAACTCGGCGTGCCGCTGGTTCTTGCAACACCCAAACTTATCTCCAAAGATGGCTCGTTGGCTCGAATTTTTCGGTCAGTTTGATTTTGAGCTCGTGCACAAGAAGGGTAACTCAAATGTTGTGGCAGATGCGCTTCCTCGTCCTCCGGTTTGCGTCACAATGGTCGGTTCGTTCGTCTTCAAGACGCGTTTTCTTACCCGGGCTGCCAAGCTTCTTATTGAGGGAGCAGCAGCTTTTGTGCCAACCTTTCCTCAACAACCGGCGGATGGGGCATCTCTCGGGCACGCGTCTCTTTTGATGGTGGGGGAGGATGATCAATTTATACGAGACATCAAAGCAGCATACGAAAACGATAAGGACTGTGTTACGATTTTGCAAAGTTTACAACGCCAGGAGGAGCGGACATGTGCAAAGTACGAAATTATCGATGGTGTTTTAGTGGTGAAAGGCACAGATGCGGTCCGAATACTTCGTGTTCCTCAAATTGATTCAATCCTTCTCCGGCTAATGCACGACTTTCACGATGCTGCAGTGGTGGCACATCCTGGTGTGGAACGTACGATGGTGGCGATGCGTCAGTATTTCTGGTGGCCAGGAATGCGGGAGCACATTGCGCAGTACATCTCAACTTGTGAAGCTTGTGTGCGGCACAAGTCTGGATCTCGGCGGCGCAAAGGATTGCTTCAGGCGTTTCCTGTTCCAGATTACTGTTGGCAGCATGTGACTATGGACTTTGTTACAGCGCTACCACCGAGTGAAGGTTTTGATGCAATTTATGTGGTTGTCTGTCGACTCTCAAACAGACCATGTTATATTCCCACTACCAAGGATGTCGATGCCAAGACAACAGCGAAGTTGTTTTTTGATCATGTCGTTCGCTACTACTCTCTGCCTGAGTCAACTGTGTCGGACCGAGATCCAAGGTTCACGAGTGAATTTTGGCGCGAGCTGATGACGATCATGCAGGTGAAACAACGAATGACGGTGTCTAGAAGGGCCCAGGCCGATGGCCGAAGTGAACGGCAGATTAGAACTCTGGAGGACAATCTACGATGTGTTGTTTCTCATTATGGAGACAATTGGGCGAAGATGTTACCGACGGTGGAATATGCCCATGCCACGTTAGTGTCAACTTCGACTCGCATTTCCCCGTTCGAGGTAGATTGTGGACGAAAGCCTCGTTGTCCGATAGTTGTGGCAACCTCGGGAAATTTGGCACAAAATATGACTCGATCGCGTCAAGAAATAATTCAGTTGGCGCAGCGTAACTTACGACTAGCTCAAGAACGCCACGCCCACTACTACAACAGAGGACGGCAGCAAGTGCAGTTCAAAGAAGGTGACTTGGTGTACGTGGACTCACGGATCATGAGCAGTGAGCTTGGTCAGCCGGACTACGACCCAGAGCGCGACCCAAATCGTAACAAACTATTGCCCAAGTGGTACGGCCCGTTTCCAGTTGAGAAGCGGATCGGAGAAAATGCCTATCGTGTTGCACTACCGCATCGCTATTTGGCCCGTGGATGACATGCCACATTCAATGTGGACCAGCTCAGGCTTTCGCTTGACGTCCCAGAGATTTTCCGTGGTCGAGAGATCACTAAGAGTGCACCTCGGTTGTATGATGAAGATGGCGAGCGTGTGTACGTGATCCGAGCATTACTTGACCAGCGCCGCCGCGGTGGACGAAATCAGTACTTTTGCTCATGGGTGGACTTGCCCGAGAGCGAGAACTCTTGGGAGTTCGAGGATGACATCAGTCATGTCAGTCACTGGGATACACTACTGGAGGCCTTCAAGCAAAACCAACGCCATGCTTCATCGGCCCGCAGACCCAGGTAAAGCGGGGGAGGATGTAATGTTCTCACTGTTGCTGCAACAACTGTTGGTACAGCCGCTGCGTGAACCAAGATGCTGGGATGGCTTCTTCATCCACAAGTCTACTGGTATCCCTACATGATGGCTGCTAGCGTTTGTTCTGATCTCACAGCTGCATGTTGACCAGTGGAGTCTCGACTCGGGACTCTCGAGCGAGCTCCACTTGTATTGATTCGTGTCTTTAGTTTTTGATCATTCTGCATTCTGCTCAATACAACTCAGTTACTCTGACAACTCCGTGGTCCAACATTATAAATTCGCTGTTGCCACGCCGTAGAGCATTCTGCAGGGCACACCAATTAGACTCTACGAGCTCACAATAGAATGACAAGGGCTTCGAGACGTACGCCATGTGACAGTTGAGCCATAAGCCCACATGAGGGAAGAGAGCTACCTCACCCGTGTCGTGGGTCTTGTGGATCGTGTGGATCGCGGGGACGGAGCTCAGCAACATGGTTATCGTGCAGGTCGACGCCAGTGCCTTGAGTACTACGAGCCCCGCAGTCATCTTCAACGCTAGCGATTGTGAACTTGTGATTGTGGTGATACAAGTTGAGTCGGAAACTAAGTCTGGCGAGGAGCAAGGAGCAGCACCAGCGTCTCCAATTTAGGTTGAGAGCATACCTTTGCCTCCGCAGACGCGCGTCGGATCAAACCGATTAGAAGCTGAGCGCGTTACTCGCCAGTGTGGAGACCAAGGCACGATGTTGAAGTCGGTTTCCGGTACAGCACAACACGATCGTACGCTGTGGTTGTTTGATATTGATATAGAGTGTTTTCTATTTGATCTACAATCGTGTTCTTACGGCTGCTACGAGATGCACACCGGCACAAGAGCTGGTGAAGAATGGTATCGAGCCTACCACCGCACCTGGGGGCGACTAGAGTCACCACTGGAAAAGCGGTAACAGTCTTGTCCAGCTTCGCTTCCTGCAGTGTCACGGGTAGCACATTTTTGCTATCTTCAGAAGTCAATTGATCCACAGCTAGGACTTCTGGAGACTTCTTCGTCGGGCGAAAGACGAGGTATAGCGCCACTTGGACGAACCCGAGAGCTGAGCACGCTGCACTGAGGAGGAGGATAACCATGTCCTTGGTGAACAGTCCTTCGACGGTCCAGATCAAGTTGGAGGTGGCACCAGCCAGGCACATGGCGAAGGGGATCGAAGCGCCCGATCGCGTCTTCAGCACCGTCTTGATCGTCTCGAACGGCGCAACGTAGGGCAGTAAGCAGGCGACAGTCATCATGTTGCCTGCGATGAGGCTCACTTGGTTCACCGGTTTGCCAGTCGTGCCCGTCATCCCCAACACAACATACACGGAACCGAGAACGTTTGCGATAAGAGCGGCTCCGATTGCTTTCAACGAGTATGCTTTCGCTTTCGTCCAGCGGTAATAGACACCGACGTACGCCGTCGATATCATTGTGCCAAACACGTAAGTGGCGAAGAGAGGAAAGTAGCTCCCGGTAGTCCAGCCGTAAAGCATCCTAAAGAGCACAAGGAATCTGTCAGTCAAAGTACAAGAATACGGTGAGAATGACATAATCAGCTTACACCATGCAGCAGTTGAGCCACAGCCCAACGAGGGGGGAGAGCCACCTCGCCCGTGTCGTGGCGCTTGTGGATGCCGTACAGTGCCGGCGCAGAGCTGAGGATCATGACGACCGAGCAAGTTGACGCCATCGCCTTGAGTACTGTCAGTCCTGCACTCATCTCGACCGTTGCTTGGGGTCTCTCAAAGAACTTGCTGTGGGTCGATCCTGTCTACTTGAAAACTGAGCAACAGGAGATGAATTCAAAGCCGACTGCAATCGCCCTTGCGGTGAAGCCTTTGGGCTACATGGTGTCCTGACACCAGCTTTGAGTCGCAGCATTGCTGTTGCTGCTGCAACGAGCAGTGCGCGTGCTTATTTAGACCAACATCCACCATGCCGACATCGTATCACATTCTCTGCTTCTCTGCTGGTGCTTCGCTGCTTCGCTGCTTCACTGCTCCAGTGCTTCGATGCTCCAATGCTGCAGTGCTTCACTGCTCCAGTGCTCCATTGCTGCAATAGTATTGGGGCGCGAGGAACACCTCGAGATGTTTCCCCTCGTCTATTGTCCGGACTGTAGACGAATGACTCGTAAGCTAAAAACAAGGTGCACACGTCAGGTGCTGCCTTCCGTTCCATCTCATGCACACGACCAGCGCGAGTTCAGGCAGAAGTTTCCGGTCGGTACTAACGCTGCTGCGGGGTTAGTACAAAGCGCAAGAATCCACGCAGCATGTAATGATCTGCACGTACAAAAGCAGATCAAGTTCACAACATTAGTTGAATCCGCGCACAGAGAGCCTGTGTCGCCGCCGCCTGCATACTTACCGGGTTGCGCATACGCTTGCTCCAACAAGCCACAGCCAACCAATGCATATTTCGGACTGCGCTCTACGAGGGTGCCCTTGGGCAGATGGATAGCACAGAGCAAACAGATAAACACATCAGTTCAGTTTCCAACTTACCTTCCGACCAACAAGCACAACTACAGCCCTTACACTTGGTAGCACTTCGACCCAACGCACGCTCCCTCAGTTCCAGTTCCAGTTCCAGTTCCAAGTTCCAGTTCAGTGCCAGTCTCCGATCTGCACGTGCCACCGGTGTGCACGTCTGTCCAGCCTCGTCCGACCCGCGTTGCCTTTGTGCACGCCTTCTTCTAGACCAAGTCCTCGGGTGCACCGTGTGCATCCATTTCTCCGTCCGTCTTCTCCGAGACCGCCGTGTGTGTGACCTCCGCGCCGTCGTGCGCTCGCTCCTTCTTTCTGGGGGAGGAGTACAGACACGCCACGTCGCACATCACTTCGTGTCGGCATCTCATTGGTTCATCCAATCCAATCACAACCGCGTGTCCATTACGGCGCCACTACCTCAGCTCTCACTTGCAAAGTAGCAGTGAGCAGCCGAGTGTAACATCTGCGTCGGTGGACTACTGCAAGTGGTTACCGGAATTGACGGAAACGGAGCTCCGGGCGAGCAACTGTACCCTCTGTGACTTCGTTGGGGCTAATTAAACATTGACGGAAGCAGCTCTCCTGGGAGTGCCTGCGACTACAACTTTGATTGATTTGGCTAGGGAGCTTGCGCGCCCCAGTCATCTAGTGACGACGCATCTGCGTAGGCGCAATGGAAGAAACAGCGACGCATGCGGAGAGCATGCAGCAGATGTTCGCCTCGCTTGCGGCGATGATGCGCGAACAACAGCAGTTCATGGCTCAAACCGCCGAGCTGCAGCGCCAAAAGGCCGCAACGCTTCAGCAGCAGCAGCAGCAGTCGACAGTTTCTCAGCAGCAGCTGCCCAGCGATTCCACAACGCATGACACGCGCGAGTATCGCGCCGAGGGCATTGTCATGCCTAAGTTCACCGGGATGAAAGATGACGACGTTGGCGATTACATGTTCAGCGCCAAGTTGTACTTTGAATCGAAGAACATCACGTATGGTGTAAATGCTCCTCAACAACGACCGCTGTCGCTGTTAGTCGCGAACTTGAAGGGTCCTGCAGCAGCGTGGTATCGAGAATACGTTTCTCACGATGGCAACTACATACAGTCCGTGACGCAATTTGAGGAGCTGTTGACAAGCGAGTTCACTGCGCCAGACCGTCAAGAACACCTCCGGGATCAATTGCTTCGTCTGCGGCAGAACAACTTCGTGTGTCTTGAAGATTATGTGGCCACCTTTCGCAGCATCATATGCAAGATCGAAGACATGTCGGATATCGACAAAGTGATGCATTTCCAGAAGGGACTGGTTGTGGAGATTCGCCAAGAGGTCAAGTTGCGCCATTTCCGCAACACAACTGATGCCATTTCTTTCGCGTTGATGTATGATCCCACAAACGTTAGCTCGCGGGGACAGAACAAAGAGCAGGTCAGTCGTCGTACGCCAATACACCGCCGCTCCCATCCACAGATGCCCGTCGACGAACCAACACCGATGGAAATTGGCAGTTCTCAGTTCGTGTCTCGTGACGAATGTCTGCGCAACAACTTGTGTTTCTACTGCAAAGAACGGGGTCATCGCCTGGCAGACTGTCGCAGTACGCCTCGTGGGCCCGGCCGTCCAGCGGTTGGTCAGACGTCCTTCCGTACGAACCAGAGCTCTTTCCGCCGGGTGGTTGAGGATGATGATGCCGAGGAAGAAGACGGAAACGGCACCGTTGAAATACTGCAGAGTATGCAGCTTAACATGGTTACTGTCCAAGCTCCGTCGACCGTCCAAGCTCCGTCGACCGATGCGCGAGCTCTACTTCGCGTGGATGGTTCGATGAACGGGAAATCGGTTCGTATTCTCATCGATAGTGGTGCAGAGCGAAACATCGTGCGCCCTGGTCTCGCGCTACATGTCGTTGACGCTGCAAAGGTTACCGCAGAACGCTTTGATGGCACAACTACACCGGCCCGCACGGCGCTCCGATGTGTGGAGACACTGCGCTTTGCTGACCAGGTTTTCGCCGAAGTCCCTCTCATTGAGTGGGAAGTGTCGGCGAACCAAGACGTGATTCTCGGGCATCCTTGGCTGGTGCAATTCAACCCAACTATCGATTGGCAAACAGGTGTGATGAGTTTCCGAAAACCGCGCGTAGTGGTTGATTACCGCTCTTTGAATGATAGTATTGCGGTGAAGCGGCCTGTCAACGCCCCGGTAGTGACGCCTAAGCTTCTACAGCAGCTGCTGTCTCCGGATTTACGGCAGCAGCTCGACGATCACGTCAACGCCGGATACTTTCACATGCCGTTGGACCCAGGCTCAATTTCAGCGATAAGTTGCAAGCCAGCGTCTCAAGCTTTTGACAAGAAAAACGATGATGAAGAGTGTGCATCATTGTGCGTGCTGTAGCTGAAAAATTTGAGGCTAAGGTGAAAGGTCAAGAATATGCGGAGCTGTTTCACGTCACCGTGAAGACGTCGCCCAAAGTGAAGACTGTGCCACTTGAACTTCAGCCAGAGTTTGCAGACGTCTTTCCCAGCGAGCTGCCGGCACAGCTGCCGCCCCAGCGATCCATCGAGCATAAAGTGGTATTGAAACCTGGTGCGCAGCCCAGCAATCGTGCCCCCTTTCTACTTTCGAAGGTTGAACAGGAGGCCCTGGAAATCTTTGTGGCCGATCTTCTGAAGAAGAACTGGATACAAGTCTCCGACTCACCATGGGTAAACAACATCTTTGGAGTGCCGAAAAAGGATCCGGTCACAGGCAAGTTCCCATCGAAACTCGAGTGGCTTCACTCCAACAATCCTCATATGCCAATACGTTGGGTTATCGACTACCGGCTCGTCAATGCTGCGTCGGACATCGCCAAGATACCGCTACCTCACCACGAGGAACTATTCGATCAGATGGAGGGAGCCACAGTGTTGTCTATCTTGGATTTGGCGAGTGGCTATCACCAGATGCGAATGTCTCCAACGTCTAAGCAATTCACCGCATTCCAAACCAACCATGAGATTTATGAGTGGAATGTGGCGCCGATGGGCCTTGCTGGTATGCCTGGGACTTGGACTCGCCTGATGCGGAAGCTGCTGTAGTCGTTTCGCTTTGTAGTGGTTCATTTGGGCGACATTTGCATCTTCTCACGCTCGATGTCTGAACATGTCAACCATCTTCGGCAAGTGTGCCAAGTTCTTCGCGACAATCAGTTGTACGCCCGTCCCGACAAGTGTGACTTCGGCCAACGATCAGTGGACTTCCTTGAACACACCATTTCCGAGGCGGGTCTCCACGTAGACTCTCGCAAGACGCGGGCGATTGCCGATTGGCCTGCACCTCGAAATGTACAAGAGTTGCAGCGGTTTTTGGGCCTTGCAGGGTACTATCGTCGGTTCATTCATGGCTTCGCTCAGCTGCTCTTACCCTTGAGCTCATTGGTGAAGAAGGATGTGGTGTGGGTCTGGGAGGAACCCCACCAACGATCATTTAGCTCTGTCAAGTTAGCCCTTCAGCAGGCTCCTGTCCTTCGATTACCCGACTTTGCCAAACCATTCATCGTGACCACAGATGCCAGACATGAATGCATTGGAGGTGTGTTGTCCCAGCTCCACGACGGGCATGACTTGCCGGTGGCGTTTTACAGCAAGAAGTTGGGCATTCACGAGCTTAATTGGCCCGTACATGAGAAGGAGCTTTTCGCCATCAAGCAGGCATTGACTCGTTGGCGCCATTACTTGCATGGGTCGCACTTTGATGTCGTCACGGACAACTCTGCTTGCAAGTGGTTCTTGCAGCACCCTCGTGTTTCTGGTCGCCTTGCACGCTGGCTCGACTTCTTCACCACCTTTGATTTCAAGCTCCATCATCGCCCAGGCTCGCAGAACGTGGTCTCTGATGCTCTGTCGCGCCCGCCGACGGCTTCACGTCAACGGAGGGGGATAAGGGAGATGCAGCTGCCGTGCCAGCCCAAGTCCCATTTGTGCGCTAAGGTTTTCTTGTGCCACGTGCGCAGTAGTGCGCGCGGCTAGTGATCGACGCGCTGCGACCTGGAACAAGCTGGTCACTATTTCATCGCGTGACCAAGCTCTCATGTTAGGCGCCAGCAACCAGCTTCGTCAATGTGTACCACAGGAGTGGCCCAAGTGCAGATGCAGCTTAACGCTTCGTCGGTGGTGAACGCAACGACGGTCAGTTCCATTCAGCTGGACCTATCCACGAGAAAGAAGTACCAGAAAGCTTACGCCAAAGACCCTGCTTACAAGAAGATCTGGAAGACGAAGCGTGCTAGCAGCGACTATGAAGTCCACGAGGGGCTCATCTATTTGAAGAGTGACCAGAACGTTCGTCGATTGTGTGTGCCAACCCAGCGACAGCTTCGCCTGGACGTCATTCACAACGTTCATGACGCAGCCATTATGGCCCATCCAGGGGTTCGACGAACGCAACTAGCAGCAGCACAGTGGTATTTCTGGGTGAATATGGACCACGATATCAAGGCATACGTTCAAAGCTGCGAGGCATGCATGCGATACAAGTCGAGTACGGGGCGCAAGACAGGAAAGCTACAACCCATTCCGGTGCCATCCTCTTGCTGGGAGGTCGTCTCGACTGACTTCATTACGCACTTGCCGGTGTCCGACGGGTTCGATGCGATCATGGTGGTGGTGGATAAGTTATCTAAGCGGCCCGTCTACATTCCAACTCTCACCACGGCTACGGCAGAAGATACAGCTAAGCTGCTCTTCAATCATGTGATTCGACACTATAGTATCCCATCAACCATCATTTCAGATCGAGACCCAAAGTTTACATCGAAGTTTTGGAAAGCGCTTGTCGGTTTGATGAAGATCAAGGCCGCAATGACCACTGCGCACCGAGCTCAGGCGGATGGACAGACCGAACGGCAAAACCGTACGCTGGAAGACTCACTTCGATGTTCCATATCATATCACGGCAAGGATTGGAATGAGTGCCTGCCTATGATCGAGTACGCGCATGCCACTGACACGAAGTGCTCTCGAAAATTTGGCTGTGACACACTGCCGTCATAGACGATGACCGAATATTTACTATGGAGATTTTGGATGTTGTGGATGCAGTGGCCTGGCTGTACCCGTGCGACATGGAGTGACGTGTGGGATAGGGGTGGATTCCTGGAAGGAAATCACGCCTGAATGCAGATGGGCCCAAACTGGCCAGAAATACGGATCCTGGATGTGCATATCCAGGATTCCATGAAGTATTACGTCTGCCTATGGACTTTCCCTTACGATGAGTGCCTAAAGCCTGGCGGAAAGTGCCTCTGGAGAACGTATCCCAGGGTGCACCTCATCTTGCTGTATTTCAGAGCGACTTACGACTTTGAATCCAGAATAACACCACCCCCACTACCCATGATCGTGCGCTGGAGGCCCATTAGCCACTACACACCGATTATTATGGAGATTTGATCACGACTACGAAGTGTGCGAAGTGGAATCCAGAATACAAGTGCAGAAAACCAGAATTACAAGACATGTCGTCAGGATACCAAAACCTGTCGTCAGAATTTACATGTTCCTGGATTACACCTGTGAAAACTGTGGAGCCCACAAGCATTTCGCCACTTCCAATAGTGAACTCAAGTGTCTACAACGCCAAGTCACCTGAAACTGCTCAAGTGTCCTGAATATCAAGTGAATTCAGAGACCAAGAGAGCCAGCGTCATCAAGTGAAACGCAACGTCGTCATCAAGTGAAACGCAAGTTGAACTACAGCCAAAGCGTCGAATCAACATGTTGAGTCGACACTTTTGGAGAGATTTCGAATGAAGCTGTACCCAGTATCAAGACCATACTCAAGAGAAGACATTTGCACCAAGACATAGTGAAACCAAGATGTTTTGACCTGATTTGTACCCAGAAGGCAAGAGAGATAGTCTAGCCTTTAAACTGATAACAGAGTTTGTTTTTCCCCGTTGGAGACACGTCGCCTGGAGCACCTACCGGAAAAGAATGGCCGGGGGTGCAGCCTACCAGAATTGAATGGCTGGAGGTCCAAGAGATGAAGTCGCTACCAGTGGCGTTGGACGAAGTTACTTTGGAGTTGCTCACCGGAAATGTATGGCCGGGGGACCACGGGACAGAAGCTGCGCTTGAGTGTTGGTGTGACGTTACTTTGGAGTTGCTCACCGGAAATGTATGGCTGGGGGACCACGGGACAGAAGCTGCGCTTGAGTGTTGGTGTGACGTTACTTTGGAGTTGCTCACCGGAAATGTATGGCTGGGGGACCACGGGACGCAGACTGCACTCGACTCTTCGATATTGTGTTACTTTGGAGTTGCTCACCGGAAATGCATGGCCGGGGGACCACGGGACGCTAATCGAAGGCTGGATCAAGGGATAACATTACTCTCAACCAAGAAAAGATGAGGTGATTAAACGTGCTATAATAAAGAGTTCGTTTTTCCCCGTAGCGCGCAAGTGGAATCGGCCTAGCTTGCCGAAGATACGTTCCGGGAGTCCCGAGACTGCGACCGCGACACACTAAGGGCACTTCGACCAGGACGGGTCGTCTGTGGCAACTCCACCTTACTCAAGTCCAAATTAGGTGGTGACCAGAGGCGCTCCGAGCGGACTGGGTTGACCCACCTATTCCATATCCTAGTTGGGTCGCTGGTTTACTGGTGTTTTGCCCATTTCATATTACGATTAAGGTTCTGGGTGACTGATTAGCGGTTGTCCCCTGAAACTTGTAGTACTAACTGCTGTGTGGATCGATTGACTACGAATTCTGATTGTTTCCCCTGAATTCAGGGGTGGTGCGCGTATTGTACGAGTATTCAGGTTGGCTAGGCGCCTGAATTTAAGACTCGGTTGAGCCTAGATTAGCGACCCACCGTCCGAGGGTCGAAAAGAATAAGTGACGGCTAGTTGTAGTGTATATACTCTGTATTTGTTGGTTTATTTTGGGTTCTCAGGTACATATTGGGAAAGTGTATTTCTGGGACCCGAATTCTGAGTACCGAATTCTGGAGCACTGACATTCTGGATTTGTGATATCCAGAAGTGTTGGTAATTTGGGAGTCGGTATTCAAAGGGGTTACATTCAGGTTGATTTCAACTTGGATTCGCTAACCTGTCTTGTGTCGTTCTGGTTACATCCTGTGGTGGACGTATATCCAGTACTACTTCTGAGGCAACACAGTTCAAGAACACCGGTGAAGTGCCGTTCCGTCGAAGATAAACGAGCCGATAGGGATACACAAGGTACTCACGCCACCAAGAATCCAGGAATCTCTCGCTTTGCGGCGGATATTTCTGGAGGACTTGTCGACCCTCAGTCTTACACTCTATTCCAGAGTGTAATTCTGGGCCACGCTATACACCCCTGGGCGGTAAAAGTTCAACCGACTTCGCCACAGCTGGTGCGCGTGCCCGGATTCGATTGTCGAGGATTTCACCGGTTACAAGTGTTGAAGAAGAAGAGGTGCTGAAGTGTCCGTCAACTTCTGGCTGCATCAGAATGCCGGAAGGACGCGGTGCGAGGAAGACTGGACGCGGGGACGGAGGTTGTGGTGTTGCGACTCGTCAGTCGCGTCGCATTCAAGGATTGGGTCCTGAGTTCCAGAGAGACGTCGCTGACGTTGAAAGGGAAGCTCGGGAAGCGAAGAAGGCTGCGCGTGGTTCTGCGGTAGCACAAGGAGAGGACGCCCAGGCGTCTCTGGTCCAAGATCAGCCGGCTGCTGAGCCACCAACTCAGGACGACCAAGATTCGTCCAAGGAACAAGGTGCAGCGGCTGCGAATTCTGGAGCAGAGTTGGCTGGTGTCCAGAAGGAGCTTGCTCGCGAGGGCGGAGCTCAGGCGTCTGTGGGAGGCGCCGATACGGGTTGTGTCCCCGGAGGTTGTGGACCTAGTGTCTGAATCTTCGGATGAAAGTGTCGTCGAGATGAAGCCGGAAGCTGTACGAGCCACGGAGGAGGCAGGGATCCAGAATTCACTTGTGAATTCTGGTGCATCAGTACCTGCATCCAGAATTTCGGCACCAAGTACGGTTGAAGCGTCCAGTCCGACACCTGAGACTGTTGTCAAGAATGAGGTTGAGAGTCCTGCGCAAGCTGGGAACGGTGATCTTCGTCTGGATGGTGAACGTGCGGTGATGTACGTACGCCGCGAGGTCGCACGCTGGGCTGAGTCCCCATCTGGACGTGTTGTTCCGCCGGATGTCGATTTCGCGTGGCCGACACTGAGGCCTGACGTGGACAAATACTTCGACGCGGTGTTCGCGACGGGAGACTACCTCCGATGGCGGATGTCTCTGAATTCGCCGGACGAATCCTGGATTTCGGAGTTGAAGCCGGTTCGCTGGGGTGTTGGCATGGCCCAAGATCTCGTTGCGATCCAGATTCCTCCTGTCATGCTGACGACGCGCGAGTGCATTGCCATCCTGCAGACTCTGTTGTTCGAGGCTGGATTCGAGTTTCACAACGTGATTCTAGAGTGGTCCAGCATGCAGATATCCATGATTCCTGATGCGTTTGTACGCGCAGTCACTGGTGACTTGCAAGCCTGCCTGGGTCTGGAACTGTTGGAGTGGAGTCTGGACATCAACGGAGTACGGTTCAAAGTGATCCCAGTCCAGGATACCAAGTTGGAATCCAAGATTCAGACTCGACCGACAAGGTTGGCGTATCGTGGTGAGGATGAACACGGTGATCTATTGATGACAGACTACGAGACCGAACTTCTTAGTCGAGAACTCGTCTTGAGATTCAGGGACACCGGACTCAGAGTCACACGAAGTCCTCGGGGATCGAGCGAAGGCGAGCCAAGAGTGAAGCGCACACAGCTACTGCCACCTCGGCCGTTGGAGTCGTCGACACCGTCTGCGCTGTCGACACCGTCGTTATCCTCGCTCCCTGCGTACAAGTCGTCTTCAAGTCGATCGCAGTCGCGCGTGGAAGCTCAGAGTGCTGACAACCAGAATTCTGGTGTTCAGGATTCGGAGGCTCGAGACATTGTGCCCGCCACACTTCCAAGTGTCATTGGCACGTCTGGATCTTCAGATGAGAGCGGGACTTCAGGGACAATGGCTTCTCGAGGGAGTTCGTCGTCTTCGTCACTGATGTCGCTCGGTAGAAGTGCGTCCTCGCACATGCCGTACTCTGGAGGAGGTGCCCTGGCGCTCATTGCGCAAGGTGTACACTCTGGACTGCTACCCGCGGGACAATCGCTGGGAATCCGAGTGACGAGGACTGTGCTGCCTCCCAGGCCTGCGACGTTGCCGGAACAGGCCGATGTCGAGATGACGGAAGTCGTTCAGCAAGAAGAGAAGTCTGCGTCCAGGATTCAATCTCCTGAAATTCTGGATCCGATGGCGGCAACTTCAATTCCGCCGCCGAATTCTGGAACACGGACGTCTACTCAGGAGCTGGACGATGCGCGAAGTGAGCACCGAAGCTCTAGGGGCGACACAAGGTCGAGGCACTCCAGAAAATCCAGAGCGCCCTCAGAATCAAGCCGCTCGTCGTCCAGGTACTCTGGATCGAGGTCTTCTGCGAAGTCTGGGCCAGCTGAGATCGAGCTGAACATCATGAGGCACCAGCAGGAGTGGCAGGCTCGCATGGAGCAAGAGCAACGAGAGTTTCTCGCCAGAGAACGCTTGGATGCCTTGGAGAGAGAACGTCGCCGTGAACAACGTGATCTGGACGCTCGTCGCCAGGTTCAGGAGCTCACAGACCAACTCGTACGGGCTGAAACTGCACGACTGGAAGCGGAGCGACGCGCCCAAGACTTGGAGGCTCGCCAAACCCAGAGTTCACAGCGTGTGGAAGTTTCGCACCAGAATTCAGTGCAAGCTGAAACTCTGGAGCATGAATGCATGGAGGCCGCGTACGCAGGCCACTGGCAGCAGCGCGAAGCGGAAGCCGATGCTGCACGTGCTCAGTGGGCCGAAGGTGTTCAGCAAGGCGTGATGGCAGAAATGGAGGTCCTGAGGAAGAAAGTCCAGGAGGCGGAAGCCACTATGTCGCGTGAGCGTGAATCCGCCCAGAATTTGCAGAAATTTCAGGCTGGACAACTGCGCGATCTTCGTGCAACGTTGTCCCAGATTCAAGCACTTCGTGCAACAGAAGACCCTCATTCGGCAACTTCAAGGGATCCTGACCGGTCGCCTCACCCCAATTCAGCAACCATGTACCCAGTATCCAGTGTCGCAACTGGACATGTCGCAAATGTCGCAGATTTGGGAAAGGGGGTGAGTGGCCAGAAGAACCTCGACGAAGCCGCAGCTGCACAACTCAGGGCGACCCTCCAGCAGGCGCTTCCAGCAAGAAGCTCGACTGCGGTGAAGCAAGTGAAGCGAGAGCATGGAGCCCGGGAAACCAAGGCTGCCCATGGCGCGCAGACGACTACCGTGACAGCAAGCAAGGTCTCCACGTCTAAGGTGCAAGGGAACCCTGGAGGAGAGTGTCCGCCACCTGCAGGATCGAAGAATTCTGGCGCGAAGAAGCCCGAATCCAGGAGGAACAAGAGCAAGAATGGCAGTCCCCCGTTGGATCCTGGATCAAGCGATGAATCCGACAGCGACGACTCGAGTTCAAGCGACTCGGACTACGATTATGATGATGACGACGACGGGGACGGAGCGGTGTCTGCCCTGAACAAGGACGGCTCGACGCTGTTGACGTTCAGGCCTTACATCAACTCGACTACCCTCTCAGAGTTCGACACGAAGGCTGAAGTCAGGGACCGCGTACACTGGTGGGAGAAGTTCACGAATACTGCGGTCCAGAGTGGCTGGTCGTCGAAGACACGGATCCAGGAACTCAAGCTGAAGCTCTCTGAATCCTCACGAGACTGGTTCAACCAGTTGCCGAAGCATACTCAGCGTAATTGGAAGGAACTCGCGTCTGCGTTCAGGAAGAAGTACTGCAAGACTCGTGCGTCGAACTCAGAGCGGTATTTCATGATGGAGATGAAGAATTCTGAAACGGCACTAGAGTTTTTCTACCGTCTGAATGCTGCCGCCGGCAAGGCTGACGTGGACTTCAGGAAATCGCCGAAGCGTCTGGAGAAGCACATTCGCAGGTTCATCACCAAGTTGAAGGACAACCGTCTGAAGATTTCGCTCCAAGGACAGCACTTTCAGTCTATTTCTAAGCTGGAAGCTGCGCTGGAGCAGAGTGAAGACGTCTGGACTCGTGGCGACCAGGATGCCGCTCCCAAGAATCGCGACTTCAGAGCCGACAACATCCCACGAGGACGTTTCCCTCCAAAGCGAAGTGGCCAAGCTTTTGTGGTCCAAGATGCGAATTCTGGAGACACGGAGGATGAAGACGCCGAACATATCGCCCAAATTCAGAATGTGTCCGATGGATCCAAGATTTCAACTGTGAATTCTGATTTCAGTAATGAGATTCAGGATCTTGATGGAGGTATCCCTGGATTCTCTGGTGCTGAATGGACTCAGACGTTGACCAACGAAGTCTATCGTGTGATGGATAACATGGGATGGCGTCCACCTCCGCCGTCACCTGGCGGTAACTCTGGACGTCGTGAAGGATCCAGTTGGGATAAGCTTTGCGACAAGTGCGGCAAGTGGGGGCATTCTGAAGACAACTGCTGGAAGGATCTCAAGTGTGATCGGTGCCAAGGAATAGGACATCCGACTTCGAGATGTCGCCTGGAACCGTGTATGAATTGTGGAAAGTTGGATCAAGGGAAGCCATGTGATGACTGGAAAACGCTGGATGCGGTGAAACAACTCGCTCGCCAAGGTGCACTTAAGGAACTGCCGAGCCATATCCTGGAGAAACTCCTGGATGGTGAAGCCAATTCTGGGTCGCCATTAAACCTCTAAGCCCACTGGATGGGGATCCAGTACGCGCCGGGCAGAGGAAGACCCCAGAGTTGTGTGTTCTACTGTATGCAGGCCCTGAGCTAAGGAGGCGACCCCAAGATAAGCAACAATGCATGACTACTTTGCCTCAAGATTCGAATGCGTTCCCTGACTACCTGGATTCTGGTGATGCGAATCCTGACTCCCGAGATGAAACTGCGCAGTACAAGTTGCATCCTGGACAACGTTATGGTTGGTGGACGGATCACGATGTTGAGAAGGAGAAGCGCGATGTTGTGATGGTACACGGCGCAGTGAATGATCATCGGACGAAGATTCTCCTGGACACTGGTGCGACTGTCAGTATTGTGAGCCTCGACTTAGCGCGTACGTTGGGACTCAAGATTCAGACGCACAAGCAAACATTGGTGTCCGGGATGGGTGGTGTGCCGACGTATATTGCTGCAAGTGCACAAGTCAAGATTACTCTCGGATGGAGGATAGTCTACGTCCTTGATGTGTGGGTCGCCAACATCGGCGAAGGAATCGATGTGCTTCTTGGAGTCGGTTTCATGTATGCCGCTGGAATTCGGATTAGCGTTCGTGAAGGCCTGGTGAAGCTCCCTGACGAAGAAACGATCGTGATGTGTGGATGGAATCCAAAGGAATACTTGGGATTGGATTTGCCGGTGTCACCTCGAGAGCCGGTGCGGCTGAATCCTGGAGAGAGCACTGTGATTCGGATCAACTATTACCAGTCTAACCCACAGCGAGAAGTTGTGTGGGCTGGACGAGGTGATCGCTGGGTCACGCAGATAATCTATGGTGCAAAATCCTGGCCCACAGCTGTGCGAGTGGTTAACATCTCGAACAAGGGTGTGTGGATCGACCCCTGGATGTCTGTCGCTCGAATTGTGGAGTATGGTTTCTATCCGACTGCCGGAAGATACGTCCGCCCTGGGACGAGAGCTTACAAGGACTGACAAGTGCTCATCAGAGAAAGCACGCTGTCACCTGAATCCAGGAAGAAGGCTGAACGGCTTGCTGAAACTCAGGTGTATCTCGAGCCACCGAGCGTGGAGACCCCGGAATACCAGTGGCCTACCAAGCTGATGACTCGGTCGAGTGATGGCTCGGACAAGATTCACCTGACTCTGCGTAGGCGTGACCCCAAGGAACGACATGTGCGTTTCGCCAAGGATGTGGCTACGCAGACTGGTGGGGATCCCGAAGCCAACACTCCTGTATGCGATGCCAGTGTGGATACAAGTGACCTTGCGAGTACTCCTGACAGTGTCGCCGCTGAACCCGGATCAAATGACGAGCTAGAACCCGAGTTCACGAATTCTGGTGACGGTCCAGGTCAGATGACCCTGGATTCGGACGATGATTCTCTGGAGGACGAGTGCCAAGACGATGAATTTCTGGATTTGCCATTGACGGGGATGCCGGGCACTCCGGTGGAGAGACTCAAGCAGGAATATGATCGCTGCATGAAGATCACCACTGAAGACCTTGACCTGGAACCTGCTGTCTATGTGCATGAAGGAAGTGAGTTGTTGTCACAGCTGCGTGACCAATTGGTAATACTCCCTGAGTTACAGGACTTGTCTCCCGAGTGCAATATCGATGAAGCAGACGTTGGAGTCCCAGGAAAATCTACTCCTGAGATGAACCAAAAACTAAGGGGAATTCTGAAGCATCATCGCAAGATTTTCCTTGGTGACGGCAACGCTGCTCCAGCACCTGCTCGTGGAGTCGTCTGTGACCTGGATGTTGGAGACGCAAGACCTGTCGCTCAGAGAGCATGTTCTGTAGCCCCGCACCTCATGATCAAGGTTTACGAGCTCCTGAAAAAGCTTTTGGAGAAAGGACTCATTGAGCATTCTGAATCTGAGTGGGCTTCGCCGATTGTGATTGTCCTGAAGAAAAACGGTGTGGACATCAGAATGTGCATCGATTATCGCTTGGTGAACGAATTCATTAAGTTGTCTCATTACCCTTTGCCTCTCATTGACGACCTGCTGATCGGATTCGAGTCGGCCATGTGGTTCATGAGTCTAGACATGGCAAGTGGATTCTGGGCAGTGCTGATGACTGAGAGAGCCAAGTGGATCTCTGCGTTTGTGTGTCCCTTTGGACATTTCCAGTGGATCAGGATGCCCTTCGGCCTGAAGAACGCTCCGCTTGTATATCAGGCCATGCTGAACAATTGCCTCTGGGGTTTCGTTCGCTTGGATCCTGAGGAGGAGGCGGAAGTGGATCCTGAAGTGCTTGAGTTTCTGAAGCTGGATCCGGCTGAACCCAGGAACTCTGGTGGAAATGATTCTGGATTGCGAGTCTTGACGAATTACATGACAGTGTTCCAGAGAAACATCCCAGCTCCGGCTCAAATGGGGCCAGTACTTGGTCGAAGTTCGTATATTGATGACATCGCCCATGGTGCGCCCACTTGGGATCAGCTGTGTGAAGACCTGAATACGCTGTTATTCAGACTTCGCTACTGGAACATTTCCGTTAGTCTGCCCAAGAGCGAATTCGGGAAGCTCACGATTCCGTACCTGTCGCACGAGATCAGTGCCGAAGGTATTCGAGCCAAGCCGAAGATCGCCAAGGGTGTCCAGGATTTGCCGTTCCCGTCGACTCTTAAAGGGGTGCAATCCTTCATGGGAAGTCTGAATTACTACAACAAGTTTATCGAAGACTTACCTGTAGTTGCCGCCGCCTTATACGAGCTGACGGATGAGCAGATACGTGCAGGGCGAGACTTGTCAAGGGCCAAGGAAGCATTTGAAATCCTGAAGCGCAAGATCGTCTCGACCCCACTGCTCCGACATCCTGACCACACACGACCGCTCGTGGTAATCCCGCATGCGAATGCATGGGCAGCCGCGGCAGTTTTAGGTCAGGAATATGATGGAGTTGTTCATCCTGTGCGTTTCACTGGACGTGTCCTGAACGACGCGGAACTCAGGTACCACCTCGCTGAGAAGGAAGTCATTGCTGTGCTCAGAGTTCTGGAGATTTTCAGACCACTGGTTCAACACAGTCCCAAGATCATCGTGTATACATGGTACTCGGTGTTGAAGTGGGTCCTGAATTCCAAGTCTGCAGATGGACGACATCTCAAGTTGGGCATGAATTTGTCACACTGGAACCTGGAGATTCGCAAGACGCAGCGTGACGAAGACGGGCTGCCTGCCATTCTGGGTGCGGGTATTACCCCCAGAGAACACTTGGACGAAGTCGCTGAAGAGCTAATTCCAGCCAAGGGGCGGGTCAAGCCAGCACCTCCGATTAGTATGAAGATGCTGGAAGCCGAATTCGAAGGATATGTTCTGAGTTTCGACGGTGCTGCGAAGTCGAGCATTCGCCAAGGTAGTTGTGGATGCATTCTGTGGAGACTTCCTCGGTGGGTTGTTCTGGATGCGAGAGGATTCGTTCTGGAAAATGTGACTGTGAACGACGCTGAGTATCATGGGTTGTTGAAAGGACTTAACATGGCGTTGGAGCATGGAATTCAGGATATCGTGGTAGTTGGTGATTCCAGGATTGCGATACAGCAAGCCCAGGGAACTATCAGCTGTAAGCAGCCCAATCTTCAGAGAAGGCTTGCAGAGTACGAGGTCCTGAAACTCAAGTTCAAGTCTATTAAGCTGGTACATGTCCTGCGTGACTACAATCAAGCCACTGACTACCTGACGACGAAGACTCTGGCGCTAGGGAAATCCTGGAAAGTCGAAGATCCCAGTGAGTTTACTCACCTGCAGTTAGTATCCAGAATCCACGAGAAGCTGATGAAGCCATACGAAGTTCTGGATGTGGGAATTCAGAGTTTGAACCAGGATGTTGATCCCAAGGATCTCCCAGGAACTGACTCTGTCCCGCTGCCTACGGCCGCCAGAGTGTTCGCAGTCATGACACGTGCTCGTGCGCAGGAGGAGGAATCTCACGATGTGCCGATGAGCCCGATCGAGTATCAGGCTGAACGCTGGAGACGAATCAAGGTGCACCAGGATAGCGGCGTTTTGTTGAAGCAGCTCAAGGATTTCTTGAAAGGCGATGTGGGGAGTTTCACTCATGCCGAGTACAAGAAGTGCTCCAATCTCGCTAAGGATTTCGTGCTGGACTCTAGAGACATCCTCTATCGTCTGAGTGCTCCCACCAAGGGGCGACCTCGCGACATGACGGATGAACCTAGGCTGGTGGTGCCTGCAGCTATGTACTCTGACATGTTGCACTATGCACATGAAGATTACCAGGGCGGTCACCAGGGAATCACGAGAACCTACGAGAAGCTGCGCTCCGAGTTCTATTGGTTAGGCATGCACGCTGACGTCCAGAATTTCGTTCGAGAATGTGTGGACTGTGCCAGCGGCAAGGGGCGCCCGCCGAATCCTGGACCCTCGCCTGGGAACATTGAGCCCAGTCGGCCTTTTGAGGTCGTATCCATGGATTTCGTGACGCATATGCCAGAGTCGTACCGAGGGAACACCTTCTTGCTGCTGTTGCAAGATATGTTCTCAGGATTCGTAATGTGTAAGCCGTTAGCTCGACGACCGCTTAGGATGTCGCTGAAGCGTACGAGGAACAAGTTTTCAGGAGATTTGGAGCCAGCTCTCTGTTGCGGCATGATCAAGATCCAAGATTCATGAGCGAAGTTTTCACACGCTTCCGAGAACTCTTGGGCAGCCGGCAGAGAGCGACCCTGGCGTACCGACCTCAGGCGAACGGGCAGCATGACCTGGCCATGATTCGCCAGCTCGGGGACTATTCCTCTCTGAGAGATCTTGACCAGGAGGGGCGGTTGACACGAAGTGCTCTCGAAAATTTGGCTGTGACACACTGCCGTCATAAACGATGACCGAATATTTACTATGGAGATTTTGGATGTTGTGGATACAGTGGCCTGGCTGTACCCGTGCGACATGGAGTGACGTGTGGGATAGGGGTGGATTCCTGGAAGGAAATCACGCCTGAATGCAGATGGGCCCAAACTGGCCAGAAATACGGATCATGGATGTGCATATCCAGGATTCCATAAAGTATTACGTCTGCCTATGGACTTTCCCTTACGATGAGTGCCTAAAGCCTGGCGGAAAGTGCCTCTAGAGAACGTATCCCAGGGTGCACCTCATCTTGCTGTATTTCAGAGCGACTTACGACTTTGAATCCAGAATAACACCACCCCCACTACCCATGATCGTGCGCTGATGCGCCTGAGGGCTGGCCCAATGACGAGGAGCCGCACCCGGAAGATCGAGTTGAACGAGCGGGTGAGAGAATCCACGATGATTTCTGGCGACGGCTGGGGGTTGAAGTACCTCCACTGGCGTCCGGAGACCGAATGAACGAGCAGAGTTAGCGAGCTCTCACTTCCGAATCTGCGCTGGAGAGGAACAACGGCTCCGACTTCCGAATCTGCGCTGGAGAGGAACAACGGCTCCGACTTTCGAATCTGCGCCGGAGAGGAACAACGACCTCTTAGCGTGGAGGACTGAACTGAACGAACGACGGCTGGAACGACAGAGGACGGGTTGAAGCTCGGAGTCTGGCACTGGCAAAACGGAACGAACGAACGAACGAACTGCGTGAAAGCGCACTGAATTGAACTGACGGACGGACGGAAGGCCTGATACACGGTTGCGTGTTGTTGAAGTGTACTGCGTTGAAGCGGTATACTGCTGAACGGACGGACGGCAGGACGTACGAGGTGAATATGTGGTAGTGGACGACGGCAAGGGCGTGGACGAGTAAGGAGAAGGGCAGGGAGATTGACTCCCGAGTTTGCTGAAGGTTGCGCGTATAGGGTAGGCGCCCGAGGCGGGGACCCTTACGCGGACGAGTCCTGGTTGTAGTACACTAGAGCGGTTGACCGAAGTACGCTGAACTGAACGAACGAACGATAAATAAAATAGGTACTGTAGCGCTGTCAACTTGGCACGCACCGGCGCGGGAAACGAGTTGAACCCCGACGGCCATCCGGGCTTTGGACCTTATCAGCACTGAGTGAACGAACTCCAGTGTGCGGGAGAAATCAAGCAGAGCACATTACATCGCTGATGCGTTCTACTCTATCGTTTGTGTATGCTGCGCCAGTGCAGCATTTGCTTTCACGGCGAGTGCACAGCGATGAAAACAGGCGACGGAAGTGTGCCCGTAGTGCCGTCGCTCTGCGGCGAGGTGGAGGTCGTCACCGGAAGCACGAACTTCTTGCCTGGCTGCATGTGCTCGATAGCAACATCGTCCATTCCAACAACCTCCGTCCGGCCTGGACGGAAGACGAGTACAAAACTACCTGCACCAATCCCAATGCCGCACACACCGCACCGAGGAGAAAGATGAAGATGTCGCTCGTGAGCAAACCGTTGATCATCCAGAGGACGTTGGACGTCGCGCCAGCCAGACACATTCCGAAAGGGATCGACGCTCCCGAGCGGGTCTTCACCACCGCCTTGATGGTCTCGAACGGCGAAATGTAGAGCAGCACGCTGCCCACAGCCATCATGTACCCTGTGACGTTGCCGACTTGGTCGGTGGACTGGCCAGTCACGCCGGTCAAACCTAGGATCGTGTAGACGAGGGTGACTACGACGATGAGGAAGGAGCCGCCGATGGCCCTCAGGGCGTACGCGCGCTCCTTGGTCCATCGGAAGAACACACCGATGTACAGGACCGACATGATGTCGCCGAACAAGTAGGTGGCGAAGAGAGGGAAGTAGTCCGCGGTTGCGTATCCGTACAGCATTCTGCCCACCAAAAAGCAAAAGCATGTGAGTACCCTGCGTTCGTCGACAGGGGTAACGTGATGGGCAGAGCGACTTACAGCACGTGGCAGTTAATCCAGAGTGGAAAAGCGCCACCTCTCCAGTGTCTCGGCGCTTGTGGATGCGGTGCATGGCGGGCACCGAGCTGAGGATCATGGCGACCGAGCAGATCGACGCCAGCACCTGGATGGCCGTGAGTCTTACGCTCATTGTTGTCGCTTTTGGGAGTACGAGTCCAATTCAGAAATGAGCAAGGATGGCGCGCTGCTGTTTGGCCCGAGACCTCTTGTCTCTCGGTCCATACCACTGCACTACAAACGTCAGCAATTGCATTTGCATCCGAGCCAAAAGCTGGTGGCAACGAGGCTGCCGACTTTAAGCACACCGCACGGCCGTCGTATCAACCGATTGGAAGCGAGGCGGGGAGTGATTGTCCGCGAGCACGAGAACATCTTGTTGGAGGCGTGTGTAGCGCCGTCGACGCCGCGACTGTGCCGACTTGCTTCAGTTTCGGCTCGAGCAAATGACTGGTTTGCGTCCGTCGCATGGAGAGAGACCGCGCAAACGACCACGCGCAGCTCCCGTTCACAGTGGCGCTGAAGGCGAGCGCGACGACGGCGTGGAAGATGTCTACAACAGTTCGTATTGTGCTATTAGTTTTGCGTCTATGTCTATCAACCGGCAGCTTCTCAGGGCGAGCAGATCGCAATGAAGTTGGGCGACGGCAGACTCTCGACGCTCGTGTCGCTTTTGACTGTCGTTGTGGCCGTCACGGGAAGCACGCAGTTGAGGTTCGCGCCAAAGTCGGCATCTACCGGAGTGGGGTATCGTCCTGGCCGGTAGATGACGTAGAGTGCGACTTGGATGAAGCCCATGATGGAGCAGGCGGCACTCAGAACGAGCATGAAAATGTCGTTGTCGAGATACCCCTCGAGCACCCAGAGCGCATTCGAAATGGCGCCGGCGAGACACATGCCGAACGGGATCGACGCGCCCGACCGCGTCTTCACCACCGCCTTAATGGTCTCGAGCGGCGCAACGTACGGCAGCAAGCAGCCCACCGTCATCATGTAGCCCACTGTGTCCCCCACTTGGTCGGTTGTCTGGTTAGTTACCCCGGTCATCCCGAGCACGGCGTACGTCGTCAGTAGCAAAATGATGAAGACGGTTGCTGCGATCGTCTTGACGGCATACGAGCGAGCCTTCGTCCATCGGAAGTACACGCTCACGTAGACGATGGAAGTGAGCTCGCCGAAGAGGTAGATGGCGAAAAGGGGGAAGTAGGAGCCTGTCGCCCAGCCGTACAGAGTTCTGTAGATAGGCACAAAAAAGAAGCAAGTGAGCCCTTTGTCTTGAAAGCAGAGCGACTAGTGTATTATCGAGACGTACACGAGATGGCAGCTGAGCCAGAGTCCGACGAAGGGGAAGAGTGCAACTACGCCCGTGTCTTGGAGCTTGTGGATTCGGTACACGGTCGGCACCGAGCTGAGGATCATGGCCATCGTGCAGGACGACGCCATCGCTTGGAGGACAGTCAATCCGACGCTCATCTTGGAAGCAACTCGAAGTGAAGGCGGCGCTCTACGTGTCAAGGTCGGCTGTAGGGATCCGAACTGGAAATGGTCTGGCTGGCATGCTTCGAACCGGCAGTCGTAGCGTGTCCGAGAATCGGCCGAACGGAGCGAGTTATGCTCTGGCAAAGACAAGCTCGGTACGAACGTACGCCCCAGGCTTCACTCGCTGCGATTGGAAAGTGATCAGCAAAGTGCGTTTCGCCTCGTCTATTGTAAATGCGACGAGGCAAGAGGCAGGAGCTGTAGACGAATCTCGGATGGAGTGGAGCCACGTGGTGTCTTTGCTTGCTGTCTGCGAAACGCTGTGCGTGCAGGTCTCGATATAGCGGGAAGCGTGGGCGAGATCCGAACGCTAATCGCGATGTACGCTCGCTCGAGATGCCCAACGCCACGAGAAAATGTAGTCACGTTGCCGGTTGCGCTTTGGCGCCAGCTTGGCCGTTGCATCGCGTTGAGCCGTGGCCTTGAAGCCCGAAGTGCCTACACCAGCGAACGAGTGGACAGCAGCGTGCCTTGAAGCTGCGTGATGCCATGTCAACGCGTTGGTCGTGGCACTCACAAAACGGTTTCCAAAGCTTCATCTATGCCTCCCAGTTTTCCTCGGCGCTGGTCGCTAACTAAAGCTTATCGTTGCCCGACAGCTAGTTATTTGTGTTCGAGACTGACAAAGCGTGCTGACAGAGTTCTTCGCTGCCTGGCCTCATGGACAACCTGTCGATCCCCTTCACGGCTGGATGCTTCGTATGGCTACCATGGCGACGAGTTTGGTATCTGGCACGAGTCGAAGCAACGCGCGGAGCAGAGCACGGAGATGTAGGCGACACAGAGTTGTTGGTGCATGTCCACGGCGAACCCGCTACGAAGGACAAGTGGCTGACTGTGCATCGTGACGGCACCGCTGCAGCAGGCACCCCACCACTGCAGTTACTCCAAGTCCTGCCCACAGTGCTCACTGGCATCGGGTCCCTGCCGGCCGTAGGAGATCGCGTCCAACTGCTCGTAATGGACCAGGAACTCGCCCAGTTGCTTGCATCTCGACTCGCCGACAAGGTATCGAGTGGTGGTGAAGTGCCCACCCTAGTAGGCATTGTTGTCAAGGTTCTTCCTGCACGAGATGCGTCTCTAGTTGACGTCGCGTACCCCACGGAGTTCCAGACGCCTGACGAAGCGCAGTGGCAGCGCGTTCAGATTGGCAACGGATACGTGAGTTCTTGCTTGGTCTTGACGGTGGAGCAACGTTTACTCACTTGTCTGTCTGCAGATTAACGTGATCTCGGAAGGACGCTTCGCCACGCTCCAGCAGCAGCTTGCCTTTGCCTTCGGATCACTTGACCCACCTGATCATTGATAATAACAAGCCAAGTCAGCGCGTCTGGAAAAGCACAGCGGGTTCTATTGGGGACTCGTAGTCTGGCGCGCCTTCCGTGGCATCTACCGCGCAGTCGTCTACGCTCTACAGGTCGCTGTTGAAGCTTCCACTTCGCTTCTTCGCGTAGCCGATACGGTCTGGAGACTTGGAGGTGGCATTGCTCTTAGCCGCGTAGCTCGCTTTGGTCTTCACTGGTGCACCATACGCAAACTTGCGAATATCTGCCCGCTGGATGCTGCGGATATCGAGTTCGTCTTCGTCGTCGTCCAGAGCGAACTCTTCTAGGTCGTCCTCGTGCATGGGCACCTCAAGATACGGGTTCACCGGCAGTGGACGGAAACGGTAGCCCGTGACAGTGAAGAATCCCAACGCCGCGAGTTCGCTAACCGCTACAGCGACCCATGTAGCGTCGTAGGGCAAGCTAGCTTGCAGAAGCTGCAGCACCAGTCGAGTCACGTAAATGTAGCAGATCACCAGCAAGTAGAACGATCGGAATTGCGTGAGCTTCTGCAGGTTCGCAAACGCCTTGCCGTCCGTGGCCGCAGCGACTCGGAGCTGACGGATCGACCACACAATCGGCAGCAAAACAGCAGCGCAGCAGGCCACGTCTGCCAAGAGCAGCAAGTCTCGCCAGCCAACCCAAGCTCGCGTGCCCACCGGGGTCTCTGCTTGCAAAATCTGGGCCGTGTTGCTCACAACCTGCAGGATCAGCACCAACGACAGCACCGACTTGTCCCTCTGCGAAAGATGGGGCTTCAGCAGCGACCACCCCGAGCCAATCAGCATCAACACGGAGAAGAGCAGCAGCCCTTTCAGGCTCATGAACGTGTACGTCACCGCCGTCCACGCCGTGAGCGTGTCGCCGTTGCGCTTCATGTAGTACGAGCGCATCGCCTCCGCGAACAGCGCCACCGTCTTCACGCCCACCAGCAACGCCATCAGCCAGTGCACACGCTGCACGTACTCTCGGTGCATGACGAGACAGCGTCCCCAAGCTGCTGCCGCGCCCAAGAACAGCAAACTCGTGATCAAGTACACGACGGGCAGCGGGGCGTCTCCCGCCGACAAGAAGTCCTTGGCTCCGTTCTTAAACATCGCGTCCATCTACAAGAACCATCGTCAGTCTAGAACGACAACCAACACATCACACCGTGCTTCCTCACGTGGAAGGAGATTTGGACGCCGGGCGTGCACTGGGCGTAGAAAATGTAGTAGAAGCCGACGCTCAGAGGTCCGTTGTGTGCTCCTCGTCCTTCCAGCGCCACTTGGCCAGCTCCCCGACTCACGTTCCATGTATGCGCGTCCGTGAGGTCGATCCAGCGACTGTCCTGCCGCAGCTGGAGGACGCACTTGTCCTCCTGGTCGCTCTCCGTGGTCGTCATGGGGTACTCCAGCTCGCCGCTGTCCACTGCGTCGTCCAGCAGCGCCACCGTCGCCCACAGATCGTCCTGATGCACGAACAGCAGTCCTGCCTGCACGTTGGCGGCCTCCTCGGGCGAAGCGATGTCCACGCGAGAGACGCGGACGTCCATGCGGCCGGAGGCGCCGAAGCCGAAGCGCTCGAGGAGGAAGTGGGCGCGGTCCTCGCCGTCGAAGTCCCACGACTGCTTCATGGCGGCGACGGGACCCAGCAGCAGCAGCAGCGCATGTCCGAATGCGGTCATATCGAGATATGACGTTTTGGCGATGACGCAATCCGCGTCATAAAGAAGTTATGACTTTTTTTCAAGATCCGAATCAGATCTGATCCCGATACAAATTCCAGTATTCCCGCTTAAGTACGCGGGGCTTCAGAAAAACCTGGCATATCGGATACGTACTGCAATATTTCGTACTGTGAAAACGGATACCAACTGCAATATTTGGTTTCAGAGGATTGTGAAATTGAATTGAGACTTTCTCGAATTTGGCTTTTATCTGGCCAAAATGGGCCCTGGCCAATCAGAAATCAGATAATGCAAGAGTCCCATTTTTATTTCAGCCAAAACTAGTATTTGGAGTAGTACTATGTAAATAGTACTTGTAGTACTATTTTATTAGTACTTTAGTACTATTATACTATACTATACTGCACTATAGTATAAATAAATAGTATAAGGGATACTATAATATACTGCAGGGCACTAACGAACACGACGGGTATTGCATGTACCGGTAGGTGCATGTCGGCATCCAACAAACCAAACGTAACCCAGAGTACGAGGCGCCAACATAGCAGGTTTGATGTGCGCGCTAGAGTCCATGCTGTTGCAACAGTGTGCTTGTTAAGGTCTTCGTCACAATGTACCATTCGGATGAATTGCACTTGCCCCTGCCCGTCGGTTGTATTGCACTTGGGATTGACGAAAATCACGTGTGTGGCGTCGACCACGTGTGTTGGTATATCACCTTCTGGCGAGCAGAGTGTGGACTTGTCATCTGTGTAGTAGCAATGTAAACGTGTATTTAATTCTCGCGAGTAGATTAGCCTCTGCACGTCGTCGATTCACGTACCTATACGACTCTATTGTGGTCCGGCCACTGCAACACCAGTTGCGTCGGCATCTTCCAGAGCCTTGCGAGCTCTTGAGCCTTGAGCTGTCTCGTTCGAACTCGACCTTCCAGTGGTAGGTTCCTCTTCGGTTGCTCCATGAGCGAACCTTGCCTTGGACGTTCTCGAACGAGGTGACACCGTTTGCGGTTTCCTTAAGCTCTTGGGTGCACAGCCAATTCAAAGCCATGGCAGGTTTCTTGGGTAGCTCTCGCATCAGACGCGCTGCAGAAAAATAAGCTTCGCCGTCCTTTTGAGAGCGCGAGGTATTTTTCGTGGCCGTCCGGGTGGTCTACGGGCTGGAAGGCGCTTGAGCATTCGATTCAAGTCGAAGCCGTCCAAGAGCGCGAGGGTTGCCAGAATATGGCTACATATCCATCCCGATGAATAATGAGCCTTGCAAACACAGCGATATTTGCCGCGTATAGTTCGAATCTGAAACAAAGATCATTTCGATGCTGTCATACGCACTCATATACAAGGAATTTGAAAACAAAACCAACGCGTAACATACCTCCTCCTTCGACCAATTGGGGGATATCCAGTCGTGTTGGTACGGAGTTGTTGACAAAATTGTAACCTTGTGGAGCGATAAGTAGTCGATTGAGATCTGCTTCACCCGCGTGTCTTCTTGAAAAATTCCATCAAGCGACTTCAGAAATACATGCACGCGCGCATTACTGACGGATATGCCATTAATGGTTGTTGTTTCCGACGACGTATGCCCTTGCGTTGAAAATGACTGCATCCTTTTCACTCCGACGAGCCCGCGGCTTGAACGTGAAGCGGTCGTTCTCTTTGTGACAGTTCGTTTGGGCAGCGACCACCATTTCTGGAGCCGGTCCACTGCAGAAAACAGTGATGAGGCCAACGACACTGTCTTCAGGATCGATTTTTCGATTTGTATCCGTGAAAATCCGGCCCCCGCTACAAAAATCAAGACGAATTCAGCTGCCGCAAGGCCTCTTGACTTTTGTAAGGCCAATACTCACATCAAGTCAAGCCGGTCGCACCACCCGTAGCGTCCGGCCGCATCCACCGACGCGCGCCGGCGTGGCTCCGACGGGGCTGCATCCGGCTGATGGAGATGGTCTTTGTCGCCAGCAGATCGTTCATTACTAAGGCGACACTTGGGTCTCCTTGAGCACCATCAGGGCCATGATGGTGCGGCGTTACGCGCAATATAGTACAGGCAGGAAGAGGTGCTGGTTCGACAATGAGCTGCTGCAGTACGCGGGGGACGGGAATTACAGGCTCGCCGGGGTTATTTCGTCCGGTTGTCCAGGGGGCTGCTCAAGACGGTGGATGGGAAAACAGAGGTCTTTGATACGGTGGCGAACAAGCTTTTGAAGGTGGTTTTGGAGCAGAATACGACTCTCGTGGACGAGGATTATTTTCTCCGAGAGAGGATCAACTGGTGTATAAGCCCCTTCGGAGAGAGGACAAAACGAGGGGGGTATACTTCCTGCAGCTCGCTCCGCTTGTGAATTTCACTGGAGAGAGAGGACACTTTATCTGTGGCAAGGTTGGAATCTATAACGAGGGTTTGTCGAGTGATTTGGGGCAGTTTGGCAAGGTCGAGTGTCGATTCTACCTGCCTTTCAATGACTCGACAGCAAGAGATGTTATCGAGCTCGCTACTCCACCTTTTAAGGAAGGGGCTCTCGTTTCCGTTCCGGACCGAACTAAGATTCGTGAAGAGATGGTATTGTTTCACCCGAGTCACTATGGATTGATTCGAGAGTGTTTTTATCTTGTGGCGGACGAGTTCATTGATTTCCTCAATTCCGTCGAAGTATGTGCATATGGCATATGGACTTCTCACGCCAAGATCGACCCGGACCTGACCATCATGGCCGCGAGGACGCCCGTCAAGGGCGCAGCCGACCCCCAAGTCACTGTTGCCTAAATTGGTCGCGGTGGTGCAACGAGCGAGGACAGGTCTTCGTGCTGGACGCGCTGACAGGCTACACACCCGCAGACTTTAGAGCAGCTGAGGACATTATTGAGCGTGTAACACCGAGACTTCAGCACGCCAACTCGGCCGTCGTACTGTCGGCGATGAAGGTGGTGATGAAGTTTTTGGAGACGTCTCGGACGCAGATACCGAGCTCAGCTTGCCGCGCACGATGGCGTCGTCGCTCGTGGCCCTGCTGTCGGTGGACCCGAGATCCAGTACGCGGTTCTACGGAGCATTAACCTGATCGTGCAGAAGCGCCCGGCATTCTTGGCGAACGAGATCAAGGTGCTTTTCAGCAAGAACAACGGCATGGTCTACGCCAAGATGGAGAAGCGAGGTTAGTATTCGGCTGGTCTCGGAGCGCAACATTGAGCACGCGCTGCTTGAGTTCAAGAGTACGCCACGCAGGTGGACCTGGAGTTCATAGGCTAATCTGTGCGCGCCATTGGCCGCTGCGCCGTGAAGCTCGAGCGCACTGCTGATGAGTGCATTAACGTGCAGCTGATGTAAGTACCCGAACCGGTACGAGATCATCCTTGCCACGCTCTGCGAGAACCTGGATACACTGGATGAGCTCGGGGCCAAGACGTCTACGATTTGGATCATTGGTGAGTATGCTGAGCGTATCGACAACGCCGACGAGCTGCTGGAGTCGTTCCTGGGTTCGTTTGATGACGAGACTGCCCAAGTGCAGTTGCAGCTTCTGACCACTGCCGTCAGGAAGCTCTTCCTGAAGCGCCGTAACGAGACTCAAGACATGGTCTAGAAGTTGTTACACAAGGCAGAGAGGAATCGGACAACCCCGATCTGCGGGACATCGCATACGTGTATTAACTCCAACGGCGACGTGGTGTATTTCCAGTCGGACCTCTAGATCTGTCGGTCTTCACCATGGTATGGAGAATACGGAGTTCATCCGTACTACTACATGTAGTAGTATGTGCCAAGGAGTGAGGCGAATTGTTTTTTAATATCCAGAGTGTGACGGGGTCACACAGCACCTTGCACAGAGGAAGTGTGCTCAGGAGTATACAAACTCCAAGTGAGCAAGCAGTTCACAGTCCCCGGCCGAAGGGGACACTTGACCAAGATTAGGTAGTTTTAAGACTGAATATATTATAGGTGGGCTTTAGTGTGGCCTGCAATACAAACTACAAGTCACCTATAGTTACTCCTATACAAAAATGCAGAGCCACGACGTCGGCGACGTGCCAGCTGTGTGTGCCACATTACGTGTGTGCACCACACACTCAGGTATGTAACGCACACCAGTTTGTGTGGCCCGTTACACAGAGCTTCCCGGGCAACGCACGGCTTGCTCGGTAGGTGGCGGAGCGATGAGGCTGTCAAGCAGGGCAAGTGCGCACGGCACAGGGGCTTCACTGTTAGGAAGCCGGCTGGGAGTCTTGATTTGTTTAGAGGGAAAATGCTGCCGAACAGGGAGGCAACAACATTTGCACGAAGCAATTGACCGGCAGATTCCGACAATGAACCCGGTAAAGGAAGCTGCTTTGTGACAACCGTGGACGGATTCGTGCAAAGGCAAGTTGATTGTAGCGCTGTAGCCCCCGACAACTGAGTTTATTCTGCAAAAGATGTCCTTCTGTTGACTTTGATGGCGTGGTAAAATGATGTTACACAGCTTTGATGGCGACTACGGAATTCAAGTCTGAAGGGCTCTATGGGTCGTTCACTTTCGATTCCTCTCTTCAAGCACCAAGAACCCATCGATGACAAATTTTCTAAGTGTTATCCGCGTGGTGTCCACTATCACGGCCGTGTTGGTGGCGCTCTCGCCAGCGCCGGATTTCTGGCGAATCTACAAGACCCGATCCACAGGACCCTCGTCGCTTTTACCGGTGGTCATGATCTTCTGCAACTGCTATAGCTGGGTGCTGTACGCGTGGGAAGTTGATAACATTCTACCATTGTTTGTGAACTGTGTCTTCGGAATGCTCACGTCCCTTATCTTCGGAGGAATTTACTACCGATGGAGTGACGACCGAGCGCATATCCATAAACTTTGTGGTGTGGCGTTCGTCGTACTTGCAGTCTACACGCTTTACTACGCTCTCGGAGCTAGTGGAGTCACGCACCAGTCGGACGACGCCGTGGAGAAGACGCTCGGAGTTTTCAGCGACCTCGTCAGCTTGGTGTTGTACGCCTCTCCATTGGAGACGATGAAGAAGGTGATTCAGACCAAGGACGCAACGACGCTCCCGATCATTATCAGCGCCATTTTCCTCACCAACACCACGGTTTGGACCATTTTCGCCTTCGCAGACGACGATATGTTCGTGGTGGTTCCCAACGCCATCGGTGCGCTGATTTGCCTTGCCCAAGTCGTGCTGTACATGGTGTACCCGCCTCGCAGCACGGAAGTGTCCGTGAATATCAAGAACTGTGAAGAGCTGTATCCGGTGAAGTCTCCAGTCTGCCGGAGTACGAGAGGAGCTCTTCAGTCATCGACAATGTTGGAATACGTCGAGCTCAATGGCAGCAAAATCGTCTAGGATGGAGACGCAGCAGTCACTTGAGAAGTTGCGGAGAAATTTGTACAGCTCTTGACAGGGAAGCAGACAGAGAGCTACAGACACAATGCAAATGATATTCAGAGTTAGCAAGTGTAATTCTCTTCCAGCACCTTGACAATGAGCCTTAGAGTGCCTTCCCAACCAGCGCTAAACGCATGGCACGGATGAGCTCTGGCACCACAGCCGGCTCGGCGAGTGTCGTCAAGTCATTGAGCGAGTCTTCTTCTCCATGAGCGATCTTGCGGAGAATGCGTCGCATTATTTTTCCGCTGCGGGTCTTGGGCAGGTTCGGCACGACAACGAAGAGGTCGGGCGTCGCGAAGGCGCCGATCTTGGCTCGAATCTGCATCGCCAACTCCTTCTCTAGCTGCGGCGTAGGGGTAACACCATCCATGAGTGTGACGTAGCAGCAGATACCTTCGCCTTTGATGCGGTGTGGAATGCCAACCACAGCCGCTTCCGCCACTGCGTCGTGTCCGACCAGCGTGCTTTCGAGCTCCGTGGTGCTGATGCGGTGGCCAGAAGGGCACAAAACATCGTCGATGCGGCCCGTGATGAAGTAGTAGCCGTCCTTGTCACGCCGACAGCCATCGCCTGTGAAGTACAAACCCTTGTGCGAGGCCGTGTACACTTGCAAATAGCGGTTGTGGTCGCCGTACACGGTGCGCGCCATGCCCGGCCACGGCGAACGGATGCACAATTGCCCCTCGACGCTGTTCCCCTTGATCTCAGTCCCGTTCTCGTCGGTGAGCACGAAATCAATGCCGAAGAAGGGCTTGCTGCACGAACCAGGCTTCATGGCAATAGCACCGGGTAGTCCGACACCAATGTGGCCGCCAGTCTCCGTTTGCCAGTACGTGTCGACGATGTAGCATTGACGATTGCCCACTACTTCGTAGTACCATTTCCACGCCTCGGGGTTGATCGGTTCGCCCACACTACCGAGAACTCTGAGACTGGAGAGATCGTACTCACGGACTATGTCGCCACCCCTCGCCATGAGCGCTCGGATAGCTGTGGGTGCCGTGTAGAATTGCGTGACCTTGTGGCGCTGCACGAGATCCCAGTAGCGTCCGTGGTTCGGGTACGTCGGCGTGCTTTCGAACAACACGGTGGTGATTCCGTTCGCCAAGGGCCCGTACACAACGTAGGAATGACCCGTGATCCAGCCGCAGTCTGCTACACAGGCGAAAATGTCGTCCTCGCGAAGGTCGAAGGCGTACTTGGCGGTCATCATGGCGTACAGCAAGTAGCCGCCGGTAGTGTGTGCGATGCCCTTGGGCGTGCCTGTGGATCCGGAAGTGTACAAGATGAACATGAGGTCTTCGGCATTCATGAACTCGGCAGGGCAGTACGGGCGGTGGCGAGACAGCTCCTTCTCCATATCAATGTCGAGCTCCGGGTTCATCTCGACGGCAGTGTTGTGTGTGAGTTTGAAGACGAACACGTTGCGTACGAAGTCGAGGTTCTGGATAGCTGCGTCCACCGTCCGCTTGAGAGGCAGAGTGCGTCCACCGCGTCGACCATCGTCTGCAGTGAAGACCCATTGCGCTCTAGCGTCGACGACTCGGCTTCGAAGTGCCTCGGCCGACAGCCCAGCGAAGATCATGTTGTGCACGGCCCCAATTCGAGTGCACGCCAGCATGACGAAGACCGTCTCGGGGATCATGGGCATGTACATGGCCACCGTATCCCCCTTTTGCACTCCGGCGTGCTTCATAGCGTTGGCGATGCGGCACGTCTCCGCTAGTAGCTCCGAGTACGAGATCTCTCGTCCTTGGCCGACCTCATCAGCCTCCCAGATGATCGCAGTCTTGTCCGGCTGCGTCTTGACGTGCCGATCGATGCAATTGACGCTGACGTTCAGGAGTCCATTGAGGAACCACGCCACGTCGCCCTTGGCCACGGACCCCACGACGGTCTCGTCGAAGTCTCGGAACCACAAGAGGTTTTCTCGAGCGAGTTGGCCCCAGAAATGCTCGGGGTCTTCCAGCGAGCGCCTGTGCATTTCCTCATACTGCGCTAGGCTCTTGATGTGTGCGGCCTTGGCGACGGCTTCGTCCACGGGGTACACCCCGGAGGTGGCGGTGGCGCCCAAGCTGTCTCCCATGGCGCGAGTTCAGTTGTAACGGATCGCATGCCAAAGTGGCGGCCCACGGCATTGCTGCCGAACCTCGAGGGCGTCCGAGTTGGCGTTGGCGTGCGAAGCACGTAGGAAGACAGTGAGGCGGGTTTGCACTATCTGCTTCCACGCCATCAAATGCAGACAATACGACGCCATGGTCTCTTTTGCTCAGCACACGGAGAGCTTCATCCAGTCTTACCCAGGGGCAATTGGCAGTCGCCTTCAACTCCGTCCGCTGTCGTTCCTTCGTCTTTAATCGCTCCTTGTTCAGCATGACGCTCGCAACTGTAGTAACACCACCAAGTCCCTCAAAGATTCCTTTGCCAAGTGGAGACTTTCGTCCTGCAGGAAGCTCCTGCGTCATGGCAAGGCCTCGTGATCGACATATGGCTCTCGTGAGATTCGGCGTCAAAGCGCTCGTGGAATCTCAAGACGTCACCGTCTCGTCTCGATGGACAGCCTTGCAGACACTTGACCGCCTGAAAGCCGATAAGCCGAAACCTCACTTGCCATTTCACCACTTGACCCCCACCCAACGTAGCGAAAGGACCTACGTACGATGAAGATCTCGACTCTGTTGCCACTCGTGGCGCTCGCCCAAGGCGTCCAAGCCTACAGCGAGACCTTCGACCTCACGGACCACACCAGTCAACTCAATTTCTACCATCAAGCTGCCACCGACCTGACGGCTGAAGACGTTGCGCTGGATGACACGTGCGTCGTGGACCAAGTGCACATGGTGCGTGCAGTCAATCGTTGGTCGGAGCTCTTTGTTCTGACACTTGTTGTTGTTGTTGCAGTTGATGCGTCATGGTACCCGTTACCCGTCGTCAAACAGCTACAATGCCATCAAGAGTTTCTCCAAGACGGTGGTCGAGTACTTGAGCTGGGCCAACATGTCGGACACGATGGCGGACGAGCTGCAGTTCCTCAAGACGTGGAACCTGTCGGAGCTGATCCCGATTCCGGACATCGAAGTGGACAACATTACCACGCTCGGACTGCAGGAAGCGTATGATGTCGGGTCTACCATCCGTATTAAGTACGCCGACCTGTACAATTCCAAGGAGACGGTGTGGACGAACGCTAAAGAGCGAGTGGTGCGTACGGCGCAAAGCTTCATGAAGGGATTCCATGGCGAGAACTGGAGCAACGATCTGTTGATCCAAGTGAGCAACACTGACAAGACTCTGGGCGGCAACACGTTGACGCCAATTGACACGTGCCCCAACTTTGACGGTGATGAGAGCTCGGGTCAGGCTGCGTTTGCTGAGGCTACGGGCTGGCAGGATGCATTGGCGGAGCGTCTCGAATCACTTTGGCCTGGATTCGGCTTCTCGACCGGTGAGGCACTCACCGTCATGGACTTGTGCATGTACCAACGCAACTATCTCGGCAAGGACCACCTCGAGTTCTGCAAGATCTTTACGGATGAAGAATGGGAGCACTACGCCTACAACAAGGATCTAGGCTACGTTTTCGGCTCGGGGAATGCTGTTGCGCTCGCACCTACCGTCGGGTTCCCGTATGCTGCGGCGGTGACGAAGCTTTTGAACGAGACAGAGACCACCTACTGCCAGAAGATTTTCGTGTCTTTCAGCCAGGACACTCAGCTGAACGCCATGTACTCGGACTTTGGACTCAACTACGACGAAACGTACCCGACAAACGCCATCAACGCCACCCGCAACTTCCGTTCGTCGCGAGTGTTGACGATGGGAGCTCGCTTGATCACGGAGCGTATCACTTGCAATGGCAAGAGCTACGTCCGCTTCAACATCAACGAGCAGGTTGTTCCTCTACCTAAATGCCAAAGCGGACCTGGCCTCACGTGTCCACTGAGCGAGTTCGTCAAGCACATGGAGGCTCGCAAGACCGAAGTGGGCGATTTCGTGACCAAGTGCGCTTCGACTGGCGGATCGTCCGAGTTTACGTGGTTTGAGAACCCCGTCCTGAATCAGTGCGCTGTGACTTCTTGCTGGTAAACTAACGCAGCGAATGAAGCTGACGGGTACACGAACAACAAGCGCGACGTTAACTTTGAAAATATCGATGTACCCGAACGAAAAACTTGGTTTGAGCTGATGGTACTTTGTGCATTTTGAGCTCTCGGCTGTAAGACACGCGATCAGGAACTCGTCCTGCTGCACAGTAATTGTCAGCGATAGTGATACTTGGACGCTGCGTTCGCCAGACGCACTCAGCGCTGCATTCAATACTCGAACGCCCACGAGTTCTTCTCTAGGTAATCCTGAATGGCAGCGCGCAGCGACGTGTTCGGCCGCAGCATGTCGAGCGTCAGGCGTTTGCGCGTGAGCGGGTCAATGGCCCCATTACGCCGCAGATGCTCCTCCAGACAGCGCCGTTCGTAGCTACACAAGAGAACACACAACACCACTGTGAGCGCGCAAGACGAAAGCTTAAACCCTTCAAAGCCCCACGTACGAGACGCCGTTGGGAGTCGTCACTGGCTCGCGCATGATATCCATGCTGATGGGACACATGAAGTAGTCGGGCACTTGGCCTGGGTGCATCTCCTTCTCGTAGAACGCCAGCGTGTGTTGCATGTAGGCCATCAGGGCGTCCACTTGTTCTGTTCCTCGAGCGTCTGACGTCTCCAGCAGCTCCGCCGTCTGCTTGGCCCCAAAGAGCTGCAGCAATTGGCTCTTGGCCTTCTCGTGCCTTGCGAGCCGCTGCGTCTGCTCGTGGTGCCACTTCTGCTTCTTCACTCGCCGCAGTTCCGTGGCGATGTCTTCTTTGAAACTCTTGGCCTTGTTGGTCTTCTCGGCGCTGTACAGAGCCGTCTGCAGCGCCTCCAGAGCCGCGTCAAAGGCCAGCAGCTGCAGCAGACTCGTGCCCAGCATGTAGTTCGCCTTGGCGTTGAGCGCGTCGTACTTTAGAGCGAGTTGGCAGTCGTCTCGACACTTTTCCCAGCGCTCGAGTTTCGACTGGCACAGCGCGCGGTTCGAGTAGTACGTGGAGCGGCCGGGGGCCAGCACGATGGCCTCCGTGTACATGTCGATGGCGGCGTTGAACTTGCCCTTCTGGAAGCACTGGTTGCCCCGTAGCTTGAGGGCCTCGGCGCGGTCGGACGCTGTCGACGCCATGGTCTTAAATGGAGACTGGCGCGTGATTGGCCAAAAAACGAGGTGGAATCAGATGTGTTGTTGACGCAAGCGGGCGTTTGTGCTGGGTTTTATGGGGTTTATGTCATAAAACCCATTTGGAGGAGGGTGGTTCAGGTTCTTCTACGAAAAGCGTGGAGACCCGGACGCTGTTGGTGGGAAGAAGATGATGGCCTTCGCCAGTGGTGGGCAAAGCGTCGGCATTGGTCACGTCAAGCACGAGCGGCGCCGCATGTACGCCATCAGCGACGCCCTGAACGGCGTGCTGGGCGGCTTTTGAGTGCGGCAGTGAGTTCATTAGTGTGTCCATGTGATAGCAGTGCCAACTGTCCCAACCGTGATGTAGCTGCTCGATCTCCAAGCACGCGTGTGAATGTGTATTCAAGGATGAAGGACTGTCCGAGCGTGTTAACTATTTGCCTGTTCCTGTCGATGACAGTGGGAACAACAAGGCGCGACGCAGAAGCAACTGGTCAACCTCCTCGGCTTCGAGCAGAGAGAAGGTGAAGGTGCTGTCAACCGAGTGAGGACAGCGAGTGGCCGTACAGTAGGTGTCGTAAAGAGAAGGTAACCAAGCTGAATGAACTGATAGCGCGTCAAGAATCTTGACTCAAGATGAGTCAGACGGCTTTGTTCGAATCGAGGACTCTGCTTCCGCCGCCGCAGATGGCGAGGCGGTAATGGCTCCGCGCGAAGCAGTCGAGAGCAAAGTCCCGCGTGGCTCAGAAGGAGTACAGCCAGGGGCAAGCAAGGCGTCCACTCAACGATGCTGACAGGAGCAGCACCGGCCATGCGAAGATCGATCATCGATGGGCTCCATGGAGAACACGAGGCAAGATGCCCTACGTTTCAAGTTGATGCGAAGTTGCACTGCGGGAGGATCACGACGGTAGCTTGACGGCTTCCTACTACTGCTGCCGATTGAAGCGCTGCCGTCCTGCTTCTCTTCCTATGGCTCTCTCGTGCAGGCAAGAGCTGCTCGCCCTCTATCCTGGTCGTTTCAAAGCGCTGACCCCATTGCTCGCTCACTAGCGGCGTCTTCGTCTACGGCCGCTACCTCTTCCGATGCAATCCGATGGGGGGATGACATTGCTCTCCAGGTGGGACACGAGACTTCGGCACCTCATTCTTGGAAACGCTCAGCGCTCGCCAGTGCCCGCTCGGGGATAAATGCGCTGTCGCCACCGCATGGCGCTGGACGCCGAGCGGCAGCTTCACGACACTCGCCAACTCCGATTTCGAACCCTTTCTAACGGCTGCCCGTTGAAACGGCCTTAGTCGGAAACGTAAATGAGGGTATCTTTTCACGCCCATTGGCCGCCCAAGCGACGCGCCACTTCAACGTGCTCTTTGTCGTCGCGTTGTAGTGATCCGAGTCCAAGTGGAGCGATTGGCTCGGTTTGGTGGAGTTGCTTTGCCTCGGTGGGGGGATATGGTACACTAATAAGACTAAGATGAAGTAGGGCAAAGTACGTGCATTTTGGTGGCACACGGAGCTCGAGCTGGGGCGAAATAGCCTTTGGAGAGGAGATGCAGCACCGCTATCGGAGACTTTGCACTTGCATTGGTGCCCTGATGGATACTTCAAGCCGCGATTCCAGTGCTCTAGCTCGCTGGCACGTGGCTGCAGCAGTCCAGTGAGTCTTCTACTAAGCCAGAGAAGAGATTTCTGCGAAGAACCCGGCCAAGCCCCGGCGCGCGTGGGCCCTATAAGGCTCCGTTACCGCGCCGTGATTCCTCCTCCATTACGCGCGGTAGTCAGTTGGGGGGCCAGCACCGCTGGTGGCGAGTTCAGGGCTTGGAACTTTTGCTGAGCTGAAGGAGTCGAGGGACCAGTCCAGGCAACGGGCGGCTTCGTGATGTGAGTACAGGCGTGTTGCACTTTATCCTGCCGTTCCGCTGGGCGCTTCTCGCCAGCCTGCTCCGGGCTCGAAGTGCCTCGGTGCCGATCAGCGCCGGCCGCTGAACACCGGCATCCCCCCTTTTGCAGTACAACCGAACGAGGCTTCTACGGATGTGGCCGTTATCGCGATAACCGCCGCACAATCGAAGGACTGCCTCAAGGCCTCGAGTTGATCACTTCCCAATCCACTGTCTCGACCCCACGTCCAGCGACCCGATGTCGCACCCCATGACCCCCGCCGACTGGCGATCCAGCTCGCCCCAAGAGTACACGTTCATGCTCTTCCACGCGGACGCGCAGGCGCACTACCAGCCAGCGCAGACCCAGTACGCCGCGAACCCAGTTCTGGGCAGCTCGCTCAACCAGGCGCTCAGCGACGATGACATGCTGGACGAGATCTTCCAGGAGATCATGTCCCCGCAAGACCAGGAGCTGCCGGCGCCCAGCGACCTCCCCCTCTTCAGCCCTGTACTCACGCCCACCTCGGCCCTTGCAGGCTCAGCACCCTCCACCCCACAGCTCACCAGCACTCTGCGTCGCGGCAGCATCCCGTCCGCGTCGCTAGGATCCATCTCGCCCAACATGGCCGCAGCTCTGCGCGTGCCGACGCTGCCCATGAACAACTCCGGAGCCGTCCGCAACGCAGCCTTTTTCCCCATGCTAACCGACCCCAAGGTCCGCACAAACACAGGTCTCGGCGCCTTCGGCGTGCACCATACAGCCATGCTCTTCACGTCGCCCACCGCAGCGAGTCGTCGTGCCTACCGCCGCACGAGCCGACCGTCGCGTTTGCAGAAGAAGAAGCCGGCTTCGCGCATCTGCCGCATGCCTGGCTGCACCAAGGGCATCCGCTCTCGTGGACTCTGCAAAGCCCACGGCGGAGGGCGTCGCTGTACGACACCCGGCTGCGAGATCAGCGACCAGGGCGGAGGCCACTGCATCGCGCACGGCGGCGGCCGCCGCTGCTCGGTCACGGGCTGCCAGAAGTCGGCGCAGTCCAAGGGCTTGTGCAAGCTTCACGGCGGCGCTCGACTGTGCCGCCTGCCGGACTGCAACAAGAACGGCCAGATCAAGGGGCTCTGCCGGCTGCACTACAGCCTCACGATGGCCGCCAAGAACTCGGCGGCATCGAAGTCCGCCGCCGTGCCCTCCATGTCCACGCCCGTGAAGGCCGAGCCCCAGCTGAGTCGCAGCCCATGCGACTTCGAGCTGCGGGTCTAAGCGCTCGCCATGTAGTAGTAGAATTCCTATGCAAATTGCCCTGAACATAGCTGTAAATACGAAATGAACTCATAGATGCCCACGTGAAGTGTCTGGCAAGTCGCACTGGCGACTCAACCCAGTCGAGATCGAACTATCGGAAAGCAGTCAAGACGAACACGTGAGGAGTCCTTCGCTGGGCTCCGCGGCCTAAGACGTTGAAGTCGTCGCGGAGGATCAACTTCTGGTTGAAAAGGTAACACGTTCCCGTAAAAGAAATGCACCCGCGCGAACACTGAAAGCGATGAAAGTCTCCGCTAACACTTACCGGTGCAAGTCTCCTGCTGCATCTCCTCTCCAAAGGCTATTTCGCCCCAGCTCGAGCTCCGTGTGCCACCAAAATGCACGTACTTTGCCCTACTTCATCTTAGTCTTATTAGTGTACCATATCCCCCCACCGAGGCAAAGCAACTCCACCAAACCGAGCCAATCGCTCCACTTGGACTCGGATCACTACAACGCGACGACAAAGAGCACGTTGAAGTGGCGCGTCGCTTGGGCGGCCAATGGGCGTGAAAAGATACCCTCATTTACGTTTCCGACTAAGGCCGTTTCAACGGGCAGCCGTTAGAAAGGGTTCGAAATCGGAGTTGGCGAGTGTCGTGAAGCTGCCGCTCGGCGTCCAGCGCCATGCGGTGGCGACAGCGCATTTATCCCCGAGCGGGCACTGGCGAGCGCTGAGCGTTTCCAAGAATGAGGTGCCGAAGTCTCGTGTCCCACCTGGAGAGCAATGTCATCCCCCCATCGGATTGCATCGGAAGAGGTAGCGGCCGTAGACGAAGACGCCGCTAGTGAGCGAGCAATGGGGTCAGCGCTTTGAAACGACCAGGATAGAGGGCGAGCAGCTCTTGCCTGCACGAGAGAGCCATAGGAAGAGAAGCAGGACGGCAGCGCTTCAATCGGCAGCAGTAGTAGGAAGCCGTCAAGCTACCGTCGTGATCCTCCCGCAGTGCAACTTCGCATCAACTTGAAACGTAGGGCATCTTGCCTCGTGTTCTCCATGGAGCCCATCGATGATCGATCTTCGCATGGCCGGTGCTGCTCCTGTCAGCATCGTTGAGTGGACGCCTTGCTTGCCCCTGGCTGTACTCCTTCTGAGCCACGCGGGACTTTGCTCTCGACTGCTTCGCGCGGAGCCATTACCGCCTCGCCATCTGCGGCGGCGGAAGCAGAGTCCTCGATTCGAACAAAGCCGTCTGACTCATCTTGAGTCAAGATTCTTGACGCGCTATCAGTTCATTCAGCTTGGTTACCTTCTCTTTACGACACCTACTGTACGGCCACTCGCTGTCCTCACTCGGTTGACAGCACCTTCACCTTCTCTCTGCTCGAAGCCGAGGAGGTTGACCAGTTGCTTCTGCGTCGCGCCTTGTTGTTCCCACTGTCATCGACAGGAACAGGCAAATAGTTAACACGCTCGGACAGTCCTTCATCCTTGAATACACATTCACACGCGTGCTTGGAGATCGAGCAGCTACATCACGGTTGGGACAGTTGGCACTGCTATCACATGGACACACTAATGAACTCACTGCCGCACTCAAAAGCCGCCCAGCACGCCGTTCAGGGCGTCGCTGATGGCGTACATGCGGCGCCGCTCGTGCTTGACGTGACCAATGCCGACGCTTTGCCCACCACTGGCGAAGGCCATCATCTTCTTCCCACCAACAGCGTCCGGGTCTCCACGCTTTTCGTAGAAGAAGACGTCGTTCACCACTCGGTCCAAGGCAGAATAAATGTGGCTGGGAACGGCGATGGTCGCCACGGTGTCAAAGAGCGCTTGTTCCGAGACACGTGCAGCCCAGTCGTCTTGGTAGATCACGTTGCGCTGCAGCAGCGGAAGTGCCGTGTCCATTTCAGCTGCCAGCAACTGAGGTGCCAGTAACTCGTGAATAGCCATAGCTGTGCGGAAAAGAAACACTGTGCCGTCCAGCAAGAAGTTGTCAAACACCCGCGCCGCCGACTCGAGCGGAAGTACTTGCAGGAACAGAGTCTGCAGCCAGTTCATCAGGTACATCGAACAGGAAAACACACCGATCTCCCGTAAGTGGGCATGCAGGTGAGGTAGCCGCGAGTTCAGGAACGTATCGAACAAGGTGTAGTACACGTTTGCGAGGTCGGCGTCCAGCAAGTAAAATGTGAAGAGGTGCTCGTTCACCATGAGGTTCGCCAAGCATTGGAAAGCCAGATAGCGGTCTTGAGGCATGTGCAGACACAGCATGGCCGCCAGATATGACATGCCTTGAATGTAGCCCAAGTCTGGTCGATAGCACGCATACGTTTCAAGCACTTCGAGCAAAAATGCGTAATACGGTCCACTCGAGTCGAATAGCTTCAGCGATGGGAACGTGCGCGGCAGGTCCGTGTCAATTAGTGCCAGGGTGTGCTCACGACCTCCATCCACAGCCCCATTTTTCTCTTTCGCCGCTCGATCCTTTTTGTATGCAGCTGCACGCCGGCGGTAGATCTTGAACATCTCTGGTGTCACCTTCAGTTTGTTACCGATAGCCATCGGCCATACGCGAGCGCGGATTGATGGCGGAATCCCCTGTCGCCACAGCGAGTGCGCCAGTGGAGTATCCTTGTTTTCTTCCCAGTCACGAAGAATGCGTGTGCGCCAAAGTTTCTTCGCTCGTCGCAACTCTTCTTCCTTCTCGTGAATGGCCTCGCGAGGAACATCACCAAGCTCCATTGCCAAAGTTGGAGGGGAACCTCGTCGATGACGACGAGCTCCAACTGGTGGAGGCGAAGCTCGTCCCGGTGACACTCGGCCAAGATACGGGTCATCTTCACTTGCCTCGCTGCCGTCAGAAAACTGCCTCATAGTCCTAGGCATTTCAATCGCTGATCCTGTCTGCATCATAGCTCGGGACGATGAGGATGACTGCCCATACAGAGTAGGATGTACCTCGAGAGCAACAGTGTACTTGTGTCCACAAGCTACCACGAGCTCAGTTTGAGATGAGAAGCAGTCAATACGCTCGGGTTTGTCCTTGTTCACAGTGTGGCCAAGACCGCAGGCGCCGTACGAGTTAAGGCCCCATGCAAACATGACACGCTGTTCCGTCGTTGCAATGGAGTGGAAGGCGCCACAATACACCCGCGCCAACAGATCAGGGGCACAGAGCGCATCTTGAGGCAACTGTACGCGCGCAGGCAACGGTTGATATACATCGCCTGTGCCAAGCTGCCCATACTCACCCAATCCCCACGAATACAGCTCGCCACCCTCAGTCAGCACGACCGTGTGGGTATACCCGCAAGCAACGTCGACCACAGGTGACCCTCCTGATACCTCACGCAGTTTCTCCACCATGCGCGGAACGACTTGGTCCTTATCCACGTATCCCAATCCACACTGACCTTCACCCGTTTTGCCCCACGTGAAAATGTTACCCTGTCGGTCTAGTGACGCCGTGAAATTCCAACCGCATACAACGTGTGAGATGCGTGTTCCCTGCGGGAAACTTACAATTTGATGCGGCGTGTCCCGCCACTTGTTATCGCCCAGTCCTAGACGACCATTTCGCCCCCGCCCAAAAGTAAACACCGTTCCTTTCGCTGTGAGCACGGCAGTGTGCGCCCCACCGCAGCTAGCGCTGACAACACTTTCGCGTAGAAGACTCATAACCTTACGCGGCACAGCGCGGTCGCGCATGTCACCATGCCCAAGACGCCCATCTTCTCCGCTCCCCCACGTATAAAGCTCTCCGGCATCTGTAATTGCTAAAGAATGCTGAGCTCCACAAGCTATCATGGCAATCGTTGTGCGGTGAAGAGCCTTTTCAAGTGCGAGTTCCTCAACAAGACTCGGCGCTAAGAAAGATGATGCAGCCACACTGCCCCGAGTTGGCTCACTGTCTGTTGAATTGACTGCAATCGTGACAGCCGCAGCCTTTTTGTCTTCATTGTCACCGTAGCTGTAGACATCCCCCGTTGATGTCAGGTACAGTAGGTGTTCTCCACCACACGCTACTTGAACAATCGGTTGTCCGTTAATCAAGGATACTTGCTTCGGGCGAAGAACTAGTGGGGTTCCACCCTCCAAACTCGGAGGGCGCCCCCATACATACATTTGGGAACCTGGCTCCTCAACAGGTTGTTCTGTTGCGTCTTCCCCCACTTCGATCTCTGTCGGGGTTTCCAGCTCCGTTTCGTCCTCAGCTGTGCCTTCTTCCTCTTCTTCATCGTCACTTTCATTTCCATCCTCGCCCTCGACACTGTCAGCACTCGTATTCGTACCCACAGCAGCATCGGCATCATTCGACGCACTTGTACCTGCATTTGCCAGGAGTTCCACGTCTTGTGTCCCATTAGTCGCCAAGGTAGCATCTTCATTCAATTCATCAACCCGAGAAGACGAGAGCCGCGCGCTATCGGCAAGCGAAATGCCAATGACATGTTGGCTACGACGACCTCGGCGACTATTTCTTCGGTTCAGCACTGGCTGCGACTGGCTGCGCTGTCGAGGCATCCGCTGCACTCGCTCAAAGCCGTGCAACTGGTCGTGCATCGTAGCAAGCATCTCATTCTGGAGCGCCACCAACGCTGTCATGCTGCTCTGAACATCTGCGCGCAGCTTGGCGTGCAAAATCTCGCGTTCCTGTTGCAGTCGGCGGATATTCGCATCCGTTACCGCCTCGCCCATACCAGCCATACCGTTGTGCCGTGTCCAGTACGTGTGCTTAATCTCGGGCAGAACTTCGTGACTCAGTGCTTCTAGCGGACTCAGCACCGCGTCCTCGCACTTCTTCTCGAACTCCGGTTGCACGGTCTCCAGCACCTGTGCAAGTGCCTTCACGAGCCTGGCTGCATGTGTCCTGCCTGCTTCCTCCCTCTGTCCCTGTACATTGTTTCCTCCATCTGCAAAGAGCGACATGTCCTCCACCCTCTTGTACTCTTCCAGCACAGCTCCCGTGGCGCCCCACCACGCCGTTGTCGCTTGTCTGTAGGCGCGTACGCAGTGCCACAAGGCACTGAGATTGCCCTCGGCCTGCAGCACCTCGTTCCTGAACTGTGTGGACACACCACCATCTCCTCCTTCCTCGTGCTCCAGCTCCAGCTCCGAGTCTCCGTCGCTCTCCAAGAGTCCGACGTCTTCGCTGTCCGTGACGCTGTCAACGTCGGCCCACGTGGTGCCCACGGCCACGGGTTTGGCCCAGTCCGGCAGCTCGCCCTTCACGGGTTTCGGTGGTCGATTGCGGTGGTGCGTCACAAAGTCGCAGAAGATCTGCATGTCCAAGCCGGCGCTGGAACTCGCGTCGTGGTGCATCCCAGCCGCGTGTTGCGCCGCCAGATGAATCAGGACCTTCCGCAGGAAGCTCTGGAGCCCGTCGAAGCGCTGCTGCAGCTGCTCGGACGTAAGCGGGAACACCTGCAGCGCGTACTTAGGCGGGAGCCCCACACTCGGGTGGAAGTGCAGCTTACCCGCTAAGGACGCGATCTGCGAGTAGCGGCGGTAGACGAGGAAGTGCGCGCTGGGCGTGGCCACCTGCAGCACGTAGGCCAGGAAAGGCTTGCGCTGCTGCGTGTGCTGCGCCTGGTAGAAGCCCAGCATCTGCACATCCGAGAGCAGCGCGAAGCCTACGCCGCCCATGACGGAAGAAAGATGAAGTGACACTTGACCAGCATTGACGTACAGTTGGAGAGCACATTTGGCTGGGCTAGTGGACTTGCTCTACAACTGATTGTTGGTTGTGTGCACCACATCATACAGTTGTGTGCACCACATTTTCCGCCTCATTTAGTGAGCCACCATGGAGGACGCGCTGCGGCAGGTCTTCCAGGACGTGCAGCTGCAGGCGGTGGAGGCCAGCGGGTACCTGCGCAACCCGTCGGGGGCGGCCTACCAGCGCACACTCGTGCCAGCAGTGCGGCGCCTCAACGCGCTCTTCTCAGACGAAGTGGGGGACGGCAAACGTGGCGTCGTGGAGGAAGCTTTCGCTCTGTTCCTGGACGAGACGTGGCTGGCGGTGGCGCGCGTGCTGGTGGCGAGTAAAGTGGGCGACGTGGTGCTGCTGGCGGTCTCGAGCTTCGTGGGCGAATTCCTGCGTCGCTCGAGCGCCAAGAGCCGAGAGCCCAAGGGGAAGGCGGAACTGCGACTGGAGCTTTTGAAGCGCCTCATGGACGCCACCAAGGCCGAGGACCGCGTCGTGAGGCTGCGCGCGTGTCACATGCTGCAGATTGTGGTGAACCGACTGGAGGTTATGGAGTAAGAGGAGGAGGAGGGCAGCAGGAGGAGGAGGGCAGCAGGAGAAGGAGGAAGAGACTTATGGTGGGTGGATCTGTTGTAATGCAGGGACGAGCTGGAGACGCAGCTGAGAGACACCATGCTGCGACGGCTGGATGATAAGCTCACGTCGGTGCGAATCCAGAGCGTGTACGGACTCAAGAATCTGCAGAGAGCTGATGGAGAGGAGGACGCAGTGACGACGCAATTGAGGAAACTCATGGTGTCCGACCCGTCCAAGTACGATGCGAAAAGGAGAGTTAGTGTTGTGTGAAGGGGAGTAACAGGTTCTTTTTGTGCTGCAGGGACGTCCGGAAGGCGGCGCTGCTCAACTTGGCAGTGACCAAGGAGATTTACCAGGACCTGCTGCTCCGTATTCGAGACGCGAGTGAGGACGTGCGGCATGCGGCCTTCCGTACCATTGGCAACGCGGTGCCGCTGACGGACATACCGATCAGTGATCGCGTGCATCTGCTGGATCAAGGACTGCAGGACCGCGGCGCACGCGTGAGAAGGGCATGCGAGCAAATGGTGTTGAAGAAATGGTTCCCGGAGTGCGATTCCTCGCCGGTGCTGTTGCTGAAAGCGCTGGATATCGAGCAGTACCCCGAAATTGGATCCAAGGTGTCGCATCTGCTGCTAAAGCATTTCTCGGAGCAACCACGAGCGATGTTGGGGAAGGAAGGAGTTGTCGAGTTTAACGCGCTGGAACTGATGTCAGAGAACAGCGAGGCGTTTAACGCGGAAAGCATTTTCTTCTGGAGAGAGCAGTGCTACTACTACCAGAAAATCGACAACGACCCGGACAAGACAGCGGCGCTTGTTCCGAATGTGTCGGATTTCACCAATCTACTTGTGACAACGTGCAAGGCTGACGGTGATGTCCTCTTCATTGCTCAGCAGTTGCTGAAGCTTGGACACTTGCTGGATTACCAGGACGAGTTCGGGCGTCGCAATCTGCTCGATTCACTGCGTACGTTCCGTTTTGTAGTTGTTTTCATGTAGTTAAATGATCGTCCTAACACTGCATCGTTTCGGTATGCAGAAAAATTGCTTCGAGAGCTTGGAACTGATAGCCAACTGATTAAAGGAATTATGGAGCTGATGGCGTTTGTGTACTCCGGGAGTTCGGAGCAAGAGTTCACACAGGTCGTGGCTGAAATCGTCTCGGACATGTATGACCCAGTCGAGGCAGCCAACCAAGATACATCGTTATCGCAGCAAGAGGACTCTGAGATGCCATTGTCGCAGCAGCAGGACGAAAACGAACACACAGTTGTCAACTTTGGTCCTCGATTGCACAAATTGAGTGAAGAAGAGCGTGAAGAGGCTGAGGACAAGTTTGAAGAGCTGGAGAAACGTCTTGAATCTCTCGAGTTTGACTCCGAGGAGTACAACAAGGTTCAAGCAGAAATGGTGGAGCTGGAGGCGCTTCTGCAGGACCCAAAAGTGCTCAGCTGGCTGCGATGCTTAGAGATCGTGGCTCAATTGTTGAAGCTTACCTCACACAACCTCAGCGATCCGATTGTGGAAGGAATGGGCCGGTACATTCTGCCCGCAATTGATAGCGACGTTCCAGCATTGCGTGAAGCCGGCCTGGAGAATCTTGGGTTATTTTGCCTTCTTGACAAGCGCCTCGCTGAGCGATATTTGATCGTGTTCTGGCGTGCATTGAACAATCCGGAAGAAGAAACTGAGGTGAAGCACACATGCGTGCAGGCCATCCTTGATATGGCCTTTAGCTTTACGAATCTGCAGCCTCATATTTTCGGAGCGAAACCAGCTGAAGATGGCGCCGTCGCAGAAAAAGAGGGCGATCGTATTGCTAATGGGAGCAATGCTCAGCTCGAAAACAAAGAGGGCAATGACAATGGGGGTGCTAACAGGAATGAGCATGTCGATGAGAATGGCGCTGATAATGAGGGTGCTAACAGGATTGAAGATGCAGATGAAGATATGGAGAAGAACGATGATGCTGAACCAGTTGTGACCCCCGAAAAGCTTGATCTCGATGCCATTTTTATTGGTCTGGGCCAACTGATCACCGTTGATGACTTGGAGTTGCAAAGCACCATTGTGGAGGGCTTTTGTCGACTTTTCATGTTGAATCGGATCGAAAACATCGCCGTGCTCGCCATTTTGCTGGAAACGTACTTCAGTCCGAAGCTCCAGAAGGTGCAGCAGCTCAGCGAGTATGGCTTCCAATCGCGCTCTCTGCAACTATTGAGCATCTTTTTCCCCGCGTTCGTTATGGCAACAGCTTCCAACTGCATGCTGCTGGAAGAAGCTGCTACACACCTGATTCAGAAATCGATGGAGCAGTTTGAGATGGAGAGCGACTCCATGCTCGACCTTGGCGCGTGTGCGAAGTACGTCATGCATCTGCTGAGCCACAACGAGATAGAGGAAGAGGCGGCGGTGGAGGCCGTGAAGGCTTCGCGGAAGAAGCGTGCGAAGAGGCCAGAGAGACGTCGCTGTGCTCACCACAACCGGATTGGCATTACGATTTGTTTGGAGATGCTGGCGCTGGAAAAGGTAGCGGCGATGCCTTCCGTTCACCAGGACATTGTGATTTCGCGACAAAAGGCTCTCCTGAAAATGATTGCGTGGGTGGAAGTCACGCTTGATGAGCAACGGTCTGCTGCGCTGTTCAAGTATCTGCTGAAAGAAATCACCTCTTCATGCTTCAAGTCGCAGCGTGGTTTGCTTCGTAGTGCTGAAGCAGTTTTCAAGCGCACTTCGACGAGCTTCACGGAGCAAAGTACGGCGGACCAAGGCGAGGCGGAAGATGGTCAGCAGGTGTCCGCCCTGGAGCAAGATCAGACATGGGCTCTCGGTCTTGTGAAGGAGCGCGAAGAAGTGTTGCACAAGGTACTGCTGGCGGCAAGTGAGCAGCACGAGAAGTGGCTTAAGCAGCAGGAAAAACAGAAGAAAGCTCAGCGACGGCGGACGGCGCGGTACGTCTCGTCAGGGTCCTCCGATTCAAGTGTCAGCGAGAGTGAAGAGGACGACGAGGAGCCGGCCGCGGCGCCAGCACGCCGCGAGCTGTCGTCTCGTCGGAGCAAGACCGCGGCGGTGAGTCGGATGCACGAGAAGGAAGGCGAGTTCGAGGCCAAGATTAAGCAGGCGCTGCAAGACGACGACGCGGACGAGGACGATTCGGAAGATGAAGACGACGACGAGGACAGCGAGAGCGGGTCGGACGAGGAAGAAGAGTCTGCGGCTGAAGAGGAGGAAGCTGAAGATGAAGGCGACGAGTAGGTCTGCTGGTTTTGATGCCAAGAAAAAGTGAATTCGTCCGTGCAGCTTACCACGGTCCTAGGCATATTTGTTCGTGGCAGCAAATGCCGTGTGACAACTCGAGTTCCGTGTTGATAGACTTGTTGCTTGGTGACAGCGGCTACAAGTTTCCTACTCGCCTACAACAACCGCGTCTCGATTGCAAGCGGAACTTCTTGAGCTGCCAAGTCAATTGGCAACCGCTCGCATTACCATTTCGGCCGCTGTCCCAGGCATCACCGCACGTGCGCGTGTCGAAACCAGTTATTAGCAACGGCCCAGCAACCAGCAGTTCTTCACCGTCTCACTCGCAACATGGCTACATTGTCGATTCCCATGTCCAAAAGTTCTCTCCCGAGAGAAACCTGCAGATGGTTTTCCGCCCCCTAACCGGTAGAGAGCCCAGTCGCCCATTTGCCTCGCAGAGTCCCAAGCCCCAAGCCCAATGTACCCTCCGCCCAGCAGCAGGAGCGCGTTCCCGTCGGCCTCCCGCCGCTCGTCCGCCTCGGGGGACGCACCGCTCACAGCCGAACGCGCCATGATGGACCAGATCCGCTCCAAGCTCGAGCGCGCACAGCGGCGTCTGGCGCACAGTTCACCCCATAGCAGCAGCTCCAGCAGCAGCAGTCGCTACATCCCGTCGTCCGAGTACAATAGCGCCATGCACAAACCCCCAGTGACGAGCGTCTTGATGGAGGATCTGCCAGCTACAGCGTCCAAGCATTACAGTTCCAGAGCTCCTCCTCCATCCAGTAGGATACCTCCTCCTTCTTCTAGGTACGGGGGAATGCCTCCTCCCCCTCCGTCGACACTGCGGCATCATGGGATGCCTCCTCCTCCTTCCAGCCGTCGCCCCCCGTCGTCCAAATACGACTCCTCTAGATACGCCAACCAGCAGTACAAAAGCAGGTCCAAGTACGCCAAGAACGAAGACTCGGACCCGTTGAATGGCGGACCTCCCCCCATGTCGACGCCCTATTTGGTGTATTCGAGTTCACGGCCGATGACGGGCTCCCACCATAGTACGAGCAGTAGAACGCCAGTGTCCAAGACCCCATCGATGGAAGAGAAGGTGAGACAACGAGTGCCGCCCAGTTCCAAGTACAGCAACATGAACGGACCTCCGTCGGCCATGCGCTCGGGCGTCCCCAAGCCCCCGAGCTCACGCGTGCGCTTCGAAGGCCACGAGACGGAGCTCAGAGAGTCCATTGAGAAGTTCGAGCGAGACAGCGAGGCCGAGAGGAAACGTCTGCATCAACACATGAAGGAGCGAGAGGCGCGACACCAGCGATACCGCGAGCAGGAGATGAAAAACGTCAACGCCCGCGCCAAGGGATCGGGGCCAACGTCGCCCATTGCAGCTGCCAGTCGTGGTCGACGCTCCACCTCGCTGGAGAAACCTCCGAACTCGGCCATTAAACTTTCAGCATACGAGGACATTGCGCAGGCTATTCCGACGTCGCCTGTGGGGCGTCCGCGACGAAGCTCCATCAATAACCCTCCGCCCAAGTCGGACATCAAGGCATCTGCCTTTGAAGACCTCATCCCGCGACGTCGTACTTCGGCTGCACAGGATAATCCTCCCGAACCATCGGAGCCAGCTCAACCCGAAGATGATGCCGTTGCTAAAGATGAAGTTACCGTTGTTAATGATGCAGTTGTCAAGGCTTCCGAGCCTGCTGCTGTCACGGACGCGGAGCAGGAGCTATCGTCCCAGTCCGACAACCAGGAGCCTGTTGAGCCGGCTGCGCTGCCGCCACCCACGGTAAAATCACCACCATCCTCAGTGGTACCGGAACACGACAACTTCAGCAGTTCCGACGAAGAAGATAATGGAGACATGTCCGGCTTTGAGTCGGATGACAGCTACATGATGTACTCGGACTCGGACGCCGAGTTATCGTCAGGCTACTCGATGTTTGACACCTTGTCGGTTCCTGAACACCAAATCGTGTACGAAGAGGCTACAGACTCTGATAACAGTGACGACGAAGCCCCGACCAGCGAGCCCAACGTCGGTAACCAGACCACTGAGCCGGAAGAGAACGACAGTGTACCATCCCCTCCAGCCTCTGAGCTATCTACTGTGAAGGAGGAGGAACCTGAAGAACCCCAGCCTGCATCAAGAAGCATGACTGCGAGAGACCTTGCGTTCATGGCATTGGGCCGCGCCAGCACTTCCTCACTTTCAGACCTCGGTTCGCCAGTTTCCTCCGTGAACGGTAAGGAATCCCCTCGAAGCAGCATGGTGCCCATGTCATACACCCCAGCGTCGTCGGCCTTTCCTCCGTCTCGCGCGTTGGGGCGACCGCCGATGCCTGCGACGACAGGCCGCACCCGCAATAGAGTACCGCCTCCTTCGTCTACAATGTCGAGCTATGTTCCTCGCTCACGTACTAGAGCGCCCATGGATCTGAAGAACCAGTTGCCGCCATCAATCGGTATACTCTCCGGTTTATCCAGTGGGTCCTCGACTTTCGTGATGGATCCAGCGAGCTTTTACGAGGTGACGTGGAAGACAGGCGAGTTCGCTTTCTCAGTGCAGCGAGTCTACACCGAGGAGAACGAGTTCGACGACCGGAATCAAGAGCCACAATTGTTTTTGCGTATGCTGCTCAATACTGAGCGCAGTACGTGCAAAAGTTTCCGCGATGTGCGCTTGGGCGACGTGCTGATCCGTGTGGGCGATAACTACGTCTCGGACCTTGGACTGGAGGGATCTGGCACGGTGTTAACCAAATTCTTTGCGAGGCTGATGGGGCAGACCCCGATCAAGCTTACGTTCCAGCGTATGTACCCGAGTGATTGGGAAGGAGGCGTGGAGCTGTAAGACGTGAGCGAAAGTAAACGCCACGGTTTGGTGGCGAAGTGGAAGTGGAGAACGACCGTAATGGGAAAAAATGCAACGTGATAAATTGATTTTTTGCTTTGGTGCGTCTTAGCTGCCTTTGGAATGAATGGTGCTGCGGATTTACTGTAAGCACAAGCGATGCAAGAGCAGAGTTGTTTGACGGCTTTGCGTGTTACTACCTACTTGAATTTTGGCTTTCAATGGTCATCTTCCGTATCCTCGACACTAACGATTCGCTGCTTGCACTTCTCCGTGCAGTGTGAAGAAGTTGTGGGCACGCTGATGCTGGTCGTGTTCTAGACGAAGCTTGTGAGGCAGAACGAGGCCGTGTTTTCTGTTGTTGAGCAAGGTGGCTGGTCGGGTCAACGCGGATAGCCGAGTCAGCAGTTGTGTGAAAGAACTCGAAGTCTTCGCCTCGTCCTACACTGCTTTGACTGCGTGACGTTCGTAGCGATTGTGATTGACTCGGTTGTTGCGGCAGCTTGGAAGTCGAGTGGTGCCGCGACATGATCGTTCGCAGTTTGTTGTGCTTCTCTTCATGCTGCCGCAAAGCCGACGGATCTACAGTCGTCCGCGCAGAAAGTATTCGACGAAGTATCAACTTGTTCTCATCCAGGATCTTCGACTGCTTTCGTGATCGGACACGAGCTGCAGTCGACGTCGTGTTGGACGCGTGCATCATTGTTGGCGCGTTGTACTCGGCAAAGTTGTTCTTCATGGTTGCTGAGCTGCGGGCGTAGAGAACATGGCTTGCAGCCGACTGCGGGACTTCAGGGAGGGGCTGCAAGCATTCGTGGGTCGAATGGGCTGGCTCAGGCACTACGATCGTGTTTCTATCATACTTTCGAGCGGTGGCGCACACGGTGGAGTCTCGATGTGTAAGAGTTCGCTTTGTCCGCTTCTTCTTCGTCCCGTTGCGTGTGGTCGTGGCTTTGGCATTATCAAGAGCAATGATCTTCTTGATCAGAAGGAGGTTGTCGTGGTCGATCTGCTTCTGACGCGATTTTGCGGCAGGAGACTTGGACCGAGCCACGAGCTTGACGGGTTTGGAGGCATTCCACGTCGCTCGACTCGTGTGGATGCGATGAGGGTGGGCGGAGGCTGCCAGCGCAGAGGAAAGCGCTTGTATCGACACAGAACTGGCCGACCGGATGAAGTCGACGCGGTCTCGATGCGCCTGCCACTGCGATTCATGCCACCGATCGTCCAGAACGCGATTGCACGCGTTCCAGGCTGGTGCGCGGGTCATTTTTGCTCCAATTTCTCAAGTGGAAGCGCTCGAACGCCGACAAGAATAACGATAGCTTAAAAGTATTTTTACAAAGTGACGGCTTTCATGCCAATGCAAAAGTGCACTTCAACTTGCCCTTCCCTGTCCAAACCGATCATTCGCTTTCTCATTGGTCAAAATCCCCAGCCAGAGTGAAGGTCATTCCGTCAAAGCTCAAGATGGCGAGGAAACCGCTGCCGCACGCGGACTCGCTGCCGCCTGTGAGCGCCCGTGACGCGTCCTACTGGCTGGCGGTGGCGTCTGCGCCTTCCTCCTCTCGCTCGGGGGCCGTCAGCAGCGTCTCGGTGGCCTCGTCCACGCGCAGTTTGGACGCCAGCAGCTTCCTCCTGAGTCTGCGCAGTACTAGCAACAGTAGCAGCTTCCTGGACGTCCCCAGCAGCAACAAGAGCCACCTGGAGCTTCGCAGCCACTCGACAATCGCCAAGTATGAGTCTGAGAACCTCTCAGATGCGGATTCGGTGCCTCCGCCGCCTCCGTCGCTCTATGACAGCGACCTCTTCGCCCCTACACGACCTCACCCCAATAGAAGACTCCATAGGAGTCACAAGAATCAGGTCAGCGCTGTCTCAGACAGCAAGAAGCCCGTGGTGGTGGTGGAAGAAGTGTTCGAGCACCAACGGTATCAGATGGTGCTGGGCTGGGGCTCCAAAGGCCACTTGCTGCCCTTAGACCCGGACAAATACATGCGCGTGGTGCGTCACACCACACAGAGACGGAGACGACGCACACACAGAACACAAAACGCAGAGGAGGACGACGTGCTGCTCGAGTGGTTCCCGTCCTCGACGTTCCCCAACATTTTACTGCCAGAAGAGCCGACTGCGGAGAGAACTGGAGCCGCCACGTTGAAACAGCGCAGTCGGTCGGCCACGAGTGCAGGAGTCGCAGCTGCAAGACACCACGTTGCGCCTAGTGCTGCTACTTCGGTTTCAGGCCATTCACTAGTAGGTCCGAGGTGGGAGTGGGTGAGTCCCTGGCATCTTGAGATCCCGTCCGACAGTCCGAGCGATGCCGTGGATGGATGGCAGTATGCGTCCAGTTTTTCACAGTTCACGCCGCGGCCGTCGCTCCGATCTCGTGGCAGATCTATTGACTCACTGAGCCAGTCGTCGTCACATTCGGGTGGGGATATGCCGTCTTCGTCGCCAGCTAGTGCATCAGGTAAACGACTGCGAGTTCGCCGACGGAAGTGGGTTCGGTATCGACGCTTGCGCTCTGGTCGCGGCAATTTGTCCAGCGGAACCTCTTCCAGCGCCTTTGACGATGCATTCTTGGACTCCATGAGTGGTTGGCTTCGCAAAAGGGGTCACGTGCGTAAGAACTGGAAGGCACGCTACTTCGTGTTGGAAAAATCAGTGTTGCGCTACTACACAGATTCCTCCTGCGCGAAGCTTAAAGGAGAGGTGCTACTTTTTCATCCGCAGACGCGCGTGCACTATGTGGATGTGCATGTGGCGGGTGGACGTGACGCAAGCTTTGCTATACAAGTGGGCCCAGAGTACACATTGCTGCTGCAGGCTGCACAACTTCGCGACCGTGAAAACTGGATGTACTGTATCGAAGACGCGCTGTTATGCCGGGACTCTTATCACCCACATGGAATGACTAATGGACCGGGTCCATACTTCGATTTGCGTGAGAGTGTGGCGCAACGAAGGCTGCTGAGTGCTGAGGCAATGGCGCTTGACGGCAGTTCCTTTCAAGACAATTTGGGTGGAATTAGCCATGCGCACGTTGGTGGAGTGAGTGACGAGCTTAGTGAGGAGGAGGAGGACGATGACCGGAGCGAGGCTTCGTCGTCGTATGGGCACAGAAAGAGTGGTCGCCAAGGTGGCAGTGGCAGTAACGGCAGCGATGTCCTTCGACTCTGGGCGTCGCTGCATGCCAAACCCGGTGGGGTACTCAGTGCTGTTAGCTCTGCGTCGCCTACATTGCGCTCTCTTCTCCGGGCGTGCGATCAGTTTCTTGCAAACCTCACGATGCGGCAACACATTGCTAGCTTTCTAGTCGTGTTTCGCCAGAAATATGAGCACCCGGCTCCCTCGTCAGTGGCGGCAATGGGCACATCTGCTTGGACACGCCTCTCGGAACCCTGGACGCCGGCTGGGGTTGGAGGAAACGAGTCGGACAGTGACCAAGAGCTTCGAGAAGGCTCGTTAGGGGCAACTCCTCAGGAGCTTCAAAATGTTACAACTCTGCAAGATGCCCGCAGCTTGCTCGCTTTAAAGAACTATCGTTTCTTTATAGAGCGATCACTGGAGCTCATCATGGATCATTTGGTTAAAGTCGCGAACCCGAGCACGCCAAGAGAGCTTGGAGATGCTGCACTCAATGGAAAGCGTGCGCCCACAGACGACGAGTGGGCCCTGGCTCGTCGTGCAGCATTGTACAAACTGGAGCGACGCACATTTATCCCATTGCAAGAGATCATCTACCAACTGTTAGGCGCTGGTATTGGGCCTGGACGTCAACGCCAAGAAGAAGAGGAGCGTTTTGAGCGACTTCGTGCGATGATTGCAATCCAACCGCAGAGCTTTTTGGAGATTCGACCGTCACACCAGTCGCCATCCGAGTGGAAGTCGGCGATTGCTTTGTTTAACTCGATGGATAATTACTCACTGCCGTCAGAGAAGGCTGCTGTTTTAGTGGAGGTGGCACGGTGTATTTACGAAACCCACGCAAGGGAGCACGGTGAAGAAAATAATGGTTTATCGAGTGCTGGTAAACAGAAACAACCAACTCCAATGGCGGCTGACGACTTCCTACCCATTTTCATCTTCGTCCTGGCGCGTTGTCGCTTGCGCAGCGTGATTTGTTGCTCGACATTTGATCAGCGAGACGATGATCACAGCACTAATGATTGGTGAGACTGGGTATTACGCGACGATGCTGGAGGCAGCGATAGGATATATTGCGGCTTTCGATGGGGCCGCCAAAGCTGGCGAGTTTGTCAGCCGCAATAGCGATAGTGGGAGTACAGCGCTCAGCGGATACTAAAGCAACAGTGACTGGACGACTACCGGTAGCGGTCAGAGGATCTATGAAAGCCATGTTTGGAGTTGGCGTCAGATCAGGATCGGCGGTTTTGGCTACACTACTTCATGCTGCTATCTGGGCAATTGGCAAGCTGATGGTGCAGTTCTTACTGCCGCGCGCGTTGTTAAATCTCGATGGCTGTGGATATAACAGTGGTCAAACCATTCAGAGTTTCAGGGTATTTATTCAGGCGAATCTGCGGCACCATGCAACGGCTTGGAGTGCATCGTCTTAGCGCCAAGGAGTGACAGAAGAGTTGGAGAGCGGATGTTGCCTTGAGCACGTAAGCTGCTGACGGTGTGGAGTCAGGTTCACGTGTAAGATGCGACATCGTCTTGGTTACGGATAAATTTAAGGCAGCAAGTTGGTTTGCACTCGGTGCTTTTAATTTGTGGAGCTAGTGCTACCAGAACGTAGTGCGGCAACACAGTAACGTCTTCGCTTGTCCTGACGAGAGCATACATTTCTTGTGTTGTCCTCGACTCTTTCAACACCCGTTCGTCATCGTCGTCTTCGAGATCAACCTACCGTAGTTTGCACTGTTTAGAGCTGTTCACTTTGCTGATCCCCGCACCTTGCGTTCGCCAAGGCCAATCTACCACTGAATCAATTTACAAGAACTTCAACCAAGGCAAGTGCAACCACGTCAAAATGCGTCGGAACCACTTCAACTCGCCCACACGACCGCTTGCTCATTAATGACACAGAGTCGACTAATGCTGCGAGGCAAGCAACCGAATGGTGCCGCCCCAGGGCAAACCAGGCGCTGGTCCCTGCTCAAGAGCCTCGTCGGGACGATCAGCTCGTAATCGCTGTGGGCGAAATGAGCTGCAGCCGCCGCTTGTTCGAGAAACGCTGCCACCGCGGGCCAAGTGAAGCACAAGCGTAGCGGCTGCAGCCCAACGTGGGCACATTTCTCCGATCCAAGGGCGAGCGAGCAGAAACAAAGCCGGCAATTCTCCGGTTCGTGTCTTGCTGCGGATCGCCGGCCAAGACAAAGCTTCTGTCCCCACAGAAGCGTCCCCAAGACAGCGGAGCCCATGCAGCCATGCAGCGCACGCATGCATCCGAGTGAGCAGCGTCGAGATGGATAGGCCGAGGGTGCGTATCCGGCCAGGCAGCCAAACGCTGTGGCGCCTTGCTTGCTCCTCGAGCGCCCAACACGCCCACTGCGAAAAGTGTCCGCCTTCGCGGCATAACCACGCGCCGCGATCTTTGGAGGACGTTCCGGCCCTTCTCTGGTCCCGTGAGAGTGGACCTCCCAACAATATGACGACCGGCCCCCGTCACATGGCTACAGCGTCGGCAAGACATCTTGCCGCACAGGACTCGGCGACTCCCAGCTGCCGCCGTGAACCTGGCAGGCGCTGCCTCGACTATTAATAGCGCTGCTGCTGATGTCGGGCACCGCCTGGCAGGCGCCATTAGAGTGCGCGGCAGCTGGATCGCGCAGCGTGATGGCCGGCTGGTGCTCGATTCCGCCTATCCACTCTCTTGCTTTCACTATGGAGTAAACGCCGCACGCAGATTCCCAGACCCGACGCAAGTTGCAGTGCCACTTCCCAGCACCCGACGCGAACGAGAGAAGGGCCCGCAGTAAACGAGATCGCCCACATTCCAGGACCCGACGCACTCCAGCCGCCACTTTCGCAGCTTTCGACGCGTCTCCCTCGCTCAACCAGCCCAGCCACAGCAACATGTGCCAGATACACGCGCCGGCATCGCCTTCGCCAAAGTGGCAGGCTTACAGGAGCCCAAGAAACCAAGCGGGACGACGAACGCCCCGCACGAAGCAAGCGGAAGGCGAGGTACGGTCTCTGTTGATTATGAGGCTGCGTGCGGGGTGCCAGCGTATTCCACTGCTTGGGCCTGTTGCTGCCGAGCGTCAAGTGCCAACACCAACCAAGCAGAACTGACGAGTGGCTAGACAAATCCACTGGCGGCAACAGTTGTGGAGACTGTGGCTCAATGGAGCCCAATGGTCGAGGCCATCTCCTCGTTTCGGAGCTTTGTCTCGTTGGTCGTCGTGAATCTCGATGTCGAGTCTTTCTTTGCGAGCGACGCGCAGAGCCAATGCAAGCGGCCGCACTCGCCAAGCAGCAGCTTCAAGACGCGCACGACTGACGACCGAAGGCGTACTTGTACCTTGCCTTGGCTTCGCTAGCATTAGCGCAGCAGCTGGAAGGTGGCGTGGCGCTGCCCACGGTCGGGCCGCGCTGTTACGTACAGCGGAACGGTGGCCACCGTAGGACAGGAACCAATACTTCCGCTCTCTCTGCGTGTACATCCGGAAGCAAGACGCTGAGAGTGCTACAGTCTTTTGGTGAGCCTCTGGCAGGCTATCGATCCGTCTGTCGGCTTGGACAAGTAGAATTTTTGAGTCGCAACAGACTGTCTGAGCTGCAGATTATGGTCGTCGTGAGAACCCGCTGGCACTAACGTGCCCATGTGCAGTCTGTATACCTGCGATAATTTGCTGTGCTCTGAGGCTGTTCGAAGTGACATGCAGCTCAGGCATCGAAATGGCTACAAATCCATTCCCAAATGTAGCCATGTTGACTCTGTATCATAGTCCCCATCGTACATCATACTCACACGTGCGTCAAAATGGACCGGGAGTTCTTCATCCAGCAGCTCGTAGCGGCGCTCCACGAGAACACGGCGCTGTCTGGTGGTGTCTCTTCGCTCGCACCACCTTCTCCATCGTCTGGCGATGCCGTAGAGGCCGATTCCAGTTCTGACAGCGCAGTGGAAGCCGAGAAATCACCCCAAGAGTTTATCGGACTCTTCCCCCCAACGCATTCTCGACTTCCAGCGGTGATAACGAGCGACTGGCGCGAGAAGCGTACATGCATTTGCAGTTCGACTTCCCACAAGTGCAAGACGCGTCGGTTGAGGCACTGGCGGAGCTCTACAGACGTGTGGCTGCTGAGCAATCGACTCGTCAAGAAGCTGCCGAGATCCCCATCACTACCACGCTCTTGGATGGTGTGGCGTTCTTAAACGACCAGGGGACGTCCTCAGGTTCTAATGGAGCTCAAAGGTCACGAAGTTCTGAAGCCAGCGGATTGCTCGCGGCTTCACTGTTGCTGCTGGTGTTCCGTACGTGCTTGGAGACGCCGGAGGATGCACGAGTGGAGGCGCTGCTGTCGTCACTGGTTGTGAGGCAGCAGGGAGAGAAGAAACTACATGACGTAAGTGTAGAGAAAATTGTTGCTCAGGAGGAGGAGGGGGATATTTTTGTGGAGAAGTTTGCAGCACAGGAAGACCCGGACGACTTGAGCGAGGTTTATGAGGGGCAGTTGCCAGAGTCTCGCCCTCATCGTACACCCATGTGGAACCAGCCGACAGAAGGGTCTTTGACGACATCGCGTTTTCAGAAGCTGAGGTATTTGTGCTCCAACACATTTTCGTCGTCGTTTGAAGAAGTCTCTATGGAGAAATGGGAGCAGTGGCGCCTAGATGACGAGCTTGTTGCTATCATGCGACTGCTCGTGGATCAAGCTCCTGAAAGCGCTGAACAACTCCAAGAAGTCCAAAAATCTGAGGACAAGGATGCGTCGATTACTCTTTACGGTCCGCGTGGCGAGTGGAGCAGATATTTGTACGTACTGCGAGACCGGGTACTGCGTTTCCCTGGCTCTAGTCGCAATGCGTTATGGCGACTAAAGGAGCTTGTCGAATTCTTTGAAAAGCAGCAGGCGGTAGTTACTGTGGCAAAGCACTCGCAACACCGGATTCAGCAGCCGCAGCATCTAGTGTATCGCGTTTTGGCTGAGCTAGCCATTTCGCGTGAATTCCACCAGGGTACGGTGCAGCTTGCGCAGCAAGGCTTAGCATTGGCGATTCAGGAATTGCTGCCACTTATCGCACAAGAAATTCACCAGCTTGCTGTAGTACCTACTATGGCTGCTAATCACCGGAAAAACACGACGACGACAGAGAATGGAAACGATGGGTCGGAGGTCGCCGACGACGATGAGGGTGGAGATGACGAGCTAGCAGTGGTGTTTCTGCAGCTGCTGCACTTCATGCTCTTTGCGTCTTCCAATGCACGTACAACCACGGAGAAACTTCACCAAAGCGGTATGCTACGAACACTACTGTCACTTCTGCCACCAGCGCCCACCAACAGCACCAATAGCGAGGAGCAAACGCGGTGTTTGGAAAAGCGTTGGTTCCCAGCGTTGCTTCGTCTTCTGGGGGAGTGTGCACTCTGGCATCCGGGCTTTGCCTCGTACATCGTACGTGTCCCGAAGTTCGTCGCGCTACTTCCGACTTTGCGAGAGCAACTTGTGGCCGAAGAACTCCTTTTTGCACTCGCATTTCCACCAGCACGAGGTGCAGCCCCGCGCATCGTTGGAAAAGGTCGACATTTGGGAAGTCTTCACGTCGGACTCGGTGTTTCCGCAGCAGTGCGAGTCGCATCTCGATGCGATGAAGAAGGTAAGCAAATTTGCTGCATTCAATTGCGTAAATATGCTCTAACCTTGTTGTTGTGTTTGCTGCTGTAGCTGAAAGACTCGGTGTTTGTTCTGGACTGCTTGGAAAAGGTGCTTCTAGTGTTGAGACCCGCGATGCAACAAGAGCTGAAGCGCAGTCTACAACAGATCTACGCCAACTTTGCGCGGTCGTTCGAGTACCCGACGTTCGCCGCTGCAGATACGGCTCGTCAGCAACAGCAATTTGAACAGCAAGCGCAGGGTCACAGTGCAGCGGATGATGACGACGAGAAGAAGGAGAAGAAGGAGGAAGACCGCGGCCAAGCGGAGGCGTTGCAGTTTACGGCACTACGCAACAAATTGCGGCAGAGTGTGAAGTCGATGCTGACTGCGCTTTCGTCAGGCCCTGCAATGGCTCACTTGGGTGGGCGTGCATCGTCCAAGCTAGACTAGAGGTGCCTCGAACAAGGTAATAGATAGAGGATGTAGCCATTTTGTCAATCAGATATCCGAGACTAGTCCGCTTTCTATTTCACAGTTGAGCGTTGCCAAAGTGATGCCGCTGAAAGGTGTTGCTCCATGATGGTGCTGTGTCCTCGATATCCAGCTACGAACGACTTGACGGCGCTTGAAGCGTGGCGTTCGAGACGCTGGCTCTGCCCTGCTACTCACTGAGGCTTCGTGCCAGCCACCCAAGCAACCACGTCCGCGTGATGGTACCGCCGCAGCTCCCACTGTGCAGTTAAATGAGACGCTCGGAGCAAAACGTCGCAAACAAACGCGAGGGCTTTCCCTCCTTCGCGAAGTGACACCGGCTTCGACCCGAATCTTGGTTGGCACCACTGCGAGGTGGAGACCAATTTGAGCGATTTGCATCGGCGTGTTCAATCCGCTCGCTTCGACTGGAATGCACTCGACGATCCTGAACAACCGAGACGTTTTCGTACGTGTATTGCCTTTGCATTAAATAAACGCGCCATCGGGTTTGGCTTGCTGCCGACTCTACTACATATTCATACATGCCAGAACCACTTAGAACAGACACTCGAGCAGGTCCTTGAGGTCCTCGTCAGAGAGGCCTTCCGGGTCCGCTGGTGCGTTGAGGAACGAGAACTGCTGCAACTGATCCTCGACGGGGGGCAAGAACGTCATCATGTCCACAAAGTCCGCCACCGGGAACTCGTCGCACGGAGACTGTGACGTGAGAACGGGTGACACCACCTTGGGAGCCTGCTGCCGTTGCTGTTGCTGCTGCTGCTGCTGCTGGATCTGTCTGCGGTGCTGCTGTTGCCGCGAGCCGCGCGAGTTCGCCGGCAGTGGCACCGAGCGGTGCTGCGTCTTCATGTGCCGCGTGAGGTTGCCGGCCGTGCTGAACGTCTTGCCGCAGCCGCCGACAACGCACGTGTGGATCGAGTTGCCGTTGTGCACCTTCTGGTGCTTGGCCAGCATGTCCTTGCTCGTGAAGATGCGCGTGCATCCGGCCACGGGGCACTCCATCTTGTGCAGTGAGTGCAGGCGCTTGTGGCGCGCCAGGTTGCCGGACGTGCTGAAGCGTTTGCCGCACGACTCGATGGGGCATTGGTGCGGCTGCTCGCCCGTGTGCGTCTTGAGGTGCTCGTGCAGCGTGAACTTGCGGTGGAAGCGGCCGCCGCAGAGCGGCACGGGGCACGCGAACGGCCGGTCTTGCTGCGAGTCGCGGAAGCGCGGCTGGCTCATCATGGCGGGGCGGACGGCGGCGCTGATAGCGGACATGGCGGCGAGGGTGTGTGCAGTGCGATGCAATTCGGCAGGCGCGCTCCAAATTGAAAAGTGAGTTGAGGTGACCGCGGCCTGGTCTCCTGACAGCGACAGCGACCCGGGGAGGGTCCTCCGGCTGGAAGTGCAAGAAAAAAGCACACCCTGGCCCGTCGCTCGTCCCTCGTCCCTCGTGTAACGGCGGCGAGGACACATCAAAAGCGAGCAATGGAGCGAGCAATACGCCGATGGCCTTCGACCTGCGTGTCGGCGCGCGAGCGAACGAGAGCAACACGTCCTGGGCGCGACTAGAACGCAATTGGGCTGATGGCATTGCCAGCAATCCGGCTCCAAGCAGCAGCGGCGCTAAAGTCGATGTCTCTGTGTCTCCAAGCGTTCCTTTTGACACGCCAGCATGTCTCGGTATCCATCCAACTCTCGCTTTCGAGCAACACGACGGCAACCGCACAACACCCTCAAGGTGCCAGGAATCCACCGAGTTGCTCCTCCCCCTGCGATCTTCTGTCGAGTCCTGCGAACAGAACTTTATCATCGCCCCACCACTTCCTGGCAAACTCAACTCGCAAGCTATTGCGCTCGAAAAAAGCGTTGGGCTCAACAGACAAGCTGGCCGATGCGAAAATTAGAGTAGGGCAATCAGGCCCGATGTTTGAGTTTACTACAAGCTGTACACCGCATGCCAAACGTCAACAAAGCCGAATGGCAAGCACGGCAAATTATCGCAGGTATACAGACTGCACATGGGCAAGTTAGTGCCAGTGGGTTCTCACGACGACCATAATCTGCAGCTCAGACAGTCTGTTGCGACTCAAAAATTCTACTTGTCCATTACCATCCAAGCCGACAGACGGATCGATAGCCTGCCAGAAGCTCATCAAAAGACTGTAGCACTCTCAGCGTCTTGCTTCCGGATGTACACACAGAGAGAGCGGAAGTATTGGTTCCTGTCCTACGGTGGCCACCGTTCCGCTGTACGTAACAGCGCGGCCCGACCATGGGCAGCGCCACGCCACCTTCCAGCTGCTGCGCTAATGCTAGCGAAGCCAAGGCAAGGTACAAGTACGCCTTCGGTCGTCAGTCGTGCGCGTCTTGAAGCTGCTGCTTGGCGAGTGCGGCCGCTTGCATTGGCTCTGCGCGTCGCTCGCAAAGAAAGACTCGACATCGAGATTCACGACGACCAACGAGACAAAGCTCCGAAACGAGGAGATGGCCTCGACCATTGGGCTCCATTGAGCCACAGTCTCCACAACTGTTGCCGCCAGTGGATTTGTCTAGCCACTCGTCAGTTCTGCTTGGTTGGTGTTGGCACTTGACGCTCGGCAGCAACAGGCCCAAGCAGTGGAATACGCTGGCACCCCGCACGCAGCCTCATAATCAACAGAGACCGTACCTCGCCTTCCGCTTGCTTCGTGCGGGGCGTTCGTCGTCCCGCTTGGTTTCTTGGGCTCCTGTAAGCCTGCCACTTTGGCGAAGGCGATGCCGGCGCGTGTATCTGGCACGTGTTGCTGTGGCTGGGCTGGTTGAGCGAGGGAGACGCGTCGGGAGCTGCGAAAGTGGCGGCTGGAGTGCGTCGGGTCCTGGAATGTGGGCGATCTCGTTTACTGCGGGCCCTTCTCTCGTTCGCGTCGGGTGCTGGGAAGTGGCACTGCAACTTGCGTCGGGTCTGGGAATCTGCGTGCGGCGTTTACTCCATAGTGAAAGCAAGAGAGTGGATAGGCGGAATCGAGCACCAGCCGGCCATCACGCTGCGCGATCCAGCTGCCGCGCACTCTAATGGCGCCTGCCAGGCGGTGCCCGACATCAGCAGCAGCGCTATTAGTAGTCGAGGCAGCGCCTGCCAGGTTCACGGCGGCAGCTGGGAGTCGCCGAGTCCTGTGCGGCAAGATGTCTTGCCGACGCTGTAGCCATGTGACGGGGGCAGGTCGTCATATTGTTGGGAGGTCCACTCTCACGGGACCAGAGAAGGGCCGGAACGTCCTCCAAAGATCGCGGCGCGTGGTTATGCCGCGAAGGCGGACACTTTTCGCAGTGGGCGTGTTGGGCGCTCGAGGAGCAAGCAAGGCGCCACAGCGTTTGGCTGCCTGGCCGGATACGCACCCTCGGCCTATCCATCTCGACGCTGCTCACTCGGATGCATGCGTGCGCTGCATGGCTGCATGGGCTCCGCTGTCTTGGGGACGCTTCTGTGGGGACAGAAGCTTTGTCTTGGCCGGCGATCCGCAGCAAGACACGAACCGGAGAATTGCCGGCTTTGTTTCTGCTCGCTCGCCCTTGGATCGGAGAAATGTGCCCACGTTGGGCTGCAGCCGCTACGCTTGTGCTTCACTTGGCCCGCGGTGGCAGCGTTTCTCGAACAAGCGGCGGCTGCAGCTCATTTCGCCCACAGCGATTACGAGCTGATCGTCGCGACGAGGCTCCTGAGCAGGGACCAGCGCCTGGTTTGCCCTGGGGCGGCACCATTCGGTTGCTTGCCTCGCAGCATTAGTTGACTCTGTGTCATTAATGAGCAAGCGACCGAGGGCGAGTTGAAGCTCTTACGCATTTTGCCGTGGTTGCACTTGGGCTTGGTTGAAGTTCCTGTAAACTCAGTGGCTGATTTTGGCCTTGGCGACGAGCGCAGCGAGCAATTAATGTGCAGCGGTAAAAGGAGAAACTAAATGGGAAGTATTGGCATGTCGTTCTGAGCTGGACGAGTGTCCGCTACTCGTTGTAGTACGCTGATCTCTAAGATCGACGATGACGAACGGGTGCTTCTTGCAAGTTGCAAATTGGGGCGTGAATCGAGGACACCAACAAGCAAGCGCTCACCCCGTACAGTAATAACCGGAATTAGCGTCGCCGCCAAAATGGTGTGCGACTTGTGTAGGCTTATCACACTATTCCCACACAAGTCGGTGCGCCATCCAGTCCCTAATCCACCGCCATGTCCTTCTCGTTCGGCGCCACGACGGCGGCGCCCGCTGCTTCCTCCGGTGCGTCCTTCGCCCCTCCCTCGCTCCCTCTCCTCCGTCCTCTAACTCGTCTTAATCCACTCAGGTTTCAGCTTCGGAGCGACCCCCGCGGCCTCCAGCGGCTTCAGCTTCGGCGCGTCGACGCCGGCGGCTCCTGCGGCCTCCAGTGCCTTCAGTTTTGGAGCAACTCCCGCGGCTCCGGCGGCTTCTAGCGGCTTCAGCTTCGGGGGAAACACAGCGGCGGCTCCTGCAGCTTCCGGTGGCTTCAGTTTTGGCGCGACGCCCGCTCCCGCGGCTTCCAGCGGCTTCAGCTTCGGTGCCAAACCTGCAGCCGCGCCCTCCAGTGGCTTCGGCTTCGGCGCTGCGTCCGCCGCCCCCAGTACTGCCACTCCCAGTATTTTCGGCAATACTGGAGCTGCTACAGCCCCTGCAGCCTCCGGATTCGGCTTCGGAGCGACGCAGCAGCCAGCGACCGGAGGATTTGGCTTCGGAGCGTCGCCAGCAGCCCCAGCACAGCCAGCGTATGTGATCAAGTGATTGCAGTTGTGTAGAGAAGAGAAGGCTAATGTTGTTGTGGGTTTTGTGGTGTAGAGGCCCTCCTATTACGTTGGAGACGGCGTTCGAGGCGCTGCCTGACGATGTGAAGAAGAACATGGCGCAGTTCCACGCCTTCCTCAAGGAGCAGGACCAGTCGGACGCCTTCCTCAAGACGGTATCCCCGCGGCAAATGGAGATGCTGCGTGACAACATGGCAAAGTTGGAGCAGGAGGTGCTAGCGAGACGGAACCGACAGGACCGCCAAGCTGCCGCCGTGCAGCATGTGCGGCAGGACGTGCGGCAGTTGCTGCATCAGGTAGATGCTGCCACGCTGAGTCGTCGCAGTCTGGAGAGCAGCAGCAATGGCGGGGCGCCCAACATGTACCACGTCATGCGGCGGGTGGAGATGCCATCGCCCTACTACTGGGAGCTGCTGGACCACTACGAGCAGAAGATGGCGGCGATTAAGGCACAGATCGAAGACGTGGAGGCGCAGTTCAAGCCGCTTTACGATGGACGGGGCAATGGAACAGCCGCTGGCGTACCTGCACCGGCCCAACTCCAGCAGATTCTGCTCGCGCAGAATGCAGCGCTCATGCAGGCCGCAGCGCGCGTCGCCGAAGTGCACGAGAAGGCGGAGGAGATGCGGCAATTGTTCCTGGCAAAGATGCAGGAAGACCTGGCACGCCACGGCGAGAAGAACCTGGCGGCCTTCCAGAACCCATTCGACAAGCGCAAGAAGAGCAGCGAGGCCGACAAACGCCAGGCCATCGACAAGATTCGCTTCCGCACGAGCGTGGCCCCTACGATTGTGACGCCTTCGCAACCGGCAGGTGCTGCTCCTGCTGCCACTACATCAGCGTTTGGATTCGGAACTGCAGCGCCGGCCGCAGCTCCTACCAGCGGGTTCAGTTTTGGTGCTTCTGCCCCAGCCAAGACGGTGTCTTTCAACCTCGCAAGCAGCACGGCTACCTCAGTGGCACCTCCTGCCACAAGTACGAGTATTACGGCCACACCACTAGCAACTTCTGCTGCAGGAGGCTTCACGGCACCCACAGTAGCCACGAGCGGTTTTGGCAGCATCACCTCGTCGTTCCTGCCGCCGGCCACCACTGACAGTTCAGCCGGCAGCAGGCGCAGTGGCCGCGCGACGAAGAAGCGGATGTAGAGTACGCCGTAGACAGCAAGCCTTCCAAGCAGACCAGCAGGCAACTAATGACCACTATCCTGGCTAGCAAAGCTTATAACTCAGTTGTTCATGGCCACCTTGATGAAGAAAAGGGAAGTGTGTACTAATATCTTACTGTCTCCCTCTCCTCCAAAGCTAGAAAAGAGAAAAACAAGCGAACCGCAAATGAAGTAGAAATGAAAGCACCAAGACGCACTTGGCTGTGTGTATCCCTCGCTGGGCCTCAGCTAGCTAGCCTTGGTTGAGCACGGGATGAACTTAACGCTGCTCATGGTCGTGCTCATATTGGCCAGCAAATCCAGCACATCCATGTTCGCAGAACGCCAGGTGTCGTCTACCAGGCCCTGCTCCGTGGAGTTCGAGTCATCGGGAGCCGGGTACGGCCACGTTGTGTCGGGGTTCAGCGTCCACCAGAAACCACCTGCCAGGTACGGTTCGGTTGAGCCTGCCATCTGGGAAATCACATCCTGGATAATACGTGTGCTCGTTTGCTTGTCCGTGCCATCAAGGTCTCCAACGAGACCACCAAAAGACGACAGCACCACGGCCATGCCCGTGTCAAACGCCGCGCCGAACGAGTAGTTCATGTTCAGCTTCACGTTGGCCAGCAGGTCCGCGTCGCCGTACTCAACGTAGTCATCGAGCAGGTCACCGTTCGTCGTGCCATCCTCGAAGAAGAAGAGTCGCGGAATGTACGAGCTCGAGTAGTACTTGGGCGAGTACACAACCTTGTTGTCCGTGTCGAGCTTAATGGGGGCATCAGCCACACCCGAGAGGTCCGAGCCCGGCAGGAAGGTGTTCTTGATGGAACGGTCTCCGTACGTGTCCTTGTGGCTCTCACCCTGCACACCCTGCACGAAGGCCAGCCACTTGGGGCACTTGGTCAGCATGTGGTTGCCCAGCTCCGTGGCTGCCACGGACCAGTCTGTGTCCGAGCCGTCACCCCACGTAGCGTCCGTGCTCAGGCTGTCCTTGAGGTCAATGCCGATGATGTTGAAGTGCGTCGAGTCGCACATGGCTTCGGCCAGGTTCGTGATGGCAGTCTTGATATCGGCCAGCTTGATGGACGAGCCGTACCACAGACCAGAGCTGTCGTCGTCCGACGTGGATAGCACGTGGAAGTCGAGCACGACGCCAATGTTAAACTGTCCCAGACCCTGCACCAGCAGTCCCAGCAACGTGTTGTAGCGCGAGGCCGTAGCCAGTGCGCGGTTCGAGTTGGTGTTGATGAGGTTCGAGTCGATGTCGGTATTACGCATGACGGCGTCAATAGACAGAGGGAAGCGCACCACATTGAACTTGTTGTAGTGCAGGAAGTAGGCGTAACGGTAGAGCGAGTCGCCGTCCACTGTGTTGTCCCACAGCCCCTTGGGGACGCCCTTGCTGTCCTCCATCCCCTTCCAGTTGACGCCCTTGATGTCGATCTGCGTGCTGGTTCCACCCGCCAACTGTGCGTAGATGCGTCCGTTCTTGCTGACGTAGTTGGGCTGTTCGCATTTCTTGTCCGTGTACGTCTTGGGGTTCGTCACACTCAAGTCCGAGGCCGGATCTGTGGGGCTGCCGTCGTCAATCTGCGTGCCGTCCGAGTACTTGGCTTCGTCCGACGCTTCACTGCTGGCCACCGTCTCGTTCACGTTGTCGTGTGTCTGGATGCCGTAGTACGTGAGTCCTGCGATGGAGACGACGGCCAACAGAAGCAGCGCGAGGGCTCCAGGCCACGTCTAAAGAAAAGAAGATAGAAATGAGCAAGTGGTTAGAAACGTTTCTAAACGTGTTTCTAAACAAGAAATAGATGACGTACCGAGCGACGGCCACGGTAGCGCGCCTTCTTGCCGGCGAACGTCGTGTCGACGTCGGCGGCTGCGATGATGCGCTCGACCTCCGAGCTGCGGCCGGCCGAGAAGGAGCCGCGGCCCACGCCGCTGGGGCGTCCGGACATGCTCATTGCTGCTGCTTGGCGTTTGTTTCTAAGAGTACGCGACGAGATGAAGTGGCGTCTGTATTGCTCGTCCTCCGCTTTCCGCACTGAAGGTTGGGGACTGTGCGAAGAAACGGAAGAGAGGGAGTGACTTGGAAATTGTATGGCATACAGCAATCAAGTGTATTTGGGTAGGGGAGGGGGATGGTGTACGCCACGCCACCAGAAACCACCATACTTCGGTTGTAAAGGCTCTGGTTTAGGCTCGATGCTGGGCTTTAGCCATTGCTTTGGCCACCGCAACGTTATAGCAGCTCGCTCTGATGTTGTTGGCCACGTTCGCATTAGCGCTGGGTTGGCTGGGCTCGCAATGTATCAAGCGCACAGCTGGATAGTGATATTCCAGCCGAACCCACTTGGCAAAATTTCAGCACCGCGACCCGTCTAAGTGTGACCTTGGCATCAATGTCTTCTTGAGCCGATGGAGCTGGCAATGCCTGCCTAGCAAGGGCAATAGCATTGAAGAGCTGGTTGCCATTGCAGGAAGGGTGGTCGTGAACTGTGTAGATGATTAGCTGCTGGAAGATATCAATGCACTGGCGCCAGACTTGCGAGGTGACATAACGGAGACTTGCGGAGGCTCTCACTTGTGTTTGCATGATCTGGCCCCAGCACATTGATCGGAGATTCATCCAGACGTGCGTGGCGAGCGATTGATTCATCGTCGACTGGCGAATTCGTTGCGGAAGGAGGTCTTGATCGTCACTTTTGCTGCTGTTCGTCCGATGTCAGCAGGAGCAGATCATTGATACAGAAGTCCTGGTCGTGTAATGCTCACCAGAAATGAATCACGACGTCGGAAGGACCTGTGGATGGATGGAGCATTGCTCTCAGGTTCGCCATTTTACAAACGGGAGCAAACTGTACCGGACCTTCCGCCCATCAAATTATCTTTTCAACTTTCACCTGTTTTTGACCCCATAACCCAAGCGAGGAGCACCGCACAACGTCGGAGCGATGGCCACAATTGCGTCCACGGAGCTCGCGACGACTGCTGCGTCCAATGGAGAGACCAACGAAGACCGCGGCTGGAACAAACTGGTGGTGACGTTCCAGGCCTCCCCCGACGCGATGCTGGTAAGATGCGACGATATCTGCAGACAGCAATTGCTACGGAGACTAACAATCAACTCTCTGATGCCTTGTCGGTGGCTGCTCCTTAGCTCGGACACACAGAAATGAACGCAGCGTGGAGACTTTTCCTCTTTGGCAATGGGTCGCCCACCCACCACTTGGGACTGCTCACGGGTTCTCCTACTGAAGTGGACGTGCTTGGGATGCTGCCAGTCGGGGACAATCACGACAACGCGCCGGCCGAGATCGAAGCCATCGCACCCCCACGCTGCAGACGTCAAGTCTGGCTACGCAACGCCCGTGGTGAGCGTCTTGGGTACGCGGCGTCGTGGATTAATGTGGCGGACGTGGGCGCCGTCTTCAAGGACACCAAGATCCCCATTGGCAAGAACATCCTGCAGCACAAGACTGAGCTGTACCGGGACATGAAGAGCGTCTTCTGCGGCAACTCGGCCGAGCTGGAGAAGGCGTTTGGTGCCCCTGGGCCGTTCTGGGGCCGCTCCTACCTCTTCTGGAACGGTGGACGACCTGTCACCTTCATCTACGAGGTCTTCTCGCCAGCACTGGAGAAGTACATGGGCAAGGTACTGCCATAGACGACTAGAGAGCCTGCAATCACTTGGAACGGCATCAACACAATAGAGTCCTTATCTGCACGCTAATGTTCACTTGGCGAGTCTATTGCAGCCTCTTGCTTACGCAGATCCAGTGTCTCGCGTCTACATGGTCTGCGCCTCCCCTGTGCTCACTCCGTTGCCTCTCTTCCCTCGTCCATTGCTCGAGGCTTAGAGCGACATACGCCACCGGCCCTTGGTAAAGCGGCGCTTGAGCAACTTGCGGCCCGAGATGGACACACGACGCGTACGGAAGCCGTGTTTGCGCTTGCGACGCAGCACACTGGGCTGGTACGTGCGCTTGATGGCCTGCAGAGGCGCTGAACAAGCAGCAAAAAGCATAAATACACGCTCGTCAGTTGACTGGAACGTCCTCTTCGTAGTCCTCACAGCAGTCGTGGCTCTCACCGTTGAGCGACTCTGTGGGGCACTCGAGCTCTCCGATCTGCGGCAGGAAGTCGTCGATCTGCACGTTGCGACTGATTCCCGTCTCGAAGGCCAGCGGGTTGTGCACCAGTGCGTCTGTAGCGTATAGTAAAATCAAGTGAACGTGAGTGAAGGTTGCTAGAAAGCGAGAGAAGCCCACAGAGAAGGAGGCAGTGACGCACTCATGTGGACAGAGGGGGAAATCGCCATCAACACGGCAGGAGACGGCGTGGAGACGGCGGAGAAACTGCCGCTGGAGACGATGGACAGGGAGCGGACGCTGGAGACGCCTGGTCGAGCACGCAGACTCAGCTGCAGCGCGTTCTTGACGAGCATGGCCGCCATCTTGGTACGTCGGTCGGTCGCTGCTGGCCGCTTGTTTGGACTGTATGAAAGGCCAGCGACGATGATGCTGTTGGATGGGGGGAGATATGACGGATAAGAGGTTGTTAGATGGCTACATTTGCACACATGACTACATGTGAGATGGACGTCCTGGAGGACACTCCGATGGTTTTCGTTGCTGTAGGTGGGAAGTGGGAGCGCGTAGGAACGTTCAGGTAGTCGCTGGTTGGTTGGTTGAATGGTCGGGTTAGCTGCGAGTTCCTGGCTGCAATGCGAAGAGATTCAAACTTTTGAACGGAGATCCTCGCATCGCCCATCGGGAGCTTCCTGTAGTTATCCATTGAAGGAACGCATGAGCGTGCATGCTCTGACGACGACTGTGCTCTGCTCAGTGTTGAGAGCACTTTGGACTGTAAAGTTTGGAGAGAGAGGCTGGATGTCTGTAAAAAAAGAAACCTTGGTTCGTGACGCGGGAGGAGGTCCCGCCAAATGACGGGCAGCAGTACCTCGACTTGAAGCTCCCTCGAGACACGCGCACGAATGGAGCATTGGACTGCTGGTGCTGGGGATTGGCGAACGCAATACGATAGCTTTATTATTAGGGCTTGCTGAAGCATGGCAGCGCCATGGCACGGACTCGAAATCGCTGGTTACTGCGAGGGTGGGGTGGGTAATGTACAACTTGATTCTTGGTGGCGTAACAGCGTCCCCTGCCTCGCTCGGAGTTAATTGCTGGCTGCTCTCTCTCTTGTGCGTCACCTCCTCTCTCTCTCCGTCTCTCCGTCGCTCAACGCGAACTGTCGTCGGGTTTCGGCTGGAGGATGATGAGTAGAATGAGCGCCATGGCCATGATCACGATGAGCCCCACGAGGAACTGGATGCACTGCTTAAAGCTGTCGGCCTCGTCATCCGCTTCGCTGGCACCTGCAGGAGGTCTCCGTACGAGATTCCCCAGTTCCACGTCCGACTCGGAGCCAGCGTCCGTTGCAGACGAATTGTAGCAGCACAAGAGCGCCGATGGACATGCAGAATTCCTCTTATTTGCGGCTTCTTGTCGACGACGTCCTGCGTTCTTGGCCGGTGGTGGCGGGCGTCGGGTCCACTCGGGACTTCGGAACCACGGCAATGGATACACCTCCTCCTCGGGCTTGGGCAGCAGCGGCGTGCGCTCGGTCCGCGTGGTCGTGACCTTGGAGCGACTCACGCCCACGACCGTCAGCACTCGTGCAGAGTCTCCGGCGTCTTCGGCGGGCGCCTCGGCGGCGACCATCTCGTGGTCCGGTCTTGCCGATTTTGGAATGGGAACCACACCACACGACACACCAGAAAAAACGCGTACGTCAGATGGCTACATTAGTTCCGCTTGACCCTAACTGCTCCTTGTCTACTGCTTGAGCTACTGCTTGAGCTACTGCTTGGCCAGGTACGCGTCGTGCAGCTTCTTCTGCTTGTCCTGCTCCTTCTTGAGCTTCTTGCGCTGGCTCTTGGTCAGCTCCTCGCCCGCCGCGTTGTGCGTCGGCAGCCCCTCGGCGTCGAACTGCGAGTACAGCTCCGACTGCTTCTTGAACATGTCAGCGGGCGACAGCTTCATCTTCTCCATCTTGAGCGCCAGCTGCTGCATCTGCGCGTCCTTGCGGCTCGCGTTGGCGCCCGACGCCACCGCGCCAGAGGCCGCCTCGCCGCCACTCTCGCGCAGCGCCACGATCTGGTTCAGCACCTTCTTGCTCTTGGTCGAGTCCTGGTCCGGCACGAAGTAGCCGATGCGCTCGAACTGCACGATCGAGCCCAGGTTCTTGGCGTACGACTCGGGGTCCACGCGCGCCGACGCGTACACACGCTCCGAGTTCTTCGAGTCCACAAACGACTCCCAGTCCTTCACGTCGCTCGGCAGCTCCGGCACGGTGAACAGGTGCGAGTACACGCGCACCTCCACCTTCGGGCTGTTGGCCGGCACCCACGAGAGCACACCCTTCGGCTTGGCAGCGTTCATCCAGTCCATCTGACCCAGCACCTTCGTCACCTGTCCGCTGGCATCCGTCTCCAGCTTCGTGCACGTGAAGGGGAAGGCGTATTTCAGACGCACCTGCTTGTTCGGCGCGACGCCGTAGAAGTCCTTAGAGTCCACCGTACGCACATCGCTCCGGTCGAGGGAAATCTTCTGTGTGAGCTGCACCTGGTGGTACGCGTTGCCGCCGTCGTGATCCGCATCCTGCGGGTAGTCCGGTACCCGCAGTGACAGTGCGCTCTTGTCAGGCGCGTCGTTAAAGTTCTCGATCACAAGTTCCACCGGCTCCAGCACAGCCATCACGCGCTTCGAGGACTCGCCCAAGATGTTACGTGCCACGGAGTGTAGCCGCTCAATCTGGATTGTTGACTGCACGCGAGTCACACCAATCTCCTTGCAGAACTGCTTGATGATCTCCGGCGTGAAGCCACGACGACGAAGACCGTTGAGCGTGCCCATGCGCGGGTCGTCCCAGCCACGCACCGTCTTGGACGTCACGAGCTTGAGCAGTTTGCGTTTGCTCAGCACCGTGTACGTCATGGACAGACGAGCAAACTCGTAGACGTTGGGCTTGAACAGATCCAACTCATGCAGCAGCCAGTAGTACGACTCGCGACGCGTCTCGAACTCGAGCGTGCAGATGGAGTAGTCGATGTGCTCCAGCGCATCCACGATGCAGTGCGTGTAGTCGTACGTGGGGTAAATGCACCACTTGTCTCCAATGTGCGGGTGCGGCACAAACTTGATGCGGTAGGCCACGTGGTCCCACATGTTGGGATTGGGGCTGCCGAGATCCATCTTCATGCGCAGACACGCCTCTCCTTCCGCATAGAGACCCAGACGCATCTTCTCGAACTCGGCCAGGTTCTCCGCAACGGAGCGAGAGCGGAAGGGCGACTTGCCAGTTTCCGACACGTCCTTCTCGTCCTTGACGCCTGGTGTGGCATGGAACTGCTGCAAGACGATGCGTGAGGCTTCAATCTCGGCCTTGGTCTGGTGACACACGTAGGCTTTGCCCTTGCGGATGAGTTTGAGAGCCAATTTGTACAGTTCCTGGAAGTACTGACTGCTGTACGTGACCTTAGTGGGCGTGTATCCGAGCCAGTGGACGTTGTTGGCAATGGCGTCAATGTACTCGTTGCTCTCGGCCTCTGGGTTGGTGTCGTCGTATCGGAAGTACGTCTCTCGCTTGTCAAGGGGCACCCCCAACTTCTCAAATGCCTCAAAGAAGTTCATGTTCATTGACTTGGCGTGGCCCACGTGCAGATAGCCATTAGGCTCGGGCGGGAAACGCGTACGCACTTTGCCCTGCATCACGCGCTGGTGCTCGGCCAGTTGCTCGGGTGAGTTCTTGGCCAGCGCCATGTCTCGCGCCTCCAGGCCGCTCGTGGTCGTCGCCATCGCTAAGGGAAGAGGAAGGAAGTTACTTGGGGAGGCAGGGAGAAGCCTCTTGCTCGGGTCACTGCTTATTCGGTTGTGAGAGGGCGAGCCAATCGGATGGATACGCCCGCACATACAAACACCAAGTGAAACCAAGGACGCCACAGGAAAAATAAATGCTCGACTACACGTGACGCCGACGGCATCGACAAGCCAAGAGTGACGTGGTATTTGGATTAGCAGCCCCACTACTTCTTGGCGAACGAGACCTTGAGCGCGTCCGTGGGCGTGAGCTTGAAGCCGAAAAGCCCTTGCAACGCGATCGCAGCCTGCGCCTCGTCGCCGAACTCGACGAACGCTAACCCCTTCTTGCCCGGCACCATGCGCACCTCCTACCAACAGCAACAGAGCAACAGTAATACCAACAACATCAGACACAGTCCACCAGCCCTTCAACCACCAACTTGTCCGCACCTTGAACCCCTGGTACTGTTTGAACAGCACACTGAGCATCTCCTTGTTGCACGACTCCGGCAGGTCTTCCAGGAACAAAATCTTGTTAGGCACATTCTGCGCGCGTGGGAATGGGGGCGGCGCTTTGCTGCTGCCGTTCTCGCCCGCCTGTTTCTTGCTCTGCTGCGTTGTCGCCGCCGGTTTGGGCTCCCGCTTGCGCTTCTCCCGGGGCACGAAACACCCTTCGCGACGTGCAATCACGTCCGCCTTCTCCTTGGCAAAGTGCACCACCACCGTCTTCTCAAACAGCACAGAGCCGTCCACCGCTCGCAGCGCATTGGAGGCGCTCGGCACGTCGTCGAACGTGACCCACGCTTGGCCCCGCAGACGTCGAGCCCGCCCCATGACGATCTCGAGGATCTTCCCGTGCTGCGAGAGCGTCGCGTACAGTGTGGACTTCATGCGCTCCGTCTTGATCTTGTCGTTCAGGTTGTTGAGGTACAGCGTGTGGTTGGGCGGCACGTCCGCCGTCGCAGGCGCAGCGTCCGTCATGACGCTCGAGGCTTCCTGGGCTTTTGGTGGCGACGCGAGATCAAGTGACTAGGTTGTTTCATAGGTGATATGCTATTCGATAGGCTCAAAGGTTTCAATCCGAGATATGTGGACCACCCAAGTTCGCGTGAATGTCGAACCCTATCGCTTATGTCATAACATACAACACAGCCCTTTCATATCCGATACACATCGTTGGCACCGAAAAAGAGGAATTGTCCGTGCGGTCCAAAGCAATACTATAACAACTAATGCCGTGCGTTGTCCGCGAAGCTCTGGATATATTTTCTACTGTACTTCTCCGGTCCGTAAAAGAATTAACAGTTCGTTAAATTGGATGTAGCCTTACATGTAAAAGTCGTATCGCAACAAGGAAACGTGCACACGATAGCTTTCAGTGCCAGCTACATGCTCAATTTTTGTTGTTCATATAACGCTAGATCTGAACTAAATAACATCGTTGAATGTCGGGCGCTGTGGAGGGCCATTAGGTTTTTTTACGCAGCTTAATCACTACTGGAGCTATGCTAACTGAAGCATGTCAGCGGGACCCCAAGAGCGCGGTCGTCCGTTTTACGGTGTTACTAACGCGCAATTAGGGGTGGAAAAGCAGCGATATTGCTTCGCGAAAAAACGAGTTTTTTTGCCGGCTAGACTGATATATGTCAAATGAGCGTTCGAAAAGGCCTTATAATCAGCCAATAGGGAATTACTAGCTTTTAGATCGAAGATTTAATGCAAGTTCAACTATGAATTAAAGGTGCTCTAGTGCACCCTGAAGAAGATGGTGGATACCACTTTCGACAACTCCAGCGTCGCATGTTAACGATGATGGCGTCGAACCAGACTCCAGGCCTCGGTGTTTTCTGTAATGCGACAGCTTGTAATTGTTGCTGCCATGGTGCTTGATCACTGTTTCCATGACGTTTTGAAGAGTCAGGAAACAGTGATCCAGCACAGTGGACGTAGTAGCTTTGGTTTTGCAATGGTTTGGCCTTTCAACTTCTCCTTGAATTTTTTTGACGCCTTTTGGCGACAGCAACCGAACCGTTCGGCTGCTGCTGACGCAGCACCGCGCTTGATGCGGCCGTTGACAGACCGCTGTGAGGGGTAGAGCGCGATAGCCTGCCTTGTTGCCTCAGGGATGTAGGGGGTGCCTCGGGCTCGAGCCATTCTGCAAAGTGGCTGGCTGGAGTGCTTTTAGGGCTGCAGATGCTAATGATTATGGACAGCCCATCTCGCTTACTATCAACCCTTTTGGCCAATAGAATCAAGGTGAGGTTTTTCGTGAAAAACCAAACTGTTAATTCTTTTCCGGACCGGAGAAGTAAGTATTGTGCGTTTTACTCGATCTTTCCTATGTAATCGCCTGCAATTGCCCAAATACAAACTCCTCTTGATCTCACTATATGCTATTCTAAGTGCGAAAGCGGACTTATTCGGAGTTCTACAGTACAGTCCGGTCGATTGGAAAGTGGCTTAAAATTGTATTGGACGATTCAACCCGAGTCGACAAAACCGACTAGAAAAGGCGGAGCACGCTACTGAGACCGGAAGAGGGGGTGAAATCATGTGCTGATCCGGTTTTCATTTTGTGTTGGTTCGGTGTGCCGAAAGAGTCAGTGTAGCAGATGTTTGCTTCAACGCGACAAGGGATAAATTTCGGGATCTGCCCGTAAGATATTTTCTGTGGTGTGGTGCACTTCAGTTTCACATTTCAAATTTTGGAAAAGTTTGATGGGTGGTAATTCAGCGTTTGAACCCCCCTTGGGACGAAGGGGGGAATTGCGGTGGGGATCGCGGAAGCTCGCAGATATCTGGGACCGGGCGATGAGCGTGGTGAGGAATCATGCGCTTAAGTGTTCGTTTAAGCGCGCTTCATCTAACTGTGTGTACTGTTCATTTGCAAAGCAGCCGGGCGACTCGTCATATCCCGGCCGCCGCAGCAAGGACGTCCCGCCCCGCCTTCTGTTGCAGTCGGCGATTCGTGAAGCAGTGCAGCTAGTCCGAGACGATCAAGCCGCTCAAGAGGAGAGACGAGCGCGTTCAGCGGAGCTGGTGGCACGTCGCAGCGAGATCATCGCCCGCAGACGTCAGAGCGTGGAGGATATACGTGCGTGCCGAAGACAGTGATTGAAACGCGCCCCGGTGACGAACTGGCGTCATTGGCCATGCGCATCGTGTTCGGCATGGCTTGTTGTATAGGTTTGCCGAAATTACAGGTCCGTAGCCTCCATATTGACGGAGATAGCGCCACCGTGCTGGTTTAACGGAACGGTGACGAACTGGTGTCATTGGCCATGCGCATCGCCTTCTTTGTCCACCTTAGTCCCGCAAAATGGATGCATGTGTACCGAGCACATTGGGCACGTGTGGACGCCACTACCATGTCACCACAGCCCCCGCACGCAGATTGAATGTGCGATTTGTTCATTTTTGCCGTGAACACGAGGAAGCAAGTTGAGGTTGGAGCTCCAAATTCAGTTTTGAGGCATTGCAAGTAGAGTGCACTCAATGCTTAAAAGGTATAGAGCTCGAAAGGGTGGGAGATACTACAGTGAAAAAAATCGGCGAGAAGCGAGGTGATCAAACGAGTACTCTTATGCTTTATCAAAAAAGTACAATCGTCGTGTGTACTGTAATCACCCAATTAAGTGCGGGCCATTATTTTACGGCCGAGGTCCGTAGCCTCAATATTGACGGAGATAGCGCCACCGTGCTGGTTTGACGGAACGGTGACGAACTGGTGTCATTGGCCATGCGCATCGCCTTCTTTGTCCACCTTAGTCCCGCAAAATGGATGCATGTGTACCGAGCACATTGGGCACGTGTGGACGCCACTACCATGTCACCACAGCCCCCGCACGCAGATTGAATGTGCGATTTGTTCATTTTTGCCGTGAACACGAGGAAGCAAGTTGAGGTTGGAGCTCCAAATTCAGTTTTGAGGCATTGCAAGTAGAGTGCACTCAATGCTTAAAAGGTATAGAGCTCGAAAGGGTGGGAGATACTACAGTGAAAAAATCGGCGAGAAGCGAGGTGATCAAACGAGTACTCTTATGCTTTATCAAAAAAGTACAATCGTCGTGTGTACTGTAATCACCCAATTAAGTGCGGGCCATTATTTTACGGCCGAGGTCCGTAGCCTCAATATTGACGGAGATAGCGCCACCGTGCTGGTTTGACGGAACGGTGACGAACTGGCGTCATTGGCCATGCGCATCGTGTTCGGCATGGCTTGTTGTGTAGGTTTGCCGAAATTACAGGTCCGTAGCCTCCATATTGACGGAGATAGCGCCACCGTGCTGGTTTGACGGAACGGTGACGAACTGGTGTCATTGGCCATGCGCATCGCCTTCTTTGTCCACCTTAGTCCCGCAAAATGGATGCATGTGTACCGAGCACATTGGGCACGTGTGGACGCCACTACCATGTCACCACAGCCCCCGCACGCAGATTGAATGTGCGATTTGTTCATTTTTGCCGTGAACACGAGGAAGCAAGTTGAGGTTGGAGCTCCAAATTCAGTTTTGAGGCATTGCAAGTAGAGTGCACTCAATGCTTAAAAGGTATAGAGCTCGAAAGGGTGGGAGATACTACAGTGAAAAAAAATCGGCGAGAAGCGAGGTGATCAAACGAGTACTCTTATGCTTTATCAAAAAAGTACAATCGTCGTGTGTACTGTAATCACCCAATTAAGTGCGGGCCATTATTTTACGGCCGAGGTCCGTAGCCTCCATATTGACGGAGATAGCGCCACCGTGCTGGTTTGACGGAACGGTGACGAACTGGTGTCATTGGCCATGCGCATCGCCTTCTTTGTCCACCTTAGTCCCGCAAAATGGATGCATGTGTACCGAGCACATTGGGCACGTGTGGACGCCACTACCATGTCACCACAGCCCCCGCACGCAGATTGAATGTGCGATTTGTTCATTTTTGCCGTGAACACGAGGAAGCAAGTTGAGGTTGGAGCTCCAAATTCAGTTTTGAGGCATTGCAAGTAGAGTGCACTCAATGCTTAAAAGGTATAGAGCTCGAAAGGGTGGGAGATACTACAGTGAAAAAAAATCGGCGAGAAGCGAGGTGATCAAACGAGTACTCTTATGCTTTATCAAAAAAGTACAATCGTCGTGTGTACTGTAATCACCCAATTAAGTGCGGGCCATTATTTTACGGCCGAGGTCCGTAGCCTCAATATTGACGGAGATAGCGCCACCGTGCTGGTTTGACGGAACGGTGACGAACTGGTGTCATTGGCCATGCGCATCGCCTTCTTTGTCCACCTTAGTCCCGCAAAATGGATGCATGTGTACCGAGCACATTGGGCACGTGTGGACGCCACTACCATGTCACCACAGCCCCCGCACGCAGATTGAATGTGCGATTTGTTCATTTTTGCCGTGAACACGAGGAAGCAAGTTGAGGTTGGAGCTCCAAATTCAGTTTTGAGGCATTGCAAGTAGAGTGCACTCAATGCTTAAAAGGTATAGAGCTCGAAAGGGTGGGAGATACTACAGTGAAAAAAAATCGGCGAGAAGCGAGGTGATCAAACGAGTACTCTTATGCTTTATCAAAAAAGTACAATCGTCGTGTGTACTGTAATCACCCAATTAAGTGCGGGCCATTATTTTACGGCCGAGGTCCGTAGCCTCAATATTGACGGAGATAGCGCCACCGTGCTGGTTTGACGGAACGGTGACGAACTGGTGTCATTGGCCATGCGCATCGCCTTCTTTGTCCACCTTAGTCCCGCAAAATGGATGCATGTGTACCGAGCACATTGGGCACGTGTGGACGCCACTACCATGTCACCACAGCCCCCGCACGCAGATTGAATGTGCGATTTGTTCATTTTTGCCGTGAACACGAGGAAGCAAGTTGAGGTTGGAGCTCCAAATTCAGTTTTGAGGCATTGCAAGTAGAGTGCACTCAATGCTTAAAAGGTATAGAGCTCGAAAGGGTGGGAGATACTACAGTGAAAAAAATCGGCGAGAAGCGAGGTGATCAAACGAGTACTCTTATGCTTTATCAAAAAAGTACAATCGTCGTGTGTACTGTAATCACCCAATTAAGTGCGGGCCATTATTTTACGGCCGAGGTCCGTAGCCTCCATATTGACGGAGATAGCGCCACCGTGCTGGTTTGACGGAACGGTGACGAACTGGTGTCATTGGCCATGCGCATCGCCTTCTTTGTCCACCTTAGTCCCGCAAAATGGATGCATGTGTACCGAGCACATTGGGCACGTGTGGACGCCACTACCATGTCACCACAGCCCCCGCACGCAGATTGAATGTGCGATTTGTTCATTTTTGCCGTGAACACGAGGAAGCAAGTTGAGGTTGGAGCTCCAAATTCAGTTTTGAGGCATTGCAAGTAGAGTGCACTCAATGCTTAAAAGGTATAGAGCTCGAAAGGGTGGGAGATACTACAGTGAAAAAAATCGGCGAGAAGCGAGGTGATCAAACGAGTACTCTTATGCTTTATCAAAAAAGTACAATCGTCGTGTGTACTGTAATCACCCAATTAAGTGCGGGCCATTATTTTACGGCCGAGGTCCGTAGCCTCAATATTGACGGAGATAGCGCCACCGTGCTGGTTTGACGGAACGGTGACGAACTGGTGTCATTGGCCATGCGCATCGCCTTCTTTGTCCACCTTAGTCCCGCAAAATGGATGCATGTGTACCGAGCACATTGGGCACGTGTGGACGCCACTACCATGTCACCACAGCCCCCGCACGCAGATTGAATGTGCGATTTGTTCATTTTTGCCGTGAACACGAGGAAGCAAGTTGAGGTTGGAGCTCCAAATTCAGTTTTGAGGCATTGCAAGTAGAGTGCACTCAATGCTTAAAAGGTATAGAGCTCGAAAGGGTGGGAGATACTACAGTGAAAAAAATCGGCGAGAAGCGAGGTGATCAAACGAGTACTCTTATGCTTTATCAAAAAAGTACAATCGTCGTGTGTACTGTAATCACCCAATTAAGTGCGGGCCATTATTTTACGGCCGAGGTCCGTAGCCTCCATATTGACGGAGATAGCGCCACCGTGCTGGTTTGACGGAACGGTGACGAACTGGTGTCATTGGCCATGCGCATCGCCTTCTTTGTCCACCTTAGTCCCGCAAAACGGATGCATGTGTACCGAGCACATTGGGCACGTGTGGACGCCACTACCATGTCACCACAGCCCCCGCACGCAGATTGAATGTGCGATTTGTTCATTTTTGCCGTGAACACGAGGAAGCAAGTTGAGGTTGGAGCTCCAAATTCAGTTTTGAGGCATTGCAAGTAGAGTGCACTCAATGCTTAAAAGGTATAGAGCTCGAAAGGGTGGGAGATACTACAGTGAAAAAAAATCGGCGAGAAGCGAGGTGATCAAACGAGTACTCTTATGCTTTATCAAAAAAGTACAATCGTCGTGTGTACTGTAATCACCCAATTAAGTGCGGGCCATTATTTTACGGCCGAGGTCCGTAGCCTCAATATTGACGGAGATAGCGCCACCGTGCTGGTTTGACGGAACGGTGACGAACTGGTGTCATTGGCCATGCGCATCGCCTTCTTTGTCCACCTTAGTCCCGCAAAATGGATGCATGTGTACCGAGCACATTGGGCACGTGTGGACGCCACTACCATGTCACCACAGCCCCCGCACGCAGATTGAATGTGCGATTTGTTCATTTTTGCCGTGAACACGAGGAAGCAAGTTGAGGTTGGAGCTCCAAATTCAGTTTTGAGGCATTGCAAGTAGAGTGCACTCAATGCTTAAAAGGTATAGAGCTCGAAAGGGTGGGAGATACTACAGTGAAAAAAATCGGCGAGAAGCGAGGTGATCAAACGAGTACTCTTATGCTTTATCAAAAAAGTACAATCGTCGTGTGTACTGTAATCACCCAATTAAGTGCGGGCCATTATTTTACGGCCGAGGTCCGTAGCCTCAATATTGACGGAGATAGCGCCACCGTGCTGGTTTGACGGAACGGTGACGAACTGGTGTCATTGGCCATGCGCATCGCCTTCTTTGTCCACCTTAGTCCCGCAAAATGGATGCATGTGTACCGAGCACATTGGGCACGTGTGGACGCCACTACCATGTCACCACAGCCCCCGCACGCAGATTGAATGTGCGATTTGTTCATTTTTGCCGTGAACACGAGGAAGCAAGTTGAGGTTGGAGCTCCAAATTCAGTTTTGAGGCATTGCAAGTAGAGTGCACTCAATGCTTAAAAGGTATAGAGCTCGAAAGGGTGGGAGATACTACAGTGAAAAAAATCGGCGAGAAGCGAGGTGATCAAACGAGTACTCTTATGCTTTATCAAAAAAGTACAATCGTCGTGTGTACTGTAATCACCCAATTAAGTGCGGGCCATTATTTTACGGCCGAGGTCCGTAGCCTCAATATTGACGGAGATAGCGCCACCGTGCTGGTTTGACGGAACGGTGACGAACTGGTGTCATTGGCCATGCGCATCGCCTTCTTTGTCCACCTTAGTCCCGCAAAATGGATGCATGTGTACCGAGCACATTGGGCACGTGTGGACGCCACTACCATGTCACCACAGCCCCCGCACGCAGATTGAATGTGCGATTTGTTCATTTTTGCCGTGAACACGAGGAAGCAAGTTGAGGTTGGAGCTCCAAATTCAGTTTTGAGGCATTGCAAGTAGAGTGCACTCAATGCTTAAAAGGTATAGAGCTCGAAAGGGTGGGAGATACTACAGTGAAAAAATCGGCGAGAAGCGAGGTGATCAAACGAGTACTCTTATGCTTTATCAAAAAAGTACAATCGTCGTGTGTACTGTAATCACCCAATTAAGTGCGGGCCATTATTTTACGGCCGAGGTCCGTAGCCTCCATATTGACGGAGATAGCGCCACCGTGCTGGTTTGACGGAACGGTGACGAACTGGTGTCATTGGCCATGCGCATCGCCTTCTTTGTCCACCTTAGTCCCGCAAAATGGATGCATGTGTACCGAGCACATTGGGCACGTGTGGACGCCACTACCATGTCACCACAGCCCCCGCACGCAGATTGAATGTGCGATTTGTTCATTTTTGCCGTGAACACGAGGAAGCAAGTTGAGGTTGGAGCTCCAAATTCAGTTTTGAGGCATTGCAAGTAGAGTGCACTCAATGCTTAAAAGGTATAGAGCTCGAAAGGGTGGGAGATACTACAGTGAAAAAATCGGCGAGAAGCGAGGTGATCAAACGAGTACTCTTATGCTTTATCAAAAAAGTACAATCGTCGTGTGTACTGTAATCACCCAATTAAGTGCGGGCCATTATTTTACGGCCGAGGTCCGTAGCCTCAATATTGACGGAGATAGCGCCACCGTGCTGGTTTGACGGAACGGTGACGAACTGGCGTCATTGGCCATGCGCATCGCCTTCTTTGTCCACCTTAGTCCCGCAAAATGGATGCATGTGTACCGAGCACATTGGGCACGTGTGGACGCCACTACCATGTCACCACAGCCCCCGCACGCAGATTGAATGTGCGATTTGTTCATTTTTGCCGTGAACACGAGGAAGCAAGTTGAGGTTGGAGCTCCAAATTCAGTTTTGAGGCATTGCAAGTAGAGTGCACTCAATGCTTAAAAGGTATAGAGCTCGAAAGGGTGGGAGATACTACAGTGAAAAAAAATCGGCGAGAAGCGAGGTGATCAAACGAGTACTCTTATGCTTTATCAAAAAAGTACAATCGTCGTGTGTACTGTAATCACCCAATTAAGTGCGGGCCATTATTTTACGGCCGAGGTCCGTAGCCTCAATATTGACGGAGATAGCGCCACCGTGCTGGTTTGACGGAACGGTGACGAACTGGTGTCATTGGCCATGCGCATCGCCTTCTTTGTCCACCTTAGTCCCGCAAAACGGATGCATGTGTACCGAGCACATTGGGCACGTGTGGACGCCACTACCATGTCACCACAGCCCCCGCACGCAGATTGAATGTGCGATTTGTTCATTTTTGCCGTGAACACGAGGAAGCAAGTTGAGGTTGGAGCTCCAAATTCAGTTTTGAGGCATTGCAAGTAGAGTGCACTCAATGCTTAAAAGGTATAGAGCTCGAAAGGGTGGGAGATACTACAGTGAAAAAAAATCGGCGAGAAGCGAGGTGATCAAACGAGTACTCTTATGCTTTATCAAAAAAGTACAATCGTCGTGTGTACTGTAATCACCCAATTAAGTGCGGACCATTATTTTACAGCCGAGGTCCGTAGCCTCCATATTGACGGAGATATGCCACCGTGCTGGTTTGACGGAACGGTGACGAACTGGCGTCATTGGCCATGCGCATCGTGTTCGGCATGGCTTGTTGTGTAGGTTTGCCGAAATTACAGGTCCGTAGCCTCCATATTGACGGAGATAGCGCCACCGTGCTGGTTTGACGGAACGGTGACGAACTGGCGTCATTGGCCATGCGCATCGTGTTCGGCATGGCTTGTTGTGTAGGTTTGCCGAAATTACAGGTCCGTAGCCTCCATATTGACGAAGATAGCGCCACCGTGCTGGTTTAACGGAACGGTGGCGAACTGGTGTCATTGGCCATGCGCATCGCCTTCTTTGTCCACCTTAGTCCCGCAAAATGGATGCATGTGTACCGAGCACATTGGGCACGTGTGGACGCCACTACCATGTCACCACAGCCCCCGCACGCAGATTGAATGTGCGATTTGTTCATTTTTGCCGTGAACACGAGGAAGCAAGTTGAGGTTGGAGCTCCAAATTCAGTTTTGAGGCATTGCAAGTAGAGTGCACTCAATGCTTAAAAGGTATAGAGCTCGAAAGGGTGGGAGATACTACAGTGAAAAAAAATCGGCGAGAAGCGAGGTGATCAAACGAGTACTCTTATGCTTTATCAAAAAAGTACAATCGTCGTGTGTACTGTAATCACCCAATTAAGTACGGACCATTATTTTACAGCCGAGGTCCGTAGCCTCCATATTGACGGAGATAGCGCCACCGTGCTGGTTTGACGGAACGGTGACGAACTGGCGTCATTGGCCATGCGCATCGCCTTCTTTGTCCACCTTAGTCCCGCAAAACGGATGCATGTGTACCGAGCACATTGGGCACGTGTGGACGCCACTACCATGTCACCACAGCCCCCGCACGCAGATTGAATGTGCGATTTGTTCATTTTTGCCGTGAACACGAGGAAGCAAGTTGAGGTTGGAGCTCCAAATTCAGTTTTGAGGCATTGCAAGTAGAGTGCACTCAATGCTTAAAAGGTATAGAGCTCGAAAGGGTGGGAGATACTACAGTGAAAAAAAATCGGCGAGAAGCGAGGTGATCAAACGAGTACTCTTATGCTTTATCAAAAAAGTACAATCGTCGTGTGTACTGTAATCACCCAATTAAGTACGGACCATTATTTTACAGCCGAGGTCCGTAGCCTCCATATTGACGGAGATATGCCACCGTGCTGGTTTGACGGAACGGTGACGAACTGGCGTCATTGGCCATGCGCATCGTGTTCGGCATGGCTTGTTGTGTAGGTTTGCCGAAATTACAGGTCCGTAGCCTCCATATTGACGGAGATAGCGCCACCGTGCTGGTTTGACGGAACGGTGACGAACTGGCGTCATTGGCCATGCGCATCGTGTTCGGCATGGCTTGTTGTGTAGGTTTGCCGAAATTACAGGTCCGTAGCCTCCATATTGACGGAGATAGCGCCACCGTGCTGGTTTGACGGAACGGTGACGAACTGGTGTCATTGGCCATGCGCATCGCCTTCTTTGTCCACCTTAGTCCCGCAAAATGGATGCATGTGTACCGAGCACATTGGGCACGTGTGGACGCCACTACCATGTCACCACAGCCCCCGCACGCAGATTGAATGTGCGATTTGTTCATTTTTGCCGTGAACACGAGGAAGCAAGTTGAGGTTGGAGCTCCAAATTCAGTTTTGAGGCATTGCAAGTAGAGTGCACTCAATGCTTAAAAGGTATAGAGCTCGAAAGGGTGGGAGATACTACAGTGAAAAAAAATCGGCGAGAAGCGAGGTGATCAAACGAGTACTCTTATGCTTTATCAAAAAAGTACAATCGTCGTGTGTACTGTAATCACCCAATTAAGTACGGACCATTATTTTACAGCCGAGGTCCGTAGCCTCCATATTGACGGAGATAGCGCCACCGTGCTGGTTTGACGGAACGGTGACGAACTGGCGTCATTGACCATGCGCATCGTGTTCGGCATGGCTTGTTGTGTAGGTTTGCCGAAATTACAGGTCCGTAGCCTCCATATTGACGGAGATAGCGCCACCGTGCTTGTTTAACGGAACGGTGACGAACTGGTGTCATTGGCCATGCGCATCGCCTTCTTTGTCCACCTTAGTCCCGCAAAACGGATGCATGTGTACCGAGCACATTGGGCACGTGTGGACGCCACTACCATGTCACCACAGCCCCCGCACGCAGATTGAATGTGCGATTTGTTCATTTTTGCCGTGAACACGAGGAAGCAAGTTGAGGTTGGAGCTCCAAATTCAGTTTTGAGGCATTGCAAGTAGAGTGCACTCAATGCTTAAAAGGTATAGAGCTCGAAAGGGTGGGAGATACTACAGTGAAAAAAAATCGGCGAGAAGCGAGGTGATCAAACGAGTACTCTTATGCTTTATCAAAAAAGTACAATCGTCGTGTGTACTGTAATCACCCAATTAAGTGCGGACCATTATTTTACAGCCGAGGTCCGTAGCCTCCATATTGACGGAGATAGCGCCACCGCGCTGGTTTGACGGAACGGTGACGAACTGGCGTCATTGACCATGCGCATCGTGTTCGGCATGGCTTGTTGTGTAGGTTTGCCGAAATTACAGGTCCGTAGCCTCCATATTGACGGAGATAGCGCCACCGTGCTGGTTTAACGGAACGGTGACGAACTGGTGTCATTGGCCATGCGCATCGCCTTCTTTGTCCACCTTAGTCCCGCAAAACGGATGCATGTGTACCGAGCACATTGGGCACGTGTGGACGCCACTACCATGTCACCACAGCCCCCGCACGCAGATTGAATGTGCGATTTGTTCATTTTTGCCGTGAACACGAGGAAGCAAGTTGAGGTTGGAGCTCCAAATTCAGTTTTGAGGCATTGCAAGTAGAGTGCACTCAATGCTTAAAAGGTATAGAGCTCGAAAGGGTGGGAGATACTACAGTGAAAAAAAATCGGCGAGAAGCGAGGTGATCAAACGAGTACTCTTATGCTTTATCAAAAAAGTACAATCGTCGTGTGTACTGTAATCACCCAATTAAGTGCGGGCCATTATTTTACAGCCGAGGTCCGTAGCCTCCATATTGACGGAGATAGCGCCACCGTGCTGGTTTGACGGAACGGTGACGAACTGGCGTCATTGGCCATGCGCATCGTGTTCGGCATGGCTTGTTGTGTAGGTTTGCCGAAATTACAGGTCCGTAGCCTCCATATTGACGGAGATAGCGCCACCGTGCTGGTTTAACGGAACGGTGACGAACTGGCGTCATTGGCCATGCGCATCAACCACCAAGTCCAACACATCAGAACTCTTGACGAGCTTCTCCGGGCTTGGCACTCCTCGTCCCCCACTGTCTTCAGCTTGTAGACATTTCCACAGCGCTTGGCCTCCATGACCGTTGCACCACCAAAGTGAACGACACACTTGTCCTTGCTGAATTGCGCGGTGACGTCCTTCTCGGCCAGCTTCGACACCGAGATGAGGCTTCCTTCAACTTCAGGGATGTACCGAACATCCGATAGCGTGACAGACGTCTCGTCCATCAGCTTCATTGCGACGGTGCCCTTGGCAACTGCGTCGATCTTCGTACCGTCCGCTATCGTGATACGGACCGGCGTCTTCAGCTCCTCGATGGACACAAACTTGTCCTGGATGCTGGTCATGTGCGAACTTGCACCAGAGTCGACGAGCCATTCGTTCTTGGTCATCGCACTCGCAGCCGTGAATGCGAAGTCAGACGCTTGGTCTTGCGCCACTTGTCCACGTCCCTCGTCGGCTTTCTTCTTGCGGCACTCGAACTCCTTGTGCCCTGGCTTCTTGCAGTAGAAGCACTTCCCTGAGAACGTACGCTTGCTGAACTTGCTGTGGTTCCTCTTCACCGCGAACGCTTTTTCTTGAGCCGATGACGATTCATCCGAGGCTTCAACACCAGCAAGAACCTGGATCGCGTACGCCAACGTCACGTTAGGCGTATTCTCGAGTACAGTGCCGATCATCTTGTACTCGTCCGTCAGACTGCCGAGCAGCAACACAAGCTGTCGTGTCTCGTCCAGAGACTCTCCGATAGTCTCCATCTGCAGCAGCAGCTCCTTGAACTGGTCCACATGGACAGCGAACCGCGTACCGGGTTCCATCTTGAAGTTGTGCAAGTTGTGCAACTTCTTGGTGATGATGAGCCGGTTCTTGAGCGTGGACTTGTTGAATTGCTCCTGGAGCAAACGCCACGACTCCGCTGCACTCTGCGCTCCACGGATGTACACTTGGTACGTGAGACTCACGTCTCCAGCGATCACACCAAGGGCCTTCAGATCGTCGGTCTTCCATTGAACCGTGGAGCGATCACTCAGTGCATCGAACTCCGGCTTGATGATGTGGGCCAGCAGTCCTTTGCGAGAGAGCTTCATCCGCATGTTGAACTCCCAGTGGAAGTAGTTGTCTTCCACGAGCTTAACGGTGTCAGCGTAGCTTGGGCTCATAACCAATTGAGAGAGTAGAACTTGCGAACGATGTTTGTAGTCGATGTGAGCAGATGAATGGAAATCTGAAAGTGAGATTGAGTTAGTTGGTTCGGAGCGCGCAGCTCGTTCCTTCCTACACATGCATTGCTCCTACTATCTCCTCTGTAGAGCACTTGAGAAAAGTATGCAAATCATACAGGTCCTGTCATTTTTGTCACGGGAACGCCAAATGTAGCGGGAATGCCTGCTGTAGCGGGAACGGTTCACGATCCCGGGATAGCCCCACTTCAACTTCTCGCCCAATCATAATCCAGGATACCGAATGATCTGCCAATCAGATTGCAGCATTCGTGTACCTTCACCACTTGGCCACACAAGGCACACGCCCAGCACGCGCATGACGCGTGCCTAGCGGTAGAGGCCACGCGAGGTAGACGACGGAGTACAATCGCAACATCTATCACCAGTTTTATTTGCTTTATCGCTCGAGCCCCTCGGAAATTTGCTTCGTGAAAATCGACAACTGGGAGTTGCCGTTGACGCCACATTATCAATCCCAGTGGCTTTCTTTGCTGATGATATAGTGTTGTTTTCTAAAGATGTTTCGCATCTTGAGGAACAACTCTGTATCGTAGACTGCTATTGTGCTGGGTCTGGGGCAAAACTGAACCACTCAAAGAGTGTATCGAGCAACCCCTACATTGGAGCCCCTCCGATCTTTGCGCAAAGGCGACTCAGTTAAATACCTTGGTATACCGTTTGGGAATGTGGATGTATCTTCAATGCTAGTAACCCAATTGGATCATAAGCTGATGAAACGATTACAGTTATGGCTGGGCCGCGCCCGGACGCTTATGGGCCGTCGCCTAATTTCAAGCTGTTATTTTATCATTGTTATGGTACTTCACTACCATAGTTGAAATTCCAATCCAGTTCATTAAGCGACGGCAGAGTGTCGTGACACGCTATGTTCTGTACAACCGCATTCGTCTTGGGCCTGTAGCAAGCCAGGAATAACCAGTTAATCAACTCAATTTCCTTCCTTGGGCCTGGTGGAATTAATATAGTTCCACCAAATTTTGCGACGCAACCACGTGAAAAAGATGGCATTGGTGTGCCTGTGATTTTAGCATTTATTCAACGACAACATTTTCTGCTGCTTCAACAAGTCGTTCAAGCATTTGAGCATCATGAGAATGATAGTGAGGCTATATGGTACCGACCTATAGCGGAGTTGTTAAGAATGAGGTTTGGTGCTTTCTCGCGACCATGGTCTGGTGATTTCTTGCTCCAAGATCCACCATGTCCACCGGGATGGAGAGCAACCTCGCTGCCTATATGGTGGCGCAAAGTGATGAAAAATTGGAAAAATATTAAGTGGCCAAGTCGCTATCAACTTTGCTTCTCGCGGCTGAAGACACTACAACATGCGCTCTACAGCCCCATTTGGTGGAGTCGACTGACTGATTTTCGAGTAGTACACGATCAAAATGTTTCGCGTGTACCAGTTGGCAAAGGCTCTGTCAAGTTCAGGAGATTGTGTCGAGAAGTATCATCTAGAGGGATGTGGTGCCTAGCTGACTTCTTGGATAACTCCCATCATTGGCCCACCTCATTTTCATTTTTCAGCACAATGTCGGAGCTGCTGGGCCCGTTGATGGGAACCAGGATTGAGATCCGTGACATCTTCCGACTGTACCACCAACTAACGCAAGTATTTCAGTATGTGCTACCTCATCCAGAACGTGGGGGAATCTGTGTGGTTGCACGTGAAACAATGGCGCCAACGTATGGCGTAATGACGGACAAAGGACCCAGATTTTTCCCCGAGTCTACGAAGCCAAAATTGGAAACTACTGTTAGAACCTCGAAGGGAGGTGATCACACATCCGATGCGTTTGTTGGGGTGTCCCCAAACGCTCATTCATTCGACATTATTACAGTGGACGGAGCTACGGAAATGCCTCATTCCTGTGGTTCACGACGTCATGCTTAGATTATTTCTCGGGGATCTGATTGTGGGCTCTCGGCTTTACTTCCTGAAGTCACTAAATTCTAGTGTCCAACAATGCGTTCGTGAGTCGTGTGTTGCAATCGAAACGGTTGAGCATTGTTTTTTCTCGTGTCCGAAATTACACGCAGCATGGAGCAAAGTATTTGCATCTCAACTCAATTGGCATCTTTTGCTGTTTGCAAAACCTCGTGACCTCAAAGCAGAATGGAGACGACAACAGAAAGAAGTTTTATGTCTGTGGAGAGCATATACTGCGATTGCATTTCATCGAATATGGAGACTACGTAATGCTATCTATTTCCAAGAAACTATTACCAAGTGCTCAAAACATTGTTGCGTCATTTGGTCGACATTCCCAATTCATCTTTCGACAAGTGAAAGAGATTGGATTGAACGGTGATACTATTCGTGCCACCCTCCACTACTTGGGCTTTGCGGAACCGACGGCAGTACTTGTTGACCCGCCAGCTAACCGGATATGGATCCCTCGCCAGTAACTAGCTCATGCACCACTTGTACTTACGCTGGTATTTAGGTAGCTAGCCAAGTGAGATGTCCATTAATGAGTTAATCAACTTTCTTCTTCTTCTTCCACGTGAGATCTTCACGTTCGATTTCACAACTTGGAATTAATGTGACCCGCACCTTGACACCTCACTCTCGTAAACCACAAATTTATCAGAAGGTGTTGTATTCCTTCACCCATGGAACATCCGTTCTGCCTTGCATATTCTCGTTGAAAGATAGGGTAATGACTATGCTCCTGTTGCCTGTCAAGCTGCAAGACGTCGACGGGATTAGTTCCTTTGAAACTGCACCGAAAGATGCAATAATTGCTCAGTATCTCGCCGCAATCTACTCAACAGCCCTCGAAACTCAGCAGTACTGCCCCATTCATTGCTGACTTGTACTACTGCACAGCACCGCCTAGTTACCCGGCCTTGAAGCACGAACGACTGGGGCAGAAACCCCCGCTCTCCGCCCGACTGAGCGTCGACCATCGTCTCCTCTCTAGTTCACACATCGCGCTCTTCCTTTCAAAATGAAAGCCTCGTGCGCTAAACATGTCAAACAGCAGCAGCAAAGAGACGCAACGGCCTCTGCATACGGCGCTGGTTTAAAGTTGCAACTCGGCAGCAAAACGAATTCGTCCACGTCGACGATCTCGCTTGGAGGTTGTCGGTTCTTGTGGCTGCTTTCAGTGCGTGTGGACTAGACCCCCAACGTCCATTATCTGGACTGTCAAGTGAAAGGGAAGACGAGTCACACATGAGTCAGAAGACGACGGAACACAAGCGCCGGCCGACTCGACTCATTTACACGTGACCGTCAGACAGGCCTCGACCTTGAGGACAGAAGATTGCAACGCAGGAGGCAATCGATCCCGGATCGCGTCGGGAGTAGATCAATGACTTTGAACTGGAGTTGGTTCCTGATGGATTGAATGGCATATTCGGTTTTGAAAAGCTACTTCTCTACGGAGGCGCGGGTTAAGACCAAAAGCCTGTAAACTCGTTACTCGTCGGACACTGCACTCGGCACGGCAGTGTACTCAGCTTGTGCCTTCATCAATGATGCCCATTCCAGTGAATCATACGTAGCAAGGCGGTGGGCGCTCGACATGCTGAAAAAATCGAGATGAGAGCTCCGAATCTGACGGGGTGGGCTGAAGCTCGCTACAGATAGTGCACCATGAACAAGAAGGGAGACTTGGTTCATATCGTATGTGAGCAGATGCAGACGGAGCGATATCTGCAGACGACGTATTATCCACACTTGGCCAGATTCATCGGCCTCTTCTAAGACCCCAGGGACTCGTCCGTTCCCTTCTTCGAACGAAAACAACTCCACGTCCACAGACTGGCCGCCGTCAGAAATGATGGCCGTGTATTCACGAATGGTCCATCCTTCGAACGACACAACTACGGGCGACAACCCACTGGGCAATACGTGAAGCTCATGCAGTTCTTCATCTAGTAACAACTGCATCGCAGGGATCGATAGATCACTCGAAATCGAAAGAATCGACTGCAGCGACAAGAACGACATGTTTTCTCCAGCACTTGTGTCAAAGCAGCCAAACTCACGGACGAAGCACGCGAATTCAACAATACCTAGACTGGAGAGTACGCCTTGAGTTGCGTTTGGCTCGCTGTAACAGAACCGAAGTGATTGAGGTTCCAGTAGCCAGCGACGGCTCCAAGCGCTCTGCAGTGGGCTCATAGTCCCGGACCTTGCTCCATTCTGTTCCAGCACAACTTGTTCGCAGCGGTTTGCGACCTTGACCCTTGTCGTTTGAGCGATGAATGTGCCTAAACAACGATTGAAAGCGCCAATCGCCGACCCAGGAGTGTTCAGATTCATCAGAAGGGCTGACATTTCGCTCCGAAGACAACCAAACTTTGTCTTCCCATACACCAGCGATAGCACGTCGTCTACAAGCGCAGCAGTGGAGATGTCGTAGTTCCCTGGATGCACGCCGTCGATATCGTCAGCCATCTCGTAGAGTTCATCCGTCATGAAGGCGTGAATGCCCAATGTAAGGTTCACGAAGCGCTGACGCAGCTCAGAAGTACTCACAGTGTGACTTTCAGCTTGAAAATAAGGGTGGATAAGGTGCTGAATGGCTTGAGACGACATCACGCGAAGGAGGAGGTGTACAGCAACTCGAATGGTAGCTACTTCTCGCCTTCGTGAGTTGTTGTTGGTAGCAGACATGTGCAGTGGAGAGATAAGTGCCTCGCCAAATATGGTACCCAGGAAAGAGATCACCACACTCTCCAGTTGTCCATCAGCATTTGGGTTTGCCACCCGAAGTTTGCCCGCAGCACACAACCAATGCGATCGGATAGATCGATCGAGGTCCGCGTATTGAATCCGACGTCAGCGATCGTCACATGTTTCAAGAACCGCCACAATATTAGGAGATGTTGGATCTTTTCACAAAGTCCAGGGTTTCTAGAGACGATCTCTAGCTGCCACAAACCAGTGACCTCACTGTTGTCAATGTCCGCCCGACAACCGACGCCAACCGCGCCGGAATTTTCGTAGTTGGCGTCGTCACTCTCGTTGTTCTCTTCGTACATGTCGTATTCGTGAATACTGTCTTGAGTTTCTTGAGGCAATTGCCACTGCTCAGTCGTTAGCTGTCGGCGGACGTGAGTGCTTCTCTACTCGAAGATCTTGTCGTGTGTGCTCGCTTCGAGCCGTCTCGAGTGGCTCCGCTGTGGCCGGAAAGCCTTGCGGATCTAGCTCGAGATGTCGGCGCTGCAGACAACGGCCACGAGGACGGACGGAGACTGGATGTTGGCGAGAGTGCCTCGCTACGCATGAGCGTGTGCTCAGTGCCAAACAATCAGGCAGGTGATACGTGGCTGAGAGCGAAACGAGAGGGCGAAGTGAAACAACGAGCATGGGTAGAGCTGCCACAGTAGCTGCGCTTGACGTGTTCAGGATAGCAATGCGGGAAGCACCTCAGGAGCTGCGCAGAATGACACAAATGCTTAGTTTTCTAGCATGAACTCTGGTAGATGAAAGAATTAGAACGAACCTTGACACCTCTCTCTCGGTTGCTCCTACGAGGCAAATAATGTGAGCGAGTGGCAGTAGCATTCGGCAGGCGAATGCTCTTACCTCGTGTATTCTGGCCGGAAGAGTGGGTGGTTGCTGTCGTTGCAACTGAGACTTAGGAAGGTGCACGACATGACATGGGCCATGGTGACGCAGAATTTACAACTAAGCGTCTCCCGGGCAACGTGGAGCTGAAGAGACACCGGGAGTTTCCAAGACCTACTCGCCGTCTGGTCATGCATTTGCCCTCCAAACGATCAACTCTGCTACAACTTCTTGCACTTGGAGTGACGTGAACGTTCGGGCATTGAATGGACCAGGAGCTCTTCCATCAGAGAGACCCAAGAGTGGTCGGGAGCCTGTTAATCCATCGTGCCACCGATTTGGTCATTGTCTGCAGCAGAATCACCGAACGATTTCACCTCGACACTGAAAGCCACACTCGACCCTGCAGAGACCCACGTGATGTCTCGCGTGCTCGTTCAGCTCTCCACTACAAAGCGCCAAATCGTCTCCAAATTGGTCTCCAGCTTGCTGCTCGACTCCACGATGGCAGGTCTTCTTCTTCTCCTTCTGCAGTAATTCAACCTGTCTTCTTGTCCTTGTGGTGGTGGTGGATGGCGCTAAACTGTCCAAGTGGCTCCGCAGCTGGTGCCGCTAGAGATGATGAGTCTATCGACAAAATACATGTAGCGCTTCCTCCACAACCAGTTCAGGCATTTTCGGTTCTGTATTTCTGCGCTATGATGTTACGATGCTTTCAGGCTGAAAAGCCTCCTGCACGGTGATTCAGGACAGGTTCTCACATATAGTTCCAAGATGTTGATTGGAGTCAAATGGATGTCTTCTTGTTGAGTGGTTGCCTGGTATTCAGTGACGTATCCGAACTCCTTCACGAGCTTCCATTCTAGAGGGTTGTATAGCTTTGCTCGTTGGAAAAGGTGAAAAGTTGGGATCATCTCGTGTTCACTTCAGTGCCGCGTCAGAACTCGAGAATGATGCCACAAATCCGAGCTCAGCACCCAAGAGTTTCTCCAGCGTAAAAGACAATGATACTTTTACGTAGGACGTTGTATCAAGCATCTCCATCACCTGTACTTCTTTGCCATTCACTTCTGTTGCTTAGTCGCCTTCTCCGTCTCGTCGACTGTATTATGAGCAGTGTGGAAACAAAAATGCGTCGAACTAATTCGCACCAAGCAATTGCCTACGTCGGAGAATACGGACACGGAAACGCTGGTGGGCTGAAACTCACTACCGGGAAAAAGTAGACGCCATACTGTCCACACATCATGTTCACAGAGGCACGCATCATCTTTAGACACAAGAACCCAGTCGAAATTCAAGTCATCTCCATGTCATGTTCGAGCCACCAAGTCGATGCAATCCTGCTTCATCAACCAGACCCATTGTCCGAAAGAACCCACGATCTGCTCCTGCACCAACAGCCTATACCGAGCTCGTTTCCAGCAGCTCAACAATTCCAAGCGCTCGATGGCGAGGCATTTGCTCTTGATCGGAGCGAAATATCACTCTACAGATCTGGATCGCTCAGCCAACGTAATTCTTCAATACCCGCTGCAAAAGCCACTGTAAGATCAGTAACTGAAGCACTTCTTCACAGAAACTTGGGTTGCTTGCGTTACCATCGGCTAGAGTCGTTTGAAATATCAAAGACGTGTCGCTGACGCCATTAACATTTTGCCGACGTCGCTGACTTCCAGGTCCTCGAAGCTGCGATCCGTAGCCAAAATGCCCCCATCAAAATTCCATTCCACCGCTTTGCCTGTCAACAAAGCTGTCCTTGTTCCAAGTTTCGCCAGTCGATATAGGACGGTCGTCTCTGATAACGCTCTGGTTTGGTTGCGTTATCTGAAGGCGAAACTGTTGCTGGCAGCTCCCAATCTCGTCATGCTGACTGCACACTTGATCGCCGATACGACACTAACAGAAAGGCTGGCGACGCACGAGCAGCAAGGACAGCGGTACGACGAGTAGAACGGTCCTATCGAGTTGGCTGCAGCTGGTAGAGTTTTTTTTGGGGTCACCGGCAGGTCTGGTCTCAAATGGGCCCGCATAATAATTACAGAGAGGTCTCATTTTTGCGTTTGCGACCCGCTTAAATATGATAGGAACTTTGGTGCCTTGGTAGATTTTCCAACTGATGAAGTGAAGCTCAGTCAAGTTCGCTGCTGAGCAAGAGCACGCTAGTTTGACTCGCAGTGACGGCCGGCTTGTTCCAGTACTCATCGCGCTCGTACCCTCAAATGTTGTGTTGAGGGAGTCCTTGAGAATAGCAATAACACGGAGTAGAACGTTGCCGCCCTCTTCTCCACAGCGATCCAACCAGTACACAACCGGCGGGATTAGCTTTCGCATATCTGCGTCTGAAAGAAGAAGTAAGATGCCAAATCTCCGTACTTCTTCTGCGCAAGCACCCACTGCTCCAAACTGAAGTGATGGTAGTTTTTGCGGCGGAGCAATCGAGATGGCCAGTTCGCCCCGTTCTGCGATGATCCACAAAATACACATTATCTTCGACTTTCACGAAGACTTGCCATCGTCAGCTCCACTAACATTTCAAAACAAAGGCAATTGGAAATACTTTATCAGTAAATAAACAACAATATTGTTGTTGCTGGAGCAACACCGTGATGCCGTTGCTGAGGTTTGGCTCATCAACAGCAACACGACGCGACTGCTGCGGTAAGTGTGGACGGTTAAACAAAAGCAAGGAACATGGACAGTTAGTCAAGGGCTGGAAGCATGGACGGTTGCTTCACGGACCGTTTGCTCCCCAAGGGCATGCATAGGAAACAAGAGCAGCTAGTGCAAACTAACGAACTGCTCAATACATATCACTTCTACATTTCCATCGGAAGCGACAACAAAGAATTCTTTAGCTGGATTGCTACCAGCATGGAAGAACCTGACGACGCAATGGTGCTGGTCTCCGTAGGCGAGATGCCCATTGCCGTCTACCCTCCACTGCCGCCGTTCTCAGACCAGGAACTACGACTGACGCAAGAAACTACGACGAGAACGGAGGTGCTACAAGGTAGTGAAACGAGGCGTCAGGTGGAAGCCCTGGCCCATCATTCTGCTGCAGCGCACCAGCGGAATGCTGAGCAAATCGGCCAGGTCCGGTTGCAGCAAGATCGACTTGCAGCACAAACTTCGGAATACCTGCAAGCACAACACGACTAGCAAGTTTCGCTAGTCGAGCAGCAGGAAGAGATGCGACGTCAAATGGACGAACATCGCAAATATTTAGAGGAGCAATACAAGATACTGAAGGCGGCGGAACAAGCTGTTGGGCTCCAAGGGCAGAGACTGGAAAGCTTAGCCGAAGCTGTGCAGCCTCATTTGCAGGCCCGATGGGGTGCCTTCGCTCAAGGTGCAGCGCCGGCAGCTAGTGAGCAGCCACCCGATGTTTCTACCGTCACTGTGGCGGCAGGGACGAACCTTCCTGTACCTCCGATTTACAGAGGCAGCTCTAAGAAAGAAAAGCGGGAGTTTATGGATAGCTACGCGATTTACTCAAGACGCATCAAGGCCTTAAATCAACGGTCTCAAGCCAAATTCTTTGTGATGCCACTCAGTGCATGCATCGAGCAAGGCACGATGGTACGAATTTGTGGTTTTGAGCTTTTCAAAGACGAGAAGGACGTCACCGAGACTGAGTGGAGAGATTATTTTTTATCGGCGCGCGTACCAGATAACACAGCGTACAAAACTCTGGATCGGGAAGTGAAGTCTCTCTGTGTGGACACCGAGTTACAGGATGCGGAGTCGCGCATCTCGCGCCTCATGGCCGAGTTCTACGAGATTATTGATCGGTTGAACATGGAGGACGTTGTACACACCGAGCCAAATAAAGTCGTAGGGTATTTGGTGGACGCTTTGCGGCCGCACTCGTTTAGGGCCGCTGTAAAGGACCAACTGAGCCGAAAGAGTCACAAAACTAAAAAGTCGAACCTCGCGTCGTTTTTGAAGTGGCTTCGAGGTGAACTGGAGGATTTTATGAGGTTTGAAGCTCACATTGCGGCTCAGCAACCGGCGAAAGGAAATGGCAAGCCTGTGCAGCAACAAAACCAAGCTAAACGAAGTGCTGGAGGACAACAAGGTGTGAGTAAAGCGAATATTGTCCATGAGCAGCAGAATAAGAGCAATAGTAGACAGAAGCCGAAAAATTCAGGAGATCGACCTCCGAAGAAGTGCTTCAAGTGCGGTGACCAAACTCATGGCGTCTTTCAATGCCCTGATGTTGCGGGTCCAGCAGAGGCAAAAGCGATTTATGAATCAACTACTGGGAAAAAGGTTTTGAAACCTGTTTTGGCTGTGGCGCAACCGAAGAACGCCACGCCAAGGTCGACAACAACGATTCCGTGTGCTGTCATGGACACGTTGGAGACAGAAATTACCCCGGACAGCGCAGCTGAAGTGTCAATGGTGACAACAAAATTGCTGAATCAATTAGTTGCAAAGGGTGCGTGGATTAAACACCAAGAGATAGCGGGGAAAGCCGAAGTCACGGGTGTTGGAGAAAAACCTGTGCAGGTCAAGAGTAAAGTGCAGCTCGATCTGAAGTTTTCGACTCCGGGTGGACCTTTAGTGCTTCGAAATGTTATCTGCTGGGTAACAGAGTGTGGTTTGCCGCCTGGTGTCGGCGATTTACTATTGTCTCGTTGGGTTATGGAGCGCCTGGGATACAGTCCGGAAAAACTACTTGCTGCAGCACAGCAAGTTCGTACTGAATGGGACATGAGTGGCGTAGATGACAGTCCCGCTGGCGGCATTGCAAGTATTCTCGCCTATGCAGGGTCAAGTCAGACACAAGTAACCACTGAAGAAGAGCGTGTACTAGAGGAAGACGAGGATCGAGCATGTTTTCCCGACTTCACTAGCGAGATTGATGCAGAGCGTGAAGAAATAAGAACCATTCTTCTGGAAAAAGTGGAGGAAGCTCGAAAACTAGGTGCGACGGCGGAATTTTGCGAGGAGTTGAAGAGTATACTGATGAAGTTCATTGATGTATTTCGTATCATCATCGGCCGAGATCCGCCGGTGGACATGCCACCCATGGAGGTGACACTGAAGCCGGGAGCAGTACCAGTTCGATGCAAAGCTCGCCGATACTCTCCTGTGCACCGAGCATTTTTGAAGAAGCACGTCGGTGCTCTGATCAGTGCCGGTCTGTGCTATCGCAACCCCCGCAGTAAGTGGTGCTCACCACCGCACGTTGTGAACAAACACGAAGCAGGAGCGCATCGCATGACAGTCGATGTCCGTGGCCCAAATGCATGGGTGGAGTTGATTGTTTGGCCGATGCCTACACTAGAAGCTGTCTTTGAGCAACTCCGTGGTTCATCACGCTACTTCTCGCTGGACCTTTTCAAAGGTTTTTGGCAGTTTGCAATGGCAGTTCTCTGTCAAGAGATTTATTCGATTCTGACAGAAGAAGGTGTCATCACGCCGACAAGAGTGCTGATGGGAGGAACAAACAGCGTGGCGTACGTGCAGTCGACTGTCCAGCAAATGTTTGACGAGTTATTCAACAACGGATTAATGATTTGGATTGACGACTTGTTGGGCTACAGGGATAGTGATGAAGGATTGCTAGAGCTACTCAAGAAGGTGCTGACTATTTGTCAAACTAAAGGGCTCAAGTTGAACCCCAAGAAATGCAAGTTCTATCTCCGAGAAGCGCTTTGGTGTGGCCGAGTAGTGTCGGGCGAGGGTGTTCGTCACGACCCAGCTCGGATTAGTGCTCTTTCGAATCTCCCTGCCCCAACAACAGGTCAGGAACTGCAGCAATTTGCGGGCTTCGCTTCCAGCTTTCAACAAATTGATTGATCCACTGGTAAAAATGATGGAGAAAGTGTACGAGCGTGCTGGGGGGCGAAAGAAAACCCAAGTGCGAACGATAAAGCTTAGTGACGTTGGCTGGGGTGACAGCGAAGTGGCATGCTTGGCGCATTGCAAGCAGGCATTACAAAAGGCGCTTCAACTAGCACACCCCGACCCTGAGAAACTTCTCTCGGTCTTTACCGACGCTAGTGACGAACATTGGGGGGGCAGCAATTACTCAGATACCTAGGGATCAAGCTACTCGACCTCTTAGTGAGCAAGAGCATCAACCGTTGATGATGTTGAGCGGCTCGTTCTCAGGAGCTGCCAAGCGGTGGGCCATCGTTGAGAAAGAGGCTTACGCAATTGTTGAAACGTGTCGACGAGCAGATTTTCTCCTACATCGGCGGGATGGTTTTGCTTTATTTACTGATCATAGGAATCTACGTTTCATCTTCGACCCTCACAGTGTTTCCAACTCTGTGCCCAAGTATACGGCGGACAAACTCCACCGTTGGTCACTCTTGCTCATGGGCTATAAGTACGAGATTTACGACATTGCTGGTGATTGCAACGTATGGACGGATCTCCTTTCACGTTGGGGGTCGTCTTTTAGGACGGTTTGTGCAATTCGGCAAGTTCCATTGCCTCTTTCCCCACAGTTGGAAGACAATTTCGTATGGCCAACCATGAAGGCCATCTCGGAAGTGCAAAACGCAGTAACGCCACCCAAGGACATCACGCAGTCTACTGAAGACTTGCTGTTGCGGGACAAACAGGGTCGTATCTGGATTCCGGATGAAGCTACAGACATGCAAATGCGAATTTGTGTGGTGGGTCATTTCGGTATCGCTGGTCATCGGGGCATGAAAGTGACCCTGCAGCAAATAAAAGAGAAGTTCGTGTGGACTAACACGGCAAATGACGTTGAATTTTTTGTACGGCGCTGCTTACACTGCGCTAGTACTCTGGGTGGGCCTCCACATCCACGACCGCTGGGTGAGGCGATGCACGCCGAGAAACCAAACGAGTTAATTCACTGGGATTACCTTTTTATGGGAAAAGGTGACACGGACCTGGAGTACGTGTTGGTGATAAAGGACAATGCGTCGAAGTTTGTGTGGCTGATGCCAAGTAAGACAGCAGATGCGGACACTACCTTTGTCGCTTTGCTGGATTGGTTCGCTTCATTTGGCGTGTGTCGTTCCTGGGTCAGTGACCAGGAACGCATTTTAAAAATGCCGTGATTAAAGGCATGCAGCATGCCCTCGGAGCGCACCACCACTTCACAACTGCCAGGTGCCCGTGGGCAAACGGTACCGTGGAAGTTGTGATGCGGGAGACTTTGCGCTGCTGCCGCGCTTTACTTTCCGAGTGGAGAATGCAACCTCGGTAATGGCCACGAGTGATCAAGATCGTTCAGTTGGTGTTGAACAACACACCATCGCCATCGCTCGGCGGTGTCGCTCCTGTGACAGCAATGACTGGGCTTAGTGCAATGGGCCCGAGCGACCACATTGCCATTCCAGGGCCTGTGGAGATGGCTACACTCGCAGACATACAAACATCTCAACGTGCCAATGTTGTGAGATTACAACAAGCTTTAGAAATGATGCACAAACGTACGGCAACGATCAATTCCGCTGTGCGTGCGGCCGGACGAAAGGGCCACGACAAGAAGCAAGGTACTTCGATGGCTCAGTTTGCTATCGGTGATTTCGTCCTGTATGCCGATGTCTGGCAGCATACTTGCAGCAAGTTGAGCGTGAACTGGTGCGGACCAGCTCAGGTGGTGGCGACTGTGTCAAATTGGATTTTTGAGATTCGTAACCTAGTAACTGGGCAACAGAAGGAAGTGCACGCTAGTCGACTCAAATTCTACTCTGACAGCTCGCTTGACGTCAGTGAGGATTTACTTCTTCACATAGCCCACAACAGTGAAGGGCATATTGTGGATTCACTGCTAGAGGCACGGTACAATCGTAAGGAAAAACGGCACGAACTCAAGGTTCACTGGCGTGGACTGGATTCCATCGAGGACTCCTGGGAGCCAGCAGCTACACTGATGCAAGATGTACTTGTGTCCGTGAAAGCTTTTATTCGTGCGAATGCAAACATCGCAGCAGTGAAGGCGCTGCGCAAAGCACTGCAAATCAAATAGTTGGTTTGGTAAGTGCTCAATTTGAACGCAAAGCGATAGCGTTGGCGTTTGCATTGGAGGGCGTATTTTTTGGGGGGAAGTGTTGTTGCTGGAGCAACACCGTGATGCCGTTGCTGAGGTTTGGCTCATCAACAGCAACACGACGCGACTGCTGCGGTAAGTGTGGACGGTTAAACAAAAGCAAGGAACATGGACAGTTAGTCAAGGGCTGGAAGCATGGACGGTTGCTTCACGGACCGTTTGCTCCCCAAGGGCATGCATAGGAAACAAGAGCAGCTAGTGCAAGCTAACGAACTGCTCAATACATATCACTTCTACATTTCCATCGGAAGCGACAACAAATATGATTAGCAGAATTCGGCCGGCTTAATTAGCCAGTTGGGGCGAAGCTAAACAAACATATCGAGGTCGGTTTTGCAACCACCATGTAGTTGTTTCGTAACTACCGCTTCGCAAACGGTGTTTTTGTCGATTGGGCTTTACGACTTTTCTTCACCACTCCACGATTTCTACAATATGCAGCGTTGTGTACGACCAACCCGACAACGACGACTCAATGCATCGAGGCAAAATCGACGTGTTACCCGAGTATCGAGTTGGCGTACGCGATCCAAGCTCTTGCTGGTGTTGAAGCATCGGACGAATCGGCATCGGCTCAACAGAAGGTGTTCGCGGTGAAGAGGAACCACAGCAAGTTCAGCAAACGTGCGTTCCCAGGGAAGTGCTTCTACTGCAAGAAGCCAGGGCACAAGGAGTTTGAGTGCCGCAAGAAGAAGGCCGACGAAGGATGTGGACAAGTGGCGCAAGCGCAAGCTCAAGTGTCCGACTTCGCGTTCAAGGCTGCGAGTGCCATGACCAAGTCTGAGTGGCTCGTCGACTCTGGTGCAAGTTCGCACATGACCAGCATCCGGGACAAGTTTGTGTCCATCGAGGAGCTGAAGACGCCGGTCCGCATCACGATAGCTGACGGTACGAAGATCGACGCAGTTGGCAAGGGCACCGTCGCAATGAAGCTGATGGACGGGACGTCTGTCACGCTATCGGATGTTCGGTACATCCCTGAAGTTGAAGGAAGCCTCATCTCGGTGTCGAAGCTGGCCGAGAAGGACGTCACCGCGCAATTCAGCAAGGACAAGTGTGTCTTTCACTTTGGCGGTGCAACGGTCATGGAGGCGAAACGCAGTGGAAATGTCTACAAGCTGAAGACAGTGGGGGACGAGGTGTGCCAAGTCGCGAATACCTCGACCAACCTCTTCACGAGTCATCCCGCGGGGAACGAAGAGAGGCACATCCGGGTTGCACGGGGCGAACGTCGTGTTGAACGGGTGTTCGGACGGAACGTCCACCCAACAGTTGCGCCACGACTGCCTTGCGTCTAGCGCCGAAACCTCGCCGACCCAATCTTCAGAGGTAGAAGCCCACGGAATCACCTCGAACGAGTACTGGAGGATGGTGGGCTCCAACATGAACTCCTTGATCATGTTGGAGCCCACCATCCTCCAGTACCAGCGATGGCCCACCGACCATGAACTCCGTGATCATAGTCGGTGGGCCATCGCTGGTAATCGTACACGACAACCAGAACCGGTGGGAATCTGCTGGCGAAGACGGTCAGCTCGCAAGTTGCGCGTCTTGTCATATCGCCGCCACGTAGCCAACACCGCCTGGTAAACCGGTGACGCCTCACCGAGCCTTGCGGCGAACTTTCGCTAGAAACGCTCAACCGAGGCAGCAGAGATCCAGTGCCCAAGCTTCCACGTCGCGAAACCGAGGTCTGCCATCTCTGTGTGTGTGTGTGTGTCGTGCCCACGGCGGTGTCTTGGAGCTGACGCCAATGCTTCACAGCCCTCGGCAAACCAGTAGCAGGGGTGGAAATCTTCACATCCGGCATATAGTCGTCAGCGCCGAAAAGACAAGGTCGCTCAGAGAGCAATCCTCGGAGGACTTGCCATGGGTGTAACGGGTTCTCATAGTTGCAGAAAGCGAGATCCCGGCCACCGAGCATGGAGTCTCGGTGTCCGCTGACAGAGGCGGAGGAACCCGACCGTTCTGGATCTGGCACCATCACTTCTGCGCTCCTGGGGCGGTGCAACCCGGAGTCAGAAGCAGAGACGCAGAGGGGGCCAGACGCTTGGAGAAAACGGCGCTTGGGCCCTCTTGAGAAGCGGACGTATCGACAGGCACCGGTGTGAATCTGCTTGCATCCGTCCCAAGCGTCGTAGACAGTGTCGCTGTGACCTCTTGGCGCGGCCGCAGCGTTCGAGGATGTGAACGAGGTGGCGTAGTCACTGTGAGTGCAGCTGACACCACAGGAGCACCACCACTTGCAGGCGCCATCGGTGTTGAAGGCGGTGGCACGACCGAAGTGCCTGTCGCGGCCGTACTAGCGCCAACGGAAGCAACTGCAGAAACTGACAGTGTAGACGACACTCCGGAGGAAGCAGGGGCAGATTGAGAGCTCAGGACAAAGTCGTCCGACGCTGCTTCCAGCTCAGCAGCCAGACCCGTCCGCAATCCAGCGATCACCGAAGCTTCCTGCGCCGGACGACCGTCGCGGCGGGGCGGGGAGACTACAGGCGACGCGAACGGACTCTGAGCAGGAAGCGCAGCCTGCGAATCCTCTGCCAAGTCCTCATCCACCGACATGTCCGCGACATCAGTCTGTGGACCCGGTGCAGAGGCCCCAGCGGCAGGCGTATGCAGAGAGCCGCTCGTAGACGTCGGAGTAGGACCCGTCGTCCCCGTCCGACCGCCAGACTTGTTGGCCGCGTGAGCTGGAGGCGTCGTCGGCAGCAAACCAGAGGTGGCCGGCTGCTGAGCCGGCACCGACCGAGATTTCGCCCGCGGAGGAACTGACGGACGCCCGAGACGCTTGGATGAAGGCAGCCGAGATGACGAACCTTGGGCAGAACCTTGGACCTGCTTGCAGGGGCCCTTGACGGACGGAATTTGAGGAGCCGAATCCTCTGAATCCTCTGAAGGACCACTAAGGTCGATCGTCGAAGAAGAAGCCTCGGACGAGGCTCCACTACCGCCACCTGAAGCAACTGAGGCGGCTGGCACGCTTGCAGAAGCTTGAGAAGTCGAGGCCACAGCCGCTGGAGACGAAGGATGCGGCCGCTTGGCCCCAGACTTCTGTGTATCGATGCCAAGCACGCTCAAGTCAACTTCATCACTAGCAACACCTGACAGAGGCAAAGAGGTGGTTAGAAGATGAAAGCGGTCAAGATGAAAACGAACCGAGGTTTACCTGCAGCGACGGCGATAAAGAGGTCAGAGTCGATGTCTTGGTCGAGCGCGTACTTCCGGAGAACTTGGTTAGAGAAGCGCAAAGTCTCGTTCTCCGCCTCCAGAGCCTTCTCTCGTGCCTGCGGGGCTGAAGGAGTGCTGCGTAGAAGGGCCTGGAGCTTGGCGAACTGCGCAGTGTTGGCAGCGATCCCAGCCTTGAACTTCTCACGGTTGAGGCGGAGCGTGCGGTGGGCCGAGGCAATAGATCGGTTGTATGCCTCGGGCTCCACTTTGAAGTTGGCCCCGAGCTCAGCGTGGTTCGCGAGAGCCCCGTTGGCCGCCACCAACTGTCTGTGGAGGTCCGTACAGTCTTGACGGACGCGCTTGAGCTCCGACGAGGCTTGACTGAGCACGCTCACGCATGACCACTTCGTTAGCAAGGGTCGCCTCGGTGCGGCGCAGTCGATCTTGGAGATCACTGACGGAATCTCGGAGCTCTTGGATCTCCTCTGGCAAACCGAAAGGCTCACCAGGAGGAGGAACCACGGCTTCCACGAGACCGGCGAGGGTCGAAGCTTGACCCAGACGGTCGCGGGGTCGACCCGCAGCGGGGGCACCCGAGTCGTGTGGATGAACAGATGAGCGAGGCGAACGAACTGTTCCTCCGACGCCGAAACCACGCGGTTGACGACCTCATCCGAGGCTTCATCAGCAATCCTCTGCACCACATACGGAGTCGCATAAGGGAGCCTAGGTTGTGCCAGCGTCGACAGGGCGACCGCTGGGACCTCGGTGGAGACTGATAGCGGCGGAGCACGGTGCTCTGACGCCTGCACACCACCAACCGAAGCCTGCGAAGTCACGGACGACACGAGGTGGGACGAAGAAGCCTGCCCCAGACGAGAAACCGAACCAGAAGCCTCGTTCAGAACGGAATGCCGCGAAGCATTCCGTCCCGACGACGAAGACGCGGAGACCGATGCTTGAGATGAAGCCAACGACGAGTGAGCAGCCGGAGTCACCGACGAACTTTGAGGCACGACAGGCATGCCCGCCGAAACCTCGTTGAGGTTGGGAGGGTGCAGTGCACCACGCCCGAGAGCCAAAAGACTCGCGCTCGAGCCCTCAGAAGATGCGATCGGGGAAGTAGGAGGCGACGAGACCTCGGACGACTCCTGTGCGGCGTCCCCAGACGATCCAGAGACAGTAGAAGACGAAACCGAGGTCCCCGTGTGGCTCGGCAGCTGAAGAGGCGACACAACCGGCATTCCAGCAGGCGCGGGGTCACGAGCAGCAGATAAAGGCTCTAACGACGGCTACATGAGCAACAGAGGAGATACAAGATGCACAAGTGAGTGACGAGGTGTCGGAAGAGTCACAAGAGAGGACAGAGTGAGAACGTACCCCAGAATCCTCGCCGAGAGAGCAGAGAACCCGTGCAGTGGCTTCCTCCAAGTAACGGGAATGGCCAGGCATCTGTGAGATGGAAGGCATCACGACACTCTCCAGCAGCGCGGTTCAGGTCGCGGTGGGGGCAGTTGTGATGTTGAGTTGTGGCCGAGCTTGCCAGGCCGACCACAGAGGCAACGGGATCGGACCGAGAGGAGAAAGTTGACGACGGTCCTGATTCGTCAGCGAAATTGCCGCCCACATTTACCGCACTGGAGTGACTAGGACTAATTTAGTGACGAAGAGTCCCAAATATACTACCGACCGAGGACTAAAAGTCAGGAATAGGTCAGATTTGGTGCCTCTGTGACAACCACACGAGGGCGCATGGTAGGTACAAATTCGTACCTATATGGGATTAGGGATATCCTACAGAGATATGTTCACACTTGGTATTTGTATAGAAATCTAGGATAGAGTATAGGAAGATCTAGGAAGGTCTCAGGGCCACAAATGACAGAGCAGAATTTCCCCCCAACCTAACAAGGGTCAAGTCCGGCTAAGGTAAGCCTAGCTAGCTGACCGTAGCGACTGGATACGCTCGGCTGAGTGGATGCCTGCCGACGAGCTTCAGGTACACTGACCGAGAGCTCGTCCTGGTAAGGGCAAGAACAGAGAGGGAAAGGAGAGAGATTTGGCCGATTGTTACAGCGATTACACGTTGTATATTTGTATTGGAAGTGCGGAAGAGCCTTCATACATTCTTAACGCCGAGGTTTGACCTCGGCAGCCCCGTTTAAGCCTTGACCGGCCTGTACCCTTCATTCTGAGGGACAACGAGGGTTAGTGCGAAAGCACGAAAGTACATCCTAGCTTCGCTCGTGCTAGTGGTGTATTCTATTGGGGTAGACCTACCACGGCCTCTGTGCACAGAGGACACATTCCAACCCGGTGTAAGGGATCGTTGCTGAGCCTTCAGGTCTGGTTCCAACATATTCGCCGACCTTTCGAGGGAAGCGTGTGTTGTTGGTGGGACTCATCCGACTAAGATAGTGTTCCTACTCGACATTAGCAAGGTTCAGGCAGTAGCACAGCGGTTGAATGAGGTTGGAATGCCCCAAAACACAATATCCGGCTATATCGAGTTCGCTCAATTTATGCTATAACGACCGATATTGTGCATTTTAAATTGTGTTGCACCGAACGCAACCGTAATGCTTGGGAGGGTTTTGGCCATTTATACGCTGGTTGTGCCGGTGTACAATAAACGCGTTTACCACTGCCATGTTCAGCAACCCTAAGAACAGGGTTTTGTAGTATGTGGTGAGGTGGCCCAGAATTCGCGGATGAACCTTGAACTCCGACCGCACAGCTCAGACTTCGACCTTCACATCTAATTAGCTGAGCTCTTCTTGTTCAGATCTTGGGCTGAGCGAGGCGTGTGTAACTTCACTTGCAATCCCTTGAAGGTTCTTTCTAGGGCTCCGCGTTGGGCCCAGACGTGTGTCGATCTTGGCAACTTCACTCCACTTCAGCTGTCTCCAAATGTCTAGACACGTCACCACACACACTTGTCCTCTTCCTCTTCGATGAATTGGACTAGGGCCGTACAGCTTCCACGTTCCTTCTGCCAACTCCAGCTGAGAGTCGGCTTGCGGTCTTATTAGTTATCTGAGCCTAGACCAGGCTCGGACCAGCTTCTCCTTTCTTCTCTCGGGTCAAGCAACTCGGCTGAAGTTAATCAGCTTGGGATAATCCTGGCCTGAATCCAAAGTACTTCAAAACTTTAACACTTTCGCGCACCACGCCCCAAATATCAGGCGAACTGTACTTGTAGTCAATACATACACTAAGGCTACCAAATGTCCTCAGAATACACACATACCACCCTAACTTCCTCAGAATATGAAACGTATGTCAGGTACGCTAGCGTAGGGGTATATGAAATAGCCAAGACAACCCCGCCACCCGGGTTAAGCTGCTTGGACTAAATGAGGGCTGAATTTATTCGGATATCCTCCTCGACACCCTTTGACACAAGTAAAACACAACCGCTTGCGTCCTTCGGGGCAAATTGAACTCTGATTGATAAAAAAGCACATGCAAGTCAAAGACCTACCAAGTGGAGGCACAACCTCCCTCTGGCTACACCTACAAGAGCTGAAACGACTGATCCTGTGGGTTGTGGCTACACCGCTTCGATGGTAAAAAGTTGAGAACACGATTGGCTGAAAGTACGGAATGCATTCACCGCTCGACAAGTTTTAACAAGCTCAGTCGCTGATTGGTCAGGTCTTGGGTTCACTTGATTACTCCACCCGTGATTACTCTGAAGATACCATTTTCAGCGACACTTGAGCAGCGACCCTCCACGCGAAACCACCGCGACTCTTCTCTATCCCACAAGATCTCAGCGACACGATGTGACCGGGGATTTTTCCCGCAAGATCTCCCGACTGACTCGATGAGTGGCTGACTTTGGTTGAGTCCAGAGGAATCCAGTGAGAGTCAACATGGGACATGAATGTGAGACTGTACAAGCGTGGAGTCAGTGTGGATGTGGATGCAAAGTGAAGTAAAGGCCCACAGGTTTGGAGGTGTCGGCTGGATGAGGCCTCATCCAGTACGCATAAGAAAGCACCCAGTCCGAACCGCCGAGTCCTGCAGCAGATCTGTTGAAACGCAATGTCCTGGCGACCCTTCGTGGAACCGAACATATCCGCTCATTTAGTCTGCACTCATCAAGTGATGTGTGTATCCGCCTAAGAGTCGACGTCAACAGTCCCCATACTCAAACCAAGATAAATCAGGAGTATCCACAAAGGAGAAGCAGAGAGCAGAGCTCGAAGACAGAAGATAGTAGAAGATAGCCAAGAACATATAACTAACATTAAATCAGAGTCCACTTTGCCGAGAGCAAGACAAGCGCCTTCGACCGATCTTCGCCTGGGGAGGAGACGACTGCGTCCGAGTGCCGCGTAAGAGGACAAGCTGCCCAGACCAATTCCTGGGGGCCCGAAGCGCGGACGTTCGAAGCCCACCTGTTCGCAAGACTGGTGCGTGGCTCTCAAGTCGTTCAAGTCAAGATCAGAGCGAGGACCAGTGTTGTATTGTACCTGGGTTGATCCGCCTGTTCCACATCCAAGTTGTCCGTGCGCCTCATTGAGTGAGCACCCATTTCATATTAACCCTGCGGTATTAGGAGGTTGTAGTAGTCACCCCTTGTACTCAATTGATTGTCTATTGCGTGAAAGCGAGTTGTATTTGACTGTAAGATTGTCCCGCATTCAGTGCGGGTGGTGCGCGTGAGTGAGTATTCATCCAGGACTGACCAGTGTCCTGGGTGAGAAGCTCCAAGTAGACTGGTGACAGACCCCACCCAAGGGTCTATAAGAATAAGTGGTGGCTGCATATAGTAGTGTATATATCTGCATTTCTCTGGTTAGTTTGTATATCTGGGAAGAAGGTCTGTCCGTGACCTCCTCATCCAGTCTGACGCCAGTGGCTCATCCAGTCGGTCGGGTTCATTTGGTGCTCTGTACATCTCGATTTGTGTATTAACAACTCATTCAGTCGGTGAGATCCTCAGGATATTCCGAAGGTAAACGATACGTATAAGGATTGACATAAGGACGCACACGCTACGCCGGGTGGGAACTTCCGTTTCTCATTTGGTAGTCCAAGACATCCTCATTCAGTATTGAGGTGCCTCCTGGGCGCGCTATACAACCCCTTGGGCGATAAAGGCGTTCACCCGCCTCGCGTCATCAGCTGTAACTCAGCCTCTGAGACTCATGAGGCGAGGCGGGTGAACGCCTTTATAGTCCAGGGTGTATAATTGCGTGCCGGGTGGATGGGACTATGACCAAGAACAGTGACACACACCAGATAGAACCTCCTTCTGGAAGCACAAGTACTTCTTTCGGAAGATTCCACCTGAGGTCAGACTCCGTCCGGAAGAGAACTTCCAAACGAAGTTGGCGTGTGACCTTGTGTAATCCCTTTCGGTGTCGTTTGTTTTCGGAAGTGTGTGACTTCATCGGATGAATTGTTGTCTAGACTGTCGATCAAACAGCAGAACACAGAGCGCGTACGTTTGCTTCCAAAACGCAGCGTATTAGAGCTGGGGTTAGACCACGAGTAAAAGCCTTCCCAGAGATAACCTAACAAATACAGAGAGTTATACACGATATACAGCCACTACTTATTCTTTAAGCCCCTTGAGTGGTGCGTCCGTACACCAGTCTACTTGGGTTTCGCCTGGAACACTGGCCAGTTCCAAACGCACCCTATTCGCGCACCACTTCCAAAAGGAGAACTAGTTCCAACTGGAAGAAAATCAATATCCAAACTTCCAAAAGGAGAACTAGTTCCAACTGGAAGAAAATTAATATCCAAACGAGATTCTGTCAGGCAATATAGAGTCCTATCACACAGCAGTCTATCAATCAAAATCCTAGGAGTGACCACGAACAACCTCCTTGAATCGCAGTAGAATATGAAATGGGAGTCCCCAAGCGGTTACCTCCAACAGAATATGAAATAGTACGGGTCACTTCCAGGTGCGCGCCACCCGAATTCCGACTAACTTGGCATTGACCTTTGTGAGAGCTCCACGGCGGTATTCGCGGTCGCGCTGTGTCCAAACGCAGGTGTCGCCGCTGAGGGTCCGCCGGACAGACGTAGCTTCCGGAACAGACTTGTCCCCAGTTCTATGAATAAGCACCTCCGGCCAACTGAACGCGATTCCGGTAGGCACTTGTGCACTTGCTGGCAAAACGAACTCTCTGTTAGTTATTCTCTGCTACAATTCCCTCACAATTCCCTCTGAAAGGGCTCTACATGGGCTCCCTCTGGAAGGAGGCGCATTTGTCTTGGTTTCAGTATAGACTCAGGTGGCGTAATCTTGGTCAGGCAGCCTGGCGGTCCGTATCACATAAGTGGTACATGGGCGACACTTTGTGCATTGCACATCCTGGTTGGTTTTCTTGGTCGGTCGGAAATATGGTGGAAATTTGGAAGGTTTATACTGGGTACGGACCGTGTACCCAGTATCCTGGATCTTCGTCTGGATCTGCAAATCCTCGTCTGGCAGACGAAAACCTCGTTTGGAGAAGCGATCATCCGGCGAGCTCAGCGCTTCACTTGGCGCCAGTATGGACTTGGTCAACGGTCATCTGGAGAGCCTTCCTCTTGGACAGTCACTTGGGCTTGAGGGTCACTTGGAATGTACACGTGAAAGTTCACGTCGGCCTTGGGCTTGGGTGCAGTACGGTCTCTTTTGGGGTCCGTTGATATCGGATTTCACGGGTGGATGGCTGGGACAGGTGATGTGCAATTTTTGTACAGTCGCCTCGCGTCACTCTGAACTTCAGAGGTCTCAGCCAGACATTCTCAAAGCTCAGGATGAGCTCAGTTCCACGATCATGCTCCAAAGTTGAAACCTGTACAGCACCCGTTGAGTTTGCGAGACTTCAGATCAACTTGGTTGCTGCTCAGTCAGTTCCCGCTGAGACTAGCAGTCTCAGCTTTTCGCTTAGCTCTCTCAGCTGAAATCAACGTTAGCTGAGGCTCCACATCTGAGACCACCCGTTCTCAGCTTTCAACCCAGCTGCCTTCATTCAGAAACTGGCCCGCACTTGATATCCAGCTGACGTCCATTACTTTCAACCAATCATCGGGGACGAGAGTCAATCTCAGTCAGCCAGATGACGGGTTCGCCAGAAAATCTGAGCGGACATCGTCACAAGTACTTTCGCATATTATACGAAAGGTGCACGCTATAGCGTTGCATGCGGAGCTGGTCGTGCTCATCGACACCACGCATGTATCTGTGATAGTCACGAAACCAGCCCCGGTGCCTGGAGCTCTTCCATCTGACCCCTGATACGTCGCACTGCCAACGATTAGCAACCATAGTTAGTACTAGAAATATCCATAGAAGTTCAGCAGCTCACTTACTGACGATGACAGACTCTCTCCTGCCCCCACTGCTCAGCATGTGGACTGGATTGCGGTCCATCCACATTGAAGCAGTAATCTGCGGGAATAGCTTGTTTTCCGCCAACTTGATTGTTCCCTGAGGCGGAACTAGGTATTTCGTACCGTTCACAGTCCTGTAAGACTTTTCCGCTTTCACACCTTTTGCATATCCCACCATCCGCGCCTGGATCGTGCCCGTGATGTACATACGTCTGTGCAAGAGCTCCAACGCCAATTTGACCGATGTGTAAAACCGATCTGTCACTACCACTCGCCAAGGAGAAGTCGGTGATGGCGGGCACAAAGCGTTCCTATTTCTCAGGACCGCAGCCTCGCCGCAGTTGTTGTCAGCTAGAACAGGTGTGCGAAGATGTTGTTTAACTCCGCAATACATTTCAATCCTGGCACAACATTACACATTCTCGCAAGTTAATAGAAAGATAATTATGTTGGACAGTAGCTGCTTTTGAAATGCAAAAGTTGCTCCATCCAACATAAGCACTTCAGCCAAAAACAAACGGCAAGCTGATGCTTGCCATGTATGGTGCACCTTATCCAATGAGCCGTATCAGCACAAGCCACTGTCTCCTTGGTCTCCGCCGTATCAGCGGGCTTCGAGAACTCTGGGGGTCCGGCTCGATCTTTGGCCTCGGCCCAATGGCTGCAGATGTTAGCTTTGCCGCCTTCTTCTTGGCAGCCTTTTTCGTCCTGACCTCGCCGGCGTTGCTCTTCTTCGACTCTGCAGTTGCCTACTGCGCAACACTGCGCCAGATACGCCGCTGGTGGCGGTCACTCCAGCCCCACAAGGCATTGCTGGCGCTCTTCCTCCGTCAACCGGTAGCGCGGCGATTTGCCCGATGCTCCAACCATCTTCACTTGACACCTTGCTTTTTGGGGATTGAGGTCTCATGGCTGTCGACCATCCATTCGTGGTGGCTGAGACCGTCGCGTCTCTGTCTCGTTCATCCTTGTCTCTTATCCATTCACCCGCGAATCGGGCCCAGTTCCCTCAAGTCAGTGCATTTGCCTGTTTTAGGCTCGCCTGCTAAGCTTGACCTCAGTATGCCTCTCTCTTGAGGTCTGCTCAATACAAAAACCAATTCAATTTTCCTCTTATGTTGAGCGGCTCAACATAACATAGATGTCAAAAAAAGCTATACACCTCTTATGTATATAGACTAAACATACGGGAATTAAGGGGTTAAGTAATTTGTATTCGTGACTCGATGCGATGAATTCTCGCGATTTTTATTTTCACATCATTTCAGAGTTTCTTCGCGCAAAACGCGCGACTTTGTTCTAATTCTAAACTTATACCCGTACTGACGTCAGGACATGTATTCGGCCACCCGTCATGACAAGTTTCCGGTCACCCGCAACAAAATTCAAGTCAACCAGGAAAAAGAGACCCTAGGCGGCGCGACCTCTACTTACGACACTAACTGTTTGATGGCACACAGACTGGTGCGAGGTGAAACACCATGTAATTTCCTTTCGACTGATCCAATGAAGGCGTGCTTTCTGGGCCTAAGGCCCAGTCTTGTATTTCGAGGGACAGGTGATGGGACCAATCAGCGTTCGAGTTTGCGGGACAGCTGGGCTCTCTTTAGGGACGACACACCCTCTTATCCCGGTGCGTAGTTGTGTGGCACGGGTGTGGGATACACAAAATACGTGACGCTGGCAGCATCATTTTTCATAGGATGGATGGTAGTAAGACAACCTCTGCCTCCTCGTCGATCGAATGGCTCCGAGCAAGTGAGCTACGTCTTTTGCTGTAGAGCGTCAGCGTGCCTGTTCAAGCTCATATCTGCTTCGTGCCTTGATGGCTTCTACCAACCCTGTCACTGACATCGTGAAGCATGTTGGAACTCTACAACCAGAGGAAACGGGTGATTCGCTTCGTGCGTTTCTCTCAAGCTACACAGCCAAGGAGCTTCGCTCGGCATGCAATATTTTTAGCGTTAGATTTCGCTCCAAGAACGGCAGTATGGACAACGAGATGGCTACGTGACCGTACTAGTGCCGCTAGAACGCTCGCGTGGTGAGAGCGAGGAGGCAGCGCGCGATACACGCAACAAGTCGCTGCACGGTTCTGAGGGTCAGCTATCACAAGCGATGACTTGCACACGCGAGACCAAGCATTGCAGCTTCCGACTTCTCAATGTTATCTTCAGCGATAAGTTCTGCGAGACACTCGGTAAGATGGATACACAACCCAACTGACGGGAGTTGGAGGCCAAGGCCATTGGCGGGCTTAATGCATTTTGGCAGGAAGTGGCCATGGAGCACGTCAAGGACAGAGAGGAGTACGGTGGGCTGATCTCTAGGGACGAGCGGTTTGCTGGTATCGACCCCCAGCACGTGTTAGCTCACGACGGCGCAACACTCAAAGATTTTTGGAAGGACACGTCGGCTAAGTACGTCGCGGCGCATGCCTGGGTTACTCAGTCGAGATCGCCCGAGACTGACTTCTACGACTTTTGATGCGCTGTATGTGAGCGCATGGCTTTTGGTGAGGCCGCAGGCCTGTAATGCAGCTGTAGGAAGCATACCGAAGCACTACCAGCAAGACACGTTTACCGAGGCCTCGTCGTCAGGAGAAAGAAAAAGCACGACGTCCCCTAGCACCAAGGAGCGCAAGTTGGACGCGGCCGAGGTGATCTTCTTTTTGGAGTCTCGTTTTGGCTCTACCGAGTCAAAAATAAATGGAAGAGCAAGCAAGACAACACGCCAAGCGTGCGAGAATTTTCAGGGAGGTTGGGCAACTTACGAGGTCGCTGTGTGCTGCGACACAAGTTGGAATTAGTAGTGCAATTGATAGTCGACTGGAAGCAAAGGTGGAAGCGTATATGAAGCAAGTGGACAATATGGACGCATTGGAGTAAGTAGCGATCACTTTTTTCGGCCGGTAGAGATTCATTGCCTTAAATTTTTTAACCATTGTATTTCACATGAACGGATTCGTATCGGTTTCTTTTGTTAGTGTCACTGGTGAATATCCCAGCAACGAAATGAGAGAATTTCCATGACTTCTGACTGTGCCTTCTCTAGTACACTGTGCAATGGTATCATAAGTTCCAGTACTGTTGTGACGATGGTTGTGCACGAAGTTGTGCAATCGAGCCGCAGCCTGCACTACGCGTGGAACCTTGCCCAAGGGTACAAGCAAAACTCGCGTGAATATCTGCCATCTTCCAACCTGCAGTCCGAAGGTCATCTCAATTCGGATTTTGTTGCGAGAGATAGAAATTGTACGCGTCTCGATGCACATCCGTCGTCTCCGCACGCGTGAATGGCGTGAGCTTATGAGTATTGCCCACGTACGCGTTATCTCCAATTAGGTAGAGACCATTCTCAATTTCACTCATATGCCCATGCAAAGCACTCTGCTGAAATGCTCTGTTATCATTGCAGCATCCAGGCTGCACTACATTGATGTAAGTGAAGCGACACCGGTAGTCGCAGCACGCCTAAACGTTAACTCCGCAACAGCGATGGTAGTCGCTATAGTATCGCTGGGGTGGGTCCAACGTCATCCGCCTCCGTTAGTCGTGGAGCTCTGATAGCGCAAAGTCACCCGTCCACACACACCACGCATCCTGCAAAAGCTCCATCGGAACTCAAGTCTTAAATGCCGCAGCTGTTGCTTCACGAGCGGTTGGCGAGTGCGGGAACCCAGCCTCAGCTCTCTTGCGACGATAATTGCCTCGATAACCATCCAGGCGATCCGGTAGAACGAGGCCTTACTGACCTCGGCGATAAGGCGTATGTTGTGCATGGAGCCCCAGTGAGAAACCGCAGAGTCAGCTGCAGCGCATTCTCCGCAGAGACCCAACCCCGCCGAATCCAAGGGTGCGGCGAACGAAGCAGCGTCGGAGCGATCAAACCTCCTAACTGCGTGACGCAGCGCAGACATGCGGTAGCACGCCTCGAACTGACTTTCGCCGAGCAACATGTTTAGCTCGCGGTCCCATTGAAGCTTGGCGCGCACTTGTGAAGGCCGTCGTGGGCGCGGAAGCAGCGTAGCAAGCAGTAGTGCGGCCGAGGCGACCTCTTCCTCTTCCATCGGCGCTAAAAAATGTGAATCGCTGGTAGCCACCAAACGGGACGGGCGGACAGGTGTCCTGGACTTGACTGCCTCGTCCCAAATCCCATCCCGCTGTGACGGTCAGATACAAGACCGGACCTTAAGCCCATGCCATTGAAAGTGATCAACAGTTCACCTGTTTGATGGCTACGTGAATGGGTCAAAGGATTAGCGCCAACTCTTTTGAAGCATACAATAGTAGTAGTGTAGCGACTTCCGTTGAAATTCGGTAGTCGATAGATAACAAACAGAACGATTTAATGAAGTCAAAGGGCTAAATGGCTAGCCCCAAAGATGATCACCCAACAACTAATAAAGGACCAGCAAACAAAATAGGAGTCCTTCGGTAAACACTATTGTACTGGCGATATGAACTGACACACCGCTTTTGGACACTTATAACTCTTAACCCAATTATTTAATTGTCGGCCTCCGTATTGAAGATGCCAGGTCATATGAGAAAGGTTTCTTATTTCGGACCAACGAAGTTTCGATGGTAGACTTGATGAGGTTAATGGCAGATCAGCCGTGCTCATAGTAATATTCTCTCTTCTCTTGACAGCTTCGCATTCTCGCCGACCCTTTGGAGCTCGACTTCTCGGGCGTTTCCTACTATCTCCAACAAGAACCCCGATGGCTGCTACTCTCTTCAAGTCGGACGTGGTAGAGACGGTGGACTACGCCTACGGCAAAGCAATCCCAAACGAGGGGCAAGGAATGTTAGATGTTGAGAGGATTGCTAGCGGGATGTGGGGTGATTTATGAGTCTTCGCTACGCAGTGTGGAGCGGAAGATGAGTAGAGACGCGGCGTAACCGGGATCGGAACCTATGCTCGAAGCGCCATGTGCGTCGCGAGGGTTGCTCTCGGGAAGCCCGAGGTTTGGGATAGCAGAGTGGTAGGCGGTTACTCGTGGATCGACCGCACCATTACCGGCACCTTGCATAAAACGTTTGCGGAGGTACCAACTGCCTTGCCTTTGACAAGGAGGGGATTCAGGACCTGTCTATCGAGACGTATGCGCTCCGGCCATACCAGACATGGGAAGCAACCGATATCATGTTCAAGGAGATTCGAACTGTGCATACACGTCGCCTCCACTGCTCGCCTCGCAGCTCGTCACATCTACTGCTTGTCGCCTCTCCTGCACTCCACTGTACACCTGGCCGCTGATCTTCATGGCATCATACCCGTAGCACCACACATATATGTTCTCTAGTAGTACACGTACGCAGCGTCGTGATGCAGCGTGTCGGGCTCCGGGCCGTCGGGTTCGGAAACCAGCTGGTCAAGAAATCCAACTTATCTTTGTCCACGCTTGAGGCGTTGAAAATCAAGTCGACCAGTTTTACCACAGCAGTCGGGTTTAGACGATTGTGTAGTATCAAGTGAACGAACTTGTGAGTGGATAAGTTCCACTCACTAGCAGCGCTAGAAAAATCGCAGCTGAAAGCGCGGATGGCGACTGGTTTCGAAAGGGGATAACCATCTAGACCAACCCAAAAGTCAACCACCGCGATTTTTCCGTTTTGCATTAAGTCAAGTCGGCGAGATGATTGATGTGCGGCCGCCATCGTGCGAAAGCGCTACGACTCAACCAGGATGTTCCCTTTTCCTCCACCACTATGCCATTTAGAAATGAAGCCCTCGATGTTAGTGCGGATGTGATCGTTCATGGCAGTATTGAAGCGAGGGTCGAGCAAGTAAGCAACCCCGTGGGCATCGCCGTACCCGAAATCAAACCGATCTTCGAGCAAACGAATCACCTGTGTTTGTTCCGCCACACATGTTCTTGGTACAAGACCGAAGGTCGTAGACCTTAACAAAGCTTCCTCAAACCAAAAAGCTACGGCAGCCCAGCTGCACTCAGTAGCACTGGTAGTCAATCGTACGCCTGAGTCGGAACGACTGAATTCTCTATGAGGATGGACCAATTTGGTCATTTGACTCAGAGCCAACAAGACGGGCTTAAAAAGCTAATGTCCCTGCTGGGCCCCGAGGGCGTGCAGCATTTCGCTGCGCAAGGCCCCGACGCGGTCAACGCGCGTCTGGAGGCGTTCTCGAATTACAAGAATGCTCTGTTGGAGCAAACCCAACAAAAGATGGCCGAGTCGGTTGCGACTGCGATGCGTGCTCCGAGCTTGGAGAGGTCGGATCGACCGAAACCACTCATACGTACTGAGTGTGAAGGAAATGGCCATGGGTACGGCCATGCTCAAGAGACGGAGCAACAATGCGTTGGTATCGCGGTCTCCAAACTCGCTGGGCGAGCTAGGGAGTGAACACTAACGTTCGTTACGTCAGTGGACGCAGCCTTCCCGGCGTGTGGAAGACTTGTAGCGACAGCTTATGCAGGTCTTCTAGCCGTCCAACTAGAATATTGCGTCGTCTAAAAGTTGCGTCGTCTAAAACTTGCGTCAGCCTCCCGGCGTGCGCTCACGCATTCTTGCTACCCAACAGGGTAAAAGGGAGTTGATTGATTTTGTCCAGGAGTTGCGAACTCTAATCGCAGGTATGGCTACAGACCCTCTTCTCGAAGCGGTCGCGGTGACCATCTTCATGGAAAGACTCTGCACTAGCGTCGCCAGGACGGAAGTCTTCCCAGGACGGAAGTCTTCCGGGCACACGCCACCTCGTTTGAAGAGGTGTGACCACAACATCTCGTCGAGCGGGCCGGAGCCTATGGACCTCAGATATGCTGAAGAAGAGGAAGTCGAGCTCCGAGCTGCTGAGCAGCGAAAAGGCATCCGTCGATGATACATTTATGGGGACGCCCGGCACACTTCGATCTAGCTGTCCGTTGCGCAAGCCGCGCTCAGGCTCGCCGAGCCGAAGCTCCGCTTCTAGCCAGTCTTCTGGGTCGTTGGGGGAAACGACAAGTCCCAGTAGGCGCGGGATGCCCTACTGGGGGAGAACTTAGTTCTGTTGAGCCTCATGAAGGAGGAAGAGGTCAGCAGATCTTCGCCCAGAAGAGCTCCATGCTCTTTAACATGGAACGGGTATGCAGCCGGGCTTGCTGGTCGTTATTGCGACCGTGAAGGCTTTGATAAGCAGACAACTAAAACGATCTGCCATTGCAGGTTGTGGATATCTGGTGTAGGTGCCAGGCTGGACCCCAAACCGCGCAGCAAGCCTTCGTCGGTACAGTGTGCACTACGGGTCTAGCTGTATTGGTACTGCAAGTGCCACTGCTGTACTCACTACATGTACATGTAGGTGGGCTATCAGGATATCATGCAGCGCAGGCGTAATACCGGTCATCTTCCACCGGCGTGCAGTGTCTGCTGACACCAAGCACAGCTAGAGTAGCTGGGTGCACTAGCCATCAACATAAAGCAAAATAGATAAAATAAAAGGACCGGGGTCATATTATGTAAGACGACATCGGAGTGGTGATATTTTACTTAGATAGGCAGCAACGAAGTTGCTGTATAGCACAGCCCAACAAAGATTAATTCCGTGGTCCGGTAATACCGGTTAGAGTATCGGTTCCAAGTTGGTCCCTTTAATCGTGTGGTCCGGTCACATCGATTGTCGCGGTTTGTGTTTAAGTGCAAATATGCCATAAAACCTTCGACATAAAGAAGGATCAAATGTTGATAAAAAGGCTTGCGAAGATGCTGCGGCTGCAAAGCAGGCGTAGGAGATGTGCAAGTGTCGTGTATAAACAAAATGAAATTTATTCGGGTTGCTGTGTTCACGGTTGTTATTGTTGTCTTATCTAAAAAATCGCTGATGCGATGTTTACTTCGCAACCCACTGATGCTCAATGCGATGCAATTTGTGCACTATATACTATTAAAGTGTTTTAACTACCTTTTTACCAACGATTGTCCTATCTCAGCCTTCGCGTAGCCCTAGTTTGCACCATTTGCTACTTTTGACGCCCCCTATTGTTATTTTAAAACCTGTAATATTTCATTGGGCCGGTATTTTTAACCAGCCAGCTTACGGGACACTGGAAATTAGTCTGTCAGAATATACTAGGGCTACGCGAAGGCTGAGATAGGAAATTTGAATATAGCTCTCGCATCTGCTGCGGCAGCGCAACCGCAGCATCTGCGCGATCTTTCGTTCCTACATGTAACGAAAATCTATCAATCTAGACCAAGGTCAATTTGCATCTGTCTCGTCAACCTGCAGATGAGCCGTACACAATATTACCGGTATACCGGTTGCAAACAAACTCTTGCGCACGCAATAATCCTGTTTGGGCTGGCTATTCAGCACTTCGTTGCTTCCTATCTCAATAAAATCGCCGAACACTTTTTGCAAATCATACATTGGTAAAATTGGAGTGGATGGAGCACTACAGAGATGGCACTTTAGAAATGTATGTCACAATAGAAATGTATTTAGTGGCATTGAGTGGCTCGTCGAAAACTCACTTAAAACTGTTTACCACACAGCTAATGTGTTTAATGTCATTGGTCGGTTTAAGCGACAGAATGCGGTATATATACCATGTTTCATTTTGCAATGAAGACTTCACGAAGCCCAAATACAGTCTCCAATTTTGAAGAAGTTTGTGATCCTGCGATATCGACGAAAATGGGTGGGATATACTTTCTGTGTTAGGTGCGCATTCACACCCCCGGGTTCACGCATGCCAAGCGTGTGAAAGCTCATTGCCGGAACAAGTGTGCCAAGCGTTCCCACCAGAGTGGCCAAATACTTTCCTGCTGCTTTACTGGCTACTACGCAGAGCGAATTTGAGAAGAAGTTAAAAGCCATTATTCTTGTTAGGAGACGGTGCAGGTGCTGGTACCGGTAACTAAGGTCCTGTCGCAGCATGTGCTAAGCGGTCCCTTCTTGAGCTTGATGCCAGGAGTCGATCGACAAGATGCGCGCTACACTTGTTCGTCGCAAGTGCGCACTCGTCACAGATACGTGGATGGATGTGAACAGCCTTTCTGTCCTTAACTACGTTGTCATTTCTGGTCGGCATACGTTTTTTCTTCTGGAGTCAGTGTACGCGGCAGCGAATATCATGATACCCTGCTCTTGTCGGGAGACACTGAGCAGATATTTGACAGGTTCGACTTCGCCGAGTTCGTCACCGACAACGCCTGGACAAATCACTGTGCGTGGGCCACTCCGCACTCCAAGTATCCGCAACTGTTTATACATGGATGCGTGTCTCACGTACTGAACCTACTGGTAAAGGATGTGGTTGCCCAGTTTCCGTGGCTCGAAACCTTGCTGGAGGACCGCAAACACTTGGTCACATTCTTCAAGAAGAAGAACAAGCTCTGATACGTGCTCAAACAGCACCAGAATCAAGCTCACTCGCAACAAGGCTCTCCGATTCTGTCTCTCGTGCTTGCATGTGATACCCGCTGGGCTCCATCCTGGGCTGTTGCGAGAGTGGGAGGCTATTCTGCCTCATACGGTTTCGGAGCGGGGCTTTTTGGACGGCCACACAAAAAAGCAGAAGTCCACGTTTGTCACCTCCAGTACATTTGTATACCACTTGAGGAAGGTGGTTGAGCTGCTCAAACCGCTGGTCGCGTACAAAAAGACGTTGGAGAAGAATTCATCCCTCCATTCGGACGTATTCCAGGGATACCCCTATTAAGTTCTGCACTGAGCGGTGTAGGACCTCACAAGCGCTCGCACATCCGGAGTGATCTGACCTATTTCATATTCTAGTTGGGCAGTCCATCCTGATTCTTTATTTCATATTAATTGCAGTTTGAGGTGGTTAGTCAGTAGCCCCCCTTGAATTTGATTGAATACTCTACTGTGTGATTTGATTGTGTGATTGAGATCCTGATTCCTTGTTGGTAATCAGGATTCCATATTGACATCCGGAAGCCGGGTGTTCAGGATCTGAATTAGTCTTTAAGAAACCGTTCTATAGCGTGATTCCTGAAGTGGTGGGCGAAGGTGGAGCTGGAGGTGACCAGATTTCCAGGTGAAACCAAGTCGACTGGTGTATGCCCCCCTCCCCTCCCCCCCCCTCGCGCGCGCTCAAGGGTCCTAAACAATAAGAAGCGGCTGTATTTGTGTATGACTCTCTGTATTGATAAGGTTAGCTGTTGGGGAGATCGTACTCGTGGTGTAACTCCAGCGTAGCTGCCGATTCCTGAAGGAACGTACGCGCTTGTGTCTCTATATATAGTTGAGTGTGCAGGAAACAACTCACGAGGTGAAGTCGGATCTGCCGAATATAAACGGGCCCAGAGGGATTTCACAAGGTCACACGCCAACCTCTTTCAGAGGGAATTGTTGCAGAGAACAACTAACAGAGAGTTCGTTTTGCCAGCAAGTCCCGTTCAGTTGGCCCGGAGGTGCTTATTCATAGAACTGGGGACAAGTCTGTTCCGGAAGCAACGTCTGTCCGGCGGACCCTCAGCGACGACACCTGCGTTTGGACACAGCGCGACCGCGAATACCGCCGTGGAGTTCTCACAAAGGTCAAGGCCAAGTTAGTCGGTATTCGGGTGGCGCGCACCTGGAAGTGACCCGTACTATTTCATATTCCAGTTGGAGGTAACCGTTTGGGGACTTCCATTTCACATTCAACTGCGATTCAAGGAGGTTGTTAGTGGTCACTCCTAGGATTTTGATTGATAGACTGCTGTGTGATAGGACTCTATATTGCCTGACAGAATCTCGTTTGGATATTAATTTTCTTCCAGTTGGAACTAGTTCTCCTTTTGGAAGTTTGGATATTGATTTTCTTCCAGTTGGAACTAGTTCTCCTTTTGGAAGTGGTGCGCGAATAGGGTGCGTTTGGAACTGGCCAGTGTTCCAGGCGAAACCCAAGTAGACTGGTGTACGGACCCACCACTCAAGGGTCTTAAAGAATAAGTAGTGGCTACCTCTCTGTATTTGTTAGGTTATCTCTGGGAAGGCTTTTACTCGTGGTCTAACCCCAGCTCTAATACGCTGCGTTTTGGAAGTAAACGTACGCGCTCTCTGTTCTGCTGTTTGATCGACAGTCTAGATAACAACTCATCCGGTGAGGTCGCAAGCTTCCGAAGACAAACGACACCGAAAGGGATTGCACAAGGTCACACGCCAACTTCGTTTGGAAGTTCTCTTCCGGACGGAGTCTGACCACAGGTGGAATATTCCGAAATAAGTACTTGTGCTTCCAGAAGGAGTTTCTATCTGTAGTGTGTCACTGTCCTGGGTCTAAACCCCCAATCCTCGGCACGCAATTATACACCCTGGACAATAAAGGCGTTCACCCGCCTCGCCTCGCCATCCTTCTCACGAGAAGTGTCTGTGCCAGACGATAGTAAACAGCTATACACTCTTGTGGATGGAGTGACGGGGGAGGTGGAGGGCGACATCAGCCTCGGCCCCATTCCCAACCTAAGTGCTCTGTTCGAGCTGGACGAGATGCCCCTCGTCGAGTTTGGCGACGGCCTGCGGGCAGGGTACCTCGCAGAGGTGGTCATTATTCGATCAGAGGAGGAGTTTAAATCCTCGTTGCTTCTTGACGAAGCTGTCCTGGAGGACACGAAGAAGGCGCTTAATGCGCGGAGTGGATCAGCGATCACCCAAGATCCCTCGGATGCGTTTATCTTTTGGCGAAGGAATATCAAGATGTGGTCTCGAAAGTTGCGCCTTCAGGCTTACCTCCTGATCGCGTCGTGCGTCACGAGATTGACCTGGTTCCCGGAACCAAATACTGCGTCACTAGGCGGTGGCCTTTGCCAAAGGAGCAGGGTGACGGCATTGACGCGTTCTTCCGTGCTACGCACGAGGCGGGAATGGTTCGCGAGAGCAAGTCTCCGCATTCCACGCAGACATTCTGTGTCAGAAAGCCTGATGGCAACTGGCGTATCGTGCATGCTTTCAACAAGCTCAACGCTGCCACCATTCCGGCGCAGACACCTATTTCTAGGAAGGATGTGTTGCAGAACAACATGGTTGGACGTATGATGTACAGTGCTCTCGACTTAGTCGATGGTTACTACCATTTGCTCATGTGAGCAAGCGATATCCCACTGACAGCGGTCAGCACTCCGACGTCGGCACTCCGAGCGACATGCTCTAGGAGTGGCTGGTGATGCCTTAGGGCTCTCAAATGCGCCTGCAAAGTTCAATCGTCTGGTGACGCGGTTGTTCAGGCCCCATCGGGCGTATGCACAGACATACTTTGATGATATCTTCATCCACAGTCGTGCGGAGCATGGTAAGACGGACGTGGAGAACCACATTGTCCATTTGCGAGCGGTGCTCAGGTGCATGCGCACTAACAAATTGTACGCCAATGCGAACAAGTGCATCTTCGGAGCCGAAGAGATCCCCTTCTTTGGGTGCTTCATTGGGAAGCGTGGCCTTCGTGCGGATCCCATAAGGTCAAGGCCATTGTCGACTGGACGGTTCCAAAGAACCAAACGGAGTTACGCAACTAGCTTTGCCTCGCCAATTACTTGCACAAGTATAGCGCGAACTGCGCAGAGATGACAAGGCCATTGTCCAATCTCCTTAAGAAGGATGCGGACTGGTGTTGGGACACCGAGCATCAGGAGGCTTTTGAAGAAGCAAGGATTGCCTCCTACATGCCCCCATACTGGCGTTGCCAGACCCTGAGGGTCCGTTCAGTGCCGTCTGTGACGCCTCGGACTTTCGCTGTCGGCTATGCACTGCTGCAAGCAGACACCGACGGGCGTGATCGCGTTATTGCGTTTGAGTCTCGTCATCTCAAAGCCGCAGAGAAGAACTACTCAGTTCAAGACAAAGAGCTACTCGCGATGAAGTATGCTCTCGTCAAATTCAGGGTTCACCTGCTAGACTTCAAGCCGTTTGTGATTTTACGGATCATGCGTCTCTACGCACAGCGACTCAGTCGCCTCGCCTCACCTCTCACAGAGGATAGCCCGTTGGCTCTCATTCTTTGCGGAATATAGCTTCGAGGTGAAGTGTAAGCAAGGAAAGTGTGGAGTAGCGCCCTCGCAGAAATTAATAAAGTCCTTGAGTTCGTCCTCGCACAAACCCGTCGCGTCCTCTTGCGTGGTCGCGTCGGGCGTTTATTCCCGGTTCTTGAGCAGGCTGGAGATCGGTGCGGGGGGATGAGCCTGAAGAAGGTGACCTTCTCTCTCGTCTTCTACGACTTGGACGTCCCGCTCGTGCGCAGTGGCGTCCTTCTTCCCTTGGGCGTGCGGCGAATTTCGGCCGGCGTGTCCTTGGGGTCTTGCGTGGCGTTATCAGGCCGACGCGGTTGGTGTGCGGCGTTATCGGGCCAGCACGGGTCTTCGCCGGGGCGCGGGTTATCGGGCGCGCCTTGCGACGGGATTATTTTACGTGTCCCTACTGTCGGGCACGGGGTTTTGGGGGCGAGCACCTAACCCACCAAGTGTCGGGGGACCGCGTTATCGGGGCGGCTCGACTTGCCGGCGCTTGGTGGTTCCCGTTCCACGGGAGGAAGACCTCTTGGGTAGAACGAAGTAGATTTAGGACTGAATATATCCTATCCTATGTCACTAACTGTTGACTAAACCATTGGCGTCGGGTCGTGCCTGTCGCACTCCCCCATCTTCAACCTGATTTATGATGACCTGATCGTAGATCGGGGTCCGATCTGAGTTCCCGATCTGGATCCCAGATCGGGGTTTCCAAATCGGGGTCGGGTTTCCCAATCGGGGTTCCTGATCGGGTTATACATAGCCGGGCCAGTCCGTCGCTTTCCGAGAATCTTCCGTCTTGGTCGTCGTGCATCCTTCATCGTCTTGTTCGTCGGTCTCGCGCCTTTCCTCGGAGGCCACTTCGCCACAAAAGCAGAACGCTTGGCTGATGCGCTGTCGCGCAGACCGAACTATGAGCTTGCTCATGTCACGATGGTTGCTTCGTCTTTGACGGACCTGACCCGCGCTGCGTATGCGCAGGATGGCACGTGCGTAGCGCTGCTTCGGGCTCTAGGGAGCGGGGTTTAAAAAGACTCGGACAAGAAATTGTCGGCGCGGTTGCGCACGAGAATACAATCGATACTTCATCGATGATGGCTTGCTGTACTACAGCTCCCGCCCGTCGGACACCCCACGGGTGGTCGTTCCTCGCGAGTCGTGAGTCACGACGAGGACCTGAAGTGTCGCATCCTCTATGAGGCGCATGATCCACCGCTCGGCGGCCATCTCGGTCGTGAGAATACCTACGGCTCTGTGAGCAACCAATAGTGGTGGTCCAAGCTGTATACGTGAACAAGAACCTATGTGCGCACATGCGAGGCGTGTCAACAGGTGAAACCCTCGCCGTGTAATGGGCCCTCCCCAATTACATAAGTAGGTAGGTCTTATATACAAAAGTAGGTACAAAAGCACGCGGCTAGCGCGTGCTGTGTTGTCGCTCTCTGATTGGCTAAAAAGGCAAACATTATAGCCAATCAGGAGTCGACCTGCATATGAGTGGTTCTCAGAGGTCTAGGGCTCCCGCCCTGCCCCTAAATTAAATCAGAGTCTATTTTCCAAAGAGTTAAGTCTGTCTTACTTATTGCGAGCTTCCTCATCGCTACGTGTAAGCTAGTAACGGTAAAGACATAGCCCGTTACACCTGGTAGCACTTCGTAGTCCTTCCAACGACCAAGACCAAGACCAAGATGCAGCACGGCTTGACATCCGGTTACACCGGAACAACTATGGAGCACGACAACTTCCCCCACCTCACCCGCGTAGAGTGGGAGACTCTCCACCGCCTCGCGGCGGTGTCCGGACAAGTTGTCGTGGCGTCGCTGCTCAGCGCGGCTTCCCCTGACCAGCAACGCCAAGCCGCTCAAGAATTCATGGAACGAGAGCTCGCTGAAGCCAAGCAGCGAGGACAGACTCCCTCGCGTTCCAAGAATGACGCCGTCAAGATGGAAACCTCGACGTACTCAGGCGCCGGTCCAGACCGGCTGCCGCTGAATCGGTGGTTCCGGGAAATTGACATTGCCATCGCCTCGAGATTGATCGAGGCGCCGTCGGCAAAGGTGAACTTCCTCCTCTCCCGGTTATCCGGGAAAGCCAAAGAGTGGGCCCTCGGCAAGCTCATCGTAGACGCGCAAGCGTTCGCCACTCTGGAAGCTCTCCAGAGTGACCTACGTCTGGCCTTCAACCACCGCAAGATGAATCCCGTGTCCGCGCTAAATTCTTCGCCCTCAAACAGGGCAAGATGTCGATGCGGGACTACGTCCAGAAGACCCGACACCTCGCTTCGTGCATCACCACGAGTCCCGTCGACATGGCTTCACAGGTCCATGTCTTCGTGTTCGGAATGCGAGAGGGTATGACGCGTTACAGTCTCACTCGTGCAGAGCCTGACACTCTGGAGAAGGCATTCGCCCTCGCGCTTCGCGAGGATTATGTGGTGACGTCGTCATACGCCCCCACGATGCCGGTGGCTGACTCGACAAACGCACCCGAGCCGATGGAGATAGATGCCATCGAGGCGTCGACCACTCGGCGCTGGTCCAACCCCACCGCCTCGCGTGGAGGCAGATCCCCGCGTCCGATGACATGCTACCGCTGCCGGAAGCTTGGTCACCGCGCGGCCGTTTGCCGCGCGCCTGCCCACGTTGCCGCGAATGCCATGGTCGATGAAGTCGACAATCCGAGCCAGGTCGCCCAGTCAAAAAACGGCCTGGGCCAGTAGGCGCAAGGCGCCCTACTGGCTGGAATGGAGGTCCGGGCCCATCGGTGGCGACCCGACCTCTTAGCCCTCGAGTGCTTTATGCACACTTCAACGCCACCACTGCCAGTGACGACTGGAGACTGATTATCCTGAATCTCCACGTCGCTGGCGCTCAGCGTCCACTTCGCGCGCTCCTGGATTCAGGAGCGACGAACAACTTCTTCCGCGCGTCATTTTTGTCGGTGTTGCCCTCAGAGATCCCAATTCTCGAAGATCTCGGCGAGGTTGTTGTGAAACTCGCTGACGGCAAGTCGCACCGCGTCCCGCGGCGCGAGGTACACCTCCCGTACACATTCGACGGTTTCTCCAGTCGAGACGACTTCCTGGTGATCTCGATGAACTACGCCTTCGACTGTATCCTCGGGATGCCGTGGCTCGCGCGCTACCAGCCTGAGATCAACTGGTTGGCGCGGTCGGTCCGGCGCCGACACAACTTTGACGTCAGCGAGGTGTTCACCCACCTCCTGGTATCACCGCGAGATTGCCCACACGTTACCGTCGTGGACCGATCATCCACGACGCAAACTGTACACAGAGTGAGCGATGGCCCTCTCTGTACGGCGTACGCAGTATTGCTGGACGCACCAGCTGAGAACCCCTCGCGTACACTCGAGGCGAACGAGATTGTGGTCGAGCATGGGCTCCCACTAACGAACGAGACGGCGGTCGAGCGTGGGTTCCCGCCGAGAAATGAGACGACGGTCGAGCATGGGTTCCCGTCGACGAACGAGATGGCGGTCGAGCATGGGTTCCCGTCAATGAATGAGATGGCGGTCGAGCATGGGTTCCCGCCGCGCGAGGAAATGGTGGTCGAACATGGATTCCCACCACAGCAAGTGTCCGCGGTCGAGCACGTGTCGCTCCCGCTTCTCGACGTCGGTGCGGATGGTCATGGCCTCTCGCACCTAGAGGGGGTGATTCCTCGTCCGAAGCATCGTCCAGCGACAGCTCCATACTCTCCGCGTCAACGCGCGGTGAGCGCAAGAAGAAGAAGTCCAAGCATCACCGTCATCTGAAGGCACGACGCTCGATCCCAGACGCTCCATTCACCACGGAGTCAGTTTCCGTGGTGGAATACGTAGACAGTGCCCCTCATCGACAACGCGTAGTCGAAGTCGCTAACCCACCGTGCGAAGCCTCTTCAATTACGCGTCTCCCAGGCCTCTCCTGGAAGAACTTTCTCCGCGACCTCAAACGTGGCGAGGTCTCGAGCAAGTTTGCCTCATCACCACACGTGACGAGGAGCTTCACACTGTCAGCTCCCGCGAAGAGCTCCCGCGTCCCAAACACGCCGAACCGAAGTCGGCGCGCGAGGAACGCTTCGCCGCGCAATCTTGGGAGTCACTGAAGGCGTCTTCGAATCCCGTGTACAACCTCGCACGCGAGTACGAGGACGTATTCCCCGACAAGATCCCCGCGGAACTGCCCGCTGACCGCGGAGTACGCCATGAATTGATCTCACACCAGGAACAAAGTACTGCGTGACGCGGCAGTGGCCGCTGCCGCGAGATCAGGTCAAAGCCATCGACGACTTCTTCGAGAGTCGTCGTCAAGCCGGACACGTGCGTGAGAGCGTCTCTCCTCACTCGAGCCCAACCTTCTGTGGCAAGAAGGCGACCGGCGGCTGGCGCATTGTCCACACCTTCAACAAGCTGAATGACGCCACCATCCCAGCGCAGACTCCGATCCCGCGCAAGGACATGATCCTCGATTCCATGTCTGGCAGCGTGATCTACAGCGCTATTGACCTGACGGACGGCTTCTATCAGATCCTGATGAGGTCGGATGACGTTCCTCTCACAGCTGTGAGAACTCCAAGCGGAATGCTTTGGGAGTCCCCAGGGTCTCAAGAACGTACCCGCCACGTTCAATCGTATGGTTTCCCACGTGCTGCGGCCTCTGCGCGACTTCGCGCCGAGTTACTTCGACGATATCTTCGTACACAGTCGCGCTGAGGGCGGCCTTAGCGCCGTTGAAGTCCACTTACGACACCTGAAGCAAGTATTTCAGGTGATGCGGGAGGCGAAGCTGTACGCGAACTTGAAGAAATGTGTCTTCTGCGCACCGGAAATACCGGTGCTTGGCTGCTTCGTGAGCAAGAATGGCGTCCGGGCTGATCCGGAGAAGATCTCGTCCATCTGCGCGTGGCCGGTTCCTTCAAATCCAACCGAACTCCGTCAATGGCTGGGTCGCGCGAACTACCTCCACAAGTACACCAAGAACTACGCCGGGCTGATCCAGCCGCTCTCGTCGCTACTGAAGAAAGACGCCGCGTGGTCGTGGCGTCCCGAGCACCAGGAAGCTTTCGACCTGGTGAAGAAGAGCTTGGCGGCTGCGCCAATCCTGATGCTGCCCGACGAGTCCAAGCCGTTCCATGTCGTATGCGATGCCAGCGACTTCGCGATTGGATGCACGTTGATGCAGTTTGACGACGATGGTCGAGAGCGCGTCGTCAGCTATCAGTCGCGCCAGATGAAGCCCGCAGAACGGAATTATCCCGTTCACGACAAGGAACTCCTAGCAATGCGCTACGCCCTGATTAAGTTCAGGGTGTACTTGTTGGGAGAACAGACCTTCGCCGTTTACACGGATCACGCATCGCTGCGAACAGCGATGAAGAACCCGCATTTGTCTCAACGCATGGCGCGTTGGCTGTCGTTCTTCTCGGAGTATAACTTCGTAGTCCACTACAAGCCCGGCAAGAACAACATCCTCGCCGACGCTCTGTCGCGTCGTCCCGGTTACGATCCTCGGGGCGCGTTGCCGTCTCAAGATGTCGACGACGACGAAGAGGAGTGCGTCACGTGCGTGGCGTTGGCTTGAACCTGACCAGCATCGCCCCAGTGCCGTCGCTCCGGGGCGAGATCGCCGCTGCCTATGAGGATGACCCCATCTACTCGAAGATCAAGCAGGACCTGCGATCTCCCAGCGATGCCACACTGGGAGCCTTGCCGCGGTCATCTCGCAACCAAATTCATCGATACCAACTCGATGACGAGTTGCTGACGTACAGCATCGACCAGTACGACGCTCCCCGAATAGTGATCCCCAACGATCCCGATTTGCGCTCGCGGATTATCCACGGTTCCACGACGCCCCCATCGGCGGACACCTCGGCCGCGAGAAGACATTCGCGGCCGTGTCCCGCGATTTCTACTGGCCCCACTTGTATAAATGGGTACGCAAATGGGTGCGCACCTGCGAGATCTGCCAACGCGTCAAACCTTCCCCGTCGTCGCAGGCGCCGTTACGCCCGCTCCCAATTGCCACGGAGCCGTGGAAGTCCGTCTCAATGGACTTTGTCTTCGGCCTGCCGCCCGACCCCGAAGGCCGGACGGGCGTCCTCGTCTTCGTCGATCGATATGCAGTCTTCGGGCTGGTATTGTGTTGAGTCTGTTGTCTCCCCCACAATCGAGCTTAACTCCACTGAACCAGCACCGCATTCGACGTCGACATCGACCAACGGAGCTACCACGCAAAGGTCGGCGGGAATGACAGGGGGATAGTTAGATAAGTACAAACACGACTCTGGCATTATCTTCTACGACCCCGCGCAGTAGTAAACGCTTTCAAAATCGAAAATCACAGCGACGTCTTAGTCTGCCGATTGCCGTCTGAAAAGCTTGGCCGATCGACCGCGGTAAAGCCTAGCTTCAGCCTCGAGAAGCTGCTGTCAGCCTAAAGCTCTGTACTCGGAGCAGCCACCACCCCAGCGACCGCCCCGATAGGACTTGTTTTGTCTCTTGAGCAATCTGATGGTTCCCACCTGAGTCAACCATCACAAAACCGTTCTGGTCGTGCACACGAGTGGATCAACCCCGACCACGACCGCCTATCCCCACTCAATCATATACCGGGGTAGTCCTCCAGATGAGAGGATAGCCTCCGTGCTGCAGTCGATCCCAGCCGCACCATCACCGTATGAGCAGGTTGCAAATGGCATCAAAGAGTTCGAACTTGCGACAATTTTGTCGGCTTCAACACGGGTACTGTCACCGGTGGCTACATCTCTATACCTTCATAATGCCAGTCAACCCATCGCCAAAACTAAAACTAACCTCAGTTTGCTGTTCAAGAACTTCAAAATGCATATTGTGACTCGAGCAAGAGTAAGCCATAAATCAAAACTAAACGCTAACCGGGGTTACATGCAGCGAATTAATTTGATGCCGGCTGCGTAGCAGCATACCTAAAGATAAAGGCTATCTCAGTACAAAAGAGTTATCCCTGGGGACTTCGCAGCTTGTACGTCTTGGTTCTTGGTGTTGGCTAGTGTTCGCTCGTAACCATGTCAAGTCAGGTGACTTCTTGTTTGAAGTTCTTGACGCTCCAGTGAGATCTTACCTGTCGTCTGGTCTCGACCCTGTTCAAGTTGATACACCTCTAGGATGGTCGAGCCAATCCATAGTAAGGCGTAGTCCACACCAATCTCCACTCGTAACTGCCAGCCACGTGTCACAAACACATCCACGTCCCCAGGGCGGAAACGAACTTAGAGAGTGGGGATCAGGCGAAACTTGATATGCATGCGAGGCTTGATGCGAAATACCGAGTGAGCTCGTTGGGCAGTCTTCTTGCACGCATCGCATAGATTACGCATGCTTGCGTACCAGCCTTATAAGAAGTTTCCTAATATCCTCCCAGGGCCTTCAACGAAAACAGCCTTTCGTTCCTTTGCCACGTTTTCGCCTCCACTTGTTATCCATGGAAAGCCTTGCTCTCGTTTCAGCTTCCTGGCTGCAGGTTAAACGGCACCAATAGTTACATCGCTAAATTCCGATATAATAGCGCAGTGCTTCAACATGACCTGATTTCGCTTGTCGCAGAGCTCGCATCGCCCTCCACACGGCCTGCGCATACCCCTTCAGAAGTGTCGTGCATTATTCCATGATCAGCGACTCGAACGAAGCACAAATAAGGCCAGCTTCTCACAACGCAAATCCCACAGGCACCGGCGCTCTGTTTGACAAACGATGAGATACATCTATCGCTGAGCGGACCCTCGCCACCTTCGGTAGCGCGTTCTGGTACCCGCACATGAACCACCTGCTGGTCTGGCTACGTCGGTTCGTCACTGATATCCAGACACGCGCACTACAGTACGCAAATCTCTACCAAGGTAAAGCGGTTGCTGGATAGACTTCTGCGACGCAACATATGCTATGGAATGCAGGTAACTAGACTGTCTGCTCGCCCTCCAGATGCTCGGCGCAATTACGTCCAAGCACATTGCCTCGGCACGGTCTCTACGCTTCTCCGCCGCACACAATCGTCATGTACCCCGCCATGTACGCCAGACCTCGATTCGACGGCACCAAGCCATGTCCACTTCATGGGCGGTGGCATGTGCTTTGACTGCTCCCGGGACAAATGCGTTTATGCCATAGGACACACGCATGGGATGGTCCACTACCTCGGAATCTATAAGTATACATCGATAAAACTTACGGTTCTAGTCGACGCAACCACAACGGCCCCCGCCGGACGTAATGGCGCCAAGGTGCTGCTGGTTCACCAGCGCTTCGGTCCGTAATACATGCTGCGATTAAAGCACCAATGTTTATTACCACCATCCAGCGTATATACTACCTAATCTACCCTTCCTTATCCACGCCTTACCCACACCTAACCGACAGCTCAGCTTTGGATGCCCCCCCATCAGACCACGACATCGCACTGCGAAGCGTACATTAAAACGCTCGCCGTTTATCGCCGGGCAAAGAAAACTCATATCTGGACAACGTGACTAGGTTGGTGACTCCTTCTCCAGTGGAGCACCACCAGGCCGTCCCAAATATGGGAATTCTGGTCATATTCCCATATTGCCCATATTCTGGTTTTCCAACCGCCCGTACGGAAAATCATGGCTTTCATTAGGAAGTCTCACTACAGGGCAAAGCTACTGGTCGTTACAAAACCACCCGGTGGTTTCTAGCCACGTCTAAGGAGTCGTACAAGATCTGTAACTACTCTATATAGCTCTCATCGGGTTCAATCTGTCACTTTCACCTTTGTGTCGTTCGTAATGGCGCTGGAGCGCCCTCCAAAATCACCTCTAACGCTGGAGCCACCCAAGCAGAAGTCGAAGAAGAATCTACGTCCGTACGAACCTTAACATGCTACGCTCTATGGATTGGTGCCAACTTCGATCGGGCCAAGTGGTGCTGTGACTTTGGTGAAGTGTCGCTTTTGGGATGTTTTCAAGTGCGATGAACGCAAGGCACCTTCTTCTGATGCTAAGGTTCGCAAAAGGACCGACAATGTGAATTACTTCAAAACCTACCGACCTACATGCTACAAACAGCATCAAGAATTGGAGCATCCAACAATGCGGGCTGCGTATGAACTTCTTAGTTCGGACGAAGAGAAAGATGCTTTCTTCGGTTCGCAGTTGGCTGTACCCATTTCGAGTTCTCTTCATGACCCTCCGTTGTGGAGACAATTATTGGGGATCCTCTTTTTCACCCCGATTTCATTTGCGAAGTGACACATGAAAGAGCTTTACGTTTGTTTGTGTGTTCATTGGATTCAAATGCCAGAACGGTGGAGAATACAGCTACAATAAATAACCAAAAGCGGTTTTTTCTGTTAGTGGGTTTGATTGAGAGAGGAGCATCTTTTCGAATGGATGCAGAAATTGCTCAATTTGAACGAGGTAACTCCGGGCTCTCTGTGTATGGTGGAAGTACCAACACCCTGGCGTCAAATAGCGCAAGAGTTCTTTGCGCTACATCGCTGCAGTTTATAAGTTCGTCTTTGGAATGTGCTACAGGTTTTTCAATCCCACTTGATAAATCTACCTTGCACGGAAATTCGTATCTTGACATTCGTGCACGCTTCGTTGTGGAAAGAGTGCTGCACAGTTTTCACCTGATGGCTGTCCCTCTCTACGAAGAGCACACCACTGAATTGATTTTCGAAGCCGTGTCTAAATTTCTTGATGCATTCGTACCAAGTTGGAAAGAATTGCTTGTTGGGGTCTCCGCAGACGGTGAAAGCTTGATGATCGGTCGTATTCGAGGTTGGTAACTCGTATCGAGAGAGTTGTTCCTAGCACGAAACTCGTACGTATAATCAACTTGACCTAGTTATGCAACGTGTTCACAAGTCATCTTTAGACGAAGCGTTTTTGTCGACAGTATCGTCAATAACCGGTCATCTGCGACGGCAGCCAACTTTAATAGCCTCCATGCGATCCACTTGTCCTCTAGATGCTGAAACCCGATGGATTTCCATGGAGAAATTCTGTACATGGGTGGTTAAACATATTGTAGAGCTACAAGAACACTACGCGACCAAGCTACCCCGATCGACGTCCGTGCCATTTTTTTTCATTCGGTGGTGGATTTTAATTTTTGCAGTTCACGTCTTGATTACAGAGGCGAATATTGTTTTCAAGAAGCTTCAAACAAAAACAGCATTGCTTTCTCTGCAGCGTGCTGCATTGGAAAAAATTAATTCGTATTATACTCTTTGTTAACTACGATGGACAAGTGGGCCGGACTGTGTGGTTGTTACGCTATCACCCATGCTTGCGTTCGAAAGTTTCTAGCTGAGTTAGATCCGTGATTGGAACAAACACTAGACAACTTGATCATCGAAGATGCCAAGCCGGTCTTTGCTGCAGTGGGTCAAATGTGCTTTCAAGTTGCTAACGGTATCGCCGATGTAATGGCCGAGTGCACGTCAGAAAACGAGCCAATTACCTGTTTGCCATCGGTTTTTCCTTGCCTATTGGTTACTCTGGAAGTTCGGGTGTTTAACCAGCGTCTACTAATTCGGCTGATCGAATCTGACGTCCACAGGATCAGCCAACAGCTTTCTCAGCTTCGGCGTGCTTACACATGTGATGCTGTTCTGCGCGGTGTTTTAGAAACTCATGGTGAAGAAACTACCTCATTTGAGGACGGGTGGAAACCGGTAGGAGACAAGTATAACCTCCTCAAGCAATTCACCGGAGACATTGCCTCTGCGTTCCCGAACACAGCTACCGTGGAGACCGGCTTCTCTGTACTTGGCTGGGAGAAATATGTCTATCGCGAAAGTATCACTGACTTTTCGTTGGAGGGAGTCATGCATGATAAGCAGTTCAAAGCATTACAGCTCTTGCAGATAAATTGACATCCTAGTACTACTTGAATATATACATTTACTGTGAACTTGTTCATCGCTCATATTCCCATATCTCGATCCTGAGAACGCCCATGCACAGCTTCTATATGGTCAAAATGGGTATGCCCGTAATTGTGAAGGCCTGAGCACCACCCCACCTTGGGCACATTTAGCACCTCGCCCGCACAACCGGAACGCGACAGACGCTCAAACATCCAGCGCCTTTTCCGCATAGTGGTCGTCTACAGCAGCAGCGGTTCCTTCAACTACAGCGCACAACCCTCAGATCCTGCCGGCTGCGCTATCATAGTGAACCACAATCCATATCACCCCGTGGCCACCGGGACAAAAGCAACAGCTTCAACCACTTCTTTACTGACCTGTAGCGCATGTGAATTTTATCCCCGACCCCCAACCAGCCTCCACATCTGGACAATAGCGAGCTAACCGGTTGAGGACCAGTTCAGAAGATGATCGTGGTATCTTGAAAATGGATTTCCCGTATACTCAAGTCAAGCATTACTGACCGACCAGTCGACCAAACATGTATTGTGCATTTCAGTTTTTTGGCGGATTGGAGCCCAAGAAGTGCTCCCAACAAGGAGGGGTTAGGTGTTCTTGTCCAGATTTCGGGCGGTGAACTCAGTTTTACAGTTACAACGATCAAAAGTTACCCTAATTCTATCCAATTACATAAACGCATTTACACCTAAGCACTACTCCTACGAAGCACCTTCGTCAGACTACAGCTGCTAACAAACATCAAAAGCTCCGAATGGCTGAAGTTTGCAAACGGAAGTTTCGAGGCCAACAGAGATTAAGATGACGTTCTCTATAGATATCCGCAGGAGAGCTGTTGTGCTGATCCACGTCTATTCTATCGATACTGCCATGGTGTCAACCGTGTTAGGGATATCTGAGCGTAGCCTTAACCGTTGGTACAAGCTTTTCGAACGACAGGCGATGATGAGCCACTAGCAGAGGGTTCACGGTGGTCTACCCACGTTTGCGAGTTTGTCAAAGATTACGCTGAAAGCCACCCTTGCTTCTACTTTGAAGAGCTACGTACCGAGCTTCACACACGCTTCAAGAACATGGTCAATGTTTCAGACTCTACTATCTGTCGATCACTGCGATTCGAGTTGAACCTGACTCGGAAAGTGCTGACGAAACGAGCAAGAGAGAGCCTGTTCGCGAGCGACGGGGATACGTCGGTCGCTTGGCTCCATTATACCGCGGCCCAGACCAGCTTGTCTTCGTTGACGAAACGTCAACCATGGACGGTAAATGAAAGTGCATTCGTGTTTTACTTGGTTAATTATGGTTGCTTACTAAATGAAAAAGGTGTATATCTAGATCTGTTCTTCGACGATACGCATGTTCAGCGCGAAACACTCCGGTGCATGCATCCATTCCGTTTAGCAGAGGCAAGAGAGTATCAATCCTTGCAGCAATGGACGTCGAGGGATTTTTTTCTTGGGGAAATGTGGAGGGCACGTTTACTCGAGTTGATTTCCATGAAGTCTTTAAGGAGAAATCCTGCCATTTTTAATTCCATGGCCACTACCGCGCTCAATTGTGGACATGGATAACGTCAAGATACGCATGTACAAGGAGCTGCAAATGTTAAATCACGATCCTGACGCTCTCCTGTTTTGTCTGCCACCATATTCCCACGACCTCAATCCGATCGAGGTTGGTTTCTCGCTGCTGAAGCGATGGATCCAGAGGCACACCAATATGGCTTTTCGAGAAGCTCCACTCGAGGTTCTCAAAGTTGCTATGTATGCCTGCACCAGACAGAAAGAATCGGCAGGATAGAATCTGTATAGTAACTGTGGGTACAAAGCAAACGAGTTCACTATTAAGCAACTGTAAACATGCAATACACGAGATTCTTTTCCGTACGTCTAGAGGCTGGCCATGCCATCAAAATCGTCCGTGTGATCGACGTCATCTAACCCTAATTTCCACTAGAAATATTTATTGATGAGTAATCCAATACAATATCATATTGGTATTATTGACAATAAATATATAGTAAAAACGTTATTGTGCTCACCAAGCAGTTTGTCCTAGTTCCATCCTAAATGCGTCGCTAGTACGAGATTTACACTCTAAATACTCCAAGTAATTATATATATTCCTCCGCTTACTCATTACTGCCTCGATCTTGTCCGTAGCTATTCGGCTGACCCCGTCGGCATTCAGCTACAATGGCATGCATATATATGTACACGGAGGCCATTGCGGCTATCTATTGGTTGTTTAGAGCAGACTGGGGGAATATATGTAAATCCCTCGTGATGCTCTACGAGGCCTGGGCGTTCCGAGGGATTTACATTTATACGCCACGGGATTTAGCGCGAGCAAATCCCTCGGGAGCGCTTAAATCCCAGCGGAAAAAATGCATGGTTTTCGCAGTAATTTATAGTTCGTATAAGCCAAATCAACAGAACATCATGATCCCAAGGCAGGGTCATTTCACTTTTTGATCCTAAGCGGCGCCAACATGTTATGCGTCAGTTCGCACAGATTTGGGCGTTATTTGTATTGCGATCTGACAACTAGAATGCGTTTTGAAACGCGCTATGTGACATTTCGGCTCTGGCTCATGCCGTTGGCTTGAACCGGGTGACGATATCCATAGTAGCACCGACGTTCCATGAGAGAGACGAGGACCGACCATATTTCTGAACGGCAAGTCCCCAGCAGGAGCCAGGTTTCTCAGTGCACGTTTGCATGCATGTTTTAGTCTCACACTTGCGAGAAGCCCCGTTGGAGGAAGAGTGAGTAGAGACATCTAAGTAGGAAATAGCAGTACCATTTGCATAGTACCTGCTTCCTCACTGTCAGAGGTGTGCTCAAGCTACACTGCGGAGCCCAGAGCATAAGACGCTTTCGGCCTTAAGAGACTTGCTGGCAATAATATAAAATTGCGGCAATATGTATTATTGTTAAGCTCCACATTGAATCTATTATTCACAACTCTAGGGGCCAATACAGTTTTTTACGTATTGGAGGACCTCTGCTCACAAATAAGTCGAGCCAGTTAGACGGGGGCCACGCGTACCGCGCTCTGGAGTAAGCCAGTCTATTCCATTTTCTGGTTGTAATGAACATTCGTTTACGGGACCTCTGAAGACAACACACTTATCTTCGATCTATCTGTCGGCTTTGGCTTTTACGGGGTGGTCGGCAACACTATCGTCCATTATTCATGACCACACAACCAGCCCCATCTACCGAACTGTTTCTTCAACTACCACTGGGTCGATGATCACGTCTGTATTTCAGCAGATATTCTTACCTGCTGCAACAAGGTCGAACAATCTCTACGTCTTGTCATGACGGGTGTGCTTGGCCCAGACGCAGTCAACGACAAAAGTTCACAAACCGGAATTCATATCAAAAGGAAAAAAGTTCCTATCAAAAGGAAAAAAACTTCATTTCGATATGTGTTCCGGTTTGTGTGAACTTGGCCTCCTGTTCGACATGGTAGATGGCACCATCTAAATTCCAGCATCCAAACACACAAAAGCGAACCCGCTTGGTGGAAGCAGCTCTTCACGCGGCAACACTGACCAAGAAAGCGTACCGATCACTCCTCGGCAGCCTCCGCCACGTCGCTACATGCATTCACCCAGTACGATCATTCTTACGATAGCTTCGCCGTCTTGAGTCAAGCTAAATTGCTGGCCATCAGTCAAAGTAACGGACTACACGCGCCAAAATCTGGTCTGGTAGCGCCATATGCTTCAGTCCCCGATGTTCAATGACGTCCTCTTGAAGCATTTCGGCTCACAGCCTTCAGTCGACATCACCACCGAAACGGTCGTCTCGAGCACAGGTCTGTGCGCAACCGACCACGCAATCCAGTGGGTCTTCTGCTCACCGGCAGAACACTCTCTTATCACTGCATCTCACCGTTGCCACCGAAAAGAGTTTGACATCAACTACCACGGGCTATAAACTTGCGCGTTTGCAATCCAGGGTTGCCGCTCTGATCTTAGCAACCGAGTTCGCCTACCTGTGGAAGGAAATTGAGATGACTAATTGGTTATTTCTGGTATGCTACACATGCTGGTGTCGATTCTGAAGTTGTGTGAATGAGATATTGGTTTTGAGAATGCTGATCATTTCGTATTACGGAAAAATCCCGCTCGGCGGGGCTCGAACTCGCATCACGTGCATATTATTCGTGGGTTTAGCCCACTGGACCACCAGGAGGCCCCTCGTGTCGCCTTCCTGTGATGGGTCATCGTCTCACATCACCACCGCGTCCATCACTGTGGCTACACATATCGCCGGAATATATGATATACGATGGTTACGACCTATATCACCCCCCCACCCACCCCGACAGATCTCTATAGAAGCAATTTCAACCAATCATAATAGTCTCACAAACAAGTGGTGGTTTCCGAAAGCCATTTACAAAACGATGGAGTGTTGTATCAGCGGATGTCTACGGCCCGAAACAACGGTTTCATGCACTGTTTGCGATGGTGCGTCACACTTTTGCTGTCCGCGCGATGCCCTCGACATTCTCGACGTTGCTTTTGTACCAGACCTATTATTTTGTTCTGTTTCTTGTTATTTTGAGTACTCAAAAGCTGCAAAAACAGATTTAGAACTGTCAAATCAACATAGAAAAGCTACACATACAAGTTTAAGCGCGAAGTGGTCTCAAATCTACGATTCATGTCAACATACACTGCAGAGAGATTACATGGGGTTCCCCGAAGAACAATCCGCAACTGGGAAAAAAGTAGAGAGGCTATTTTAGCTTTTTCGGATTCTGAGAAATGCCGGACCGCACGCCCGGGAGGGCTGAGATTGCCCCTTTCTCGGCTGATCTCATCACGTACATGAAAGATCGACGTCGGCTGGAAAATGTATATTTGTTATGCTTAGCTATTTATCTTTGCTAAAACAATTAGGTTCTTTGCACTGTAAATTTGATTCAGTTTATAAAAACTGAACACGCACAGAGGCTTGAAGTGTACTCCGCCAGCAAGAAATCTCCCTATGATTCCTTTGTCAAGTTGCTGCAACGCTTCGCTATTCGACACGGTTTCTCCCGACGCACGCCGCACAACCCTTCGCTACAAAAATTGTTTCGATGCTTTCATTAAGAGTATTAACCGCTGTTAACCCTTTCGCGATCGCCTTGGCTAAATTATACTATACAGACCTAAGTTATTTGAGTCTTTAAGGGCACATTATTCGCCCTTAAAGAAATGCACAGTGCTTGCATTGAACTATCTCTTGTAACAATTCATTGAAGAAGCTATGTTGATGCAATCAGTCTTGTAAATTTAACTTGATTAAAGTATGCATGTATGATTACGAATACTACAGTATTTGCTATGCTAGATAAGACGGTTCAATTCCTGTTGAACTTTCGTTTAAGGGCACAAACGCGCCCCCAAAGGGGGGGCTTTCATACCGTGTTTTGAAAAACGACTTAAAGGGCGAAAATTGTGCCCCCGTAGCGCGAAAGGGTTATAATGTTTACATGTGGCGAAGCAGGTGAACGCCTTTTGCCGCCCAGCTGTATAGCGCGCGTGCGGGCCGGTCCAGATAATCTGGGGTCAGACTGCTTCAGGAATACCGAATGGAATCCTGATACAGCCTGGCGGTCCGTATCACATAAGTGGTACATGGGCGACACTTTGTGCATTGCACATCCTGGTCGGTTTTCTTGGTCGGTCGGAAATATGGTGGAAATTTGGAAGCTTCATACTGGGTACGGACCGTGGACCCAGTATCCTGGACCTTCGTCTGGATCTACAAATCTTCGTCTGGAAGGCGAAAACCTCGTTTGGAGAAGCGATCATCCGGCGAGCTTGGCGCTTCACTTGGCATCAGTATGGGCTTGATCAGTCGTCGTCTGGAGAGTCTTCCTCTTGGACAGTCACTTGGGCTCCGGGGTCACTTGAAGTGTACGCTGGTCAGCTCACGTCGGACTTGGGCTCGGGTGCCGTATGGTCTCTTTTGGGGTCCGATTGTATCGGTTTACACGGGTGGATGGCTGGGACAGGTGCTGTGCAATTTTTGTACAGTCACCTCGCGTCAATGGCGCTTGGCGTCTGACCGCTTGAACGCTGCGGGGCTGCCTCCTCTTCATAGAGGTAGTGCGTCTCGAAGAGGTAATCGCACTCCCGCCCAGGGTGTCATCAGACGCGTCCACCTCGTCTTGCTCTGATAGAGCCTCGATGTCGGCCTCAACATCCGATGATGTACTGCTATACCCGCAATCTGCATCCAGTGGTTGATGTGCCTCTCCGCACGCCCAAAATGCCTCGGTTGAGAACCGACTACGCCGTTATCGGCACACAGCAGTTCATCGTCGTTCCGACGTACACCGCTCAGCGGGTTACTCGCCGCTCCGCGCGCATCATGAGGGCCGTGCCCGGGATGCCTCGACGTATTGTCGACCATGCTAACAGCATGCAGTGAAGCCCTGCTAACCTCTGCCTCTTTCCTGAGGCTCAACAGAACTAAGTTCTCCCCCAGTAGGGGCATCCCGCGCCTACTGGGACTTGTCGTTTCCCCGCAACGACCCAGAAGACTGGTTAGAAGCAGAGCTTCGGCTCGACGAGCCTGGAGCGCGGCTTGCGCATCGGACAGCTAGATCGAAGTGTGCCGGGCGTCCCCATAAATGTAGCATCGACGGTTGCCTTTTCGCTGCTCAGCAGCTTGGGAGCTCGGATTCCTCATCTTCAGTATAGCTGAGGTCCATAGGCTCCGACCCGCTCGACGAGATGTTGTGGTCACAGCCTCTTCAAAAGAGGTGGGGTGTACCCGGACGACTTCCCTCCTGGCGACGCAAGTGCGGAGTCTTTCCATGAATATGGTTACCGCGACCGCTTCGAGAAGAGGGTCTGTAGCCATATCTGCGATTAGAGTTCGCAACTCCTGGAAAAAATCAATCAACTCCCTTTACCCTGTCGGGTAACAAGAAAGCGTGAGCGCACGCGGTAATCCTGGTTGGACGGCTAGAAGACCTGCATAGGCTGTCGCTACAAGTCTTCCACACGCCGGGAAGGCTGCGTCCACGGTGTACGTCCCCGAATGTGTGCAGATAAACGTTTTGCCGTAATTCTCCTACTCTTCTGGCAACAAGGGCTGCTTGGATCCCGACTTGTTGTTTCTGGAAGTAACGGTGTTAATGGTGCGGACGCGAAAGCTCTGTACAAACAGCAACATCATATTCGAAGTCAGTGTAGGAGAAACTATCAATCAGACGGCTTCACGAGCATACTTGGTACATTTGCTTCACGTATTCGACCAGGTACGTATCCAAATCATCCCAGTATTCGAATGCGGAGCGCTCTAGACGTGAGCAGCCACGTCAAGCTGCTGGCCGTCCTGTTCGTCGCCCTGAACACTTCGAGGATGGTCCAGTCCCTCTGACCGCCCTCGCTTGGACTTTGACGTTCCGTTGCTTGAGGTGTTCGACACCTCCGTCGAAGATTCCACCCATTCCTCGTCGCTGGAGACAGCTGATACACTGTTCTCCGAAGCGCCGTTCTCCCCACTGCTGTTCTCATGCTGGTGTGGCGGCCTCACTAGAGCCTTAACGCGCAGGGGCATTTCGTGCCTCCCCTCCCTCGACGCGCTTTCCAAATGAGTGGTGTTTGAGTGAGTATACACGAGGGTATACACCATACTCTGGACGGATTTCGAGAGAGCCGGCTGAGGGAATCTGGTCTACTATAACCCTACCCCATTTGGGCGCAGCACTCACTCTCTTTCACAAAAGCGTGTCCGTTGCACATTTGAGACAACCCAAAACCTAATGATACTAATGCGCCATTTGGAATTATCGAGATAATCGCCTTCAAAGTTGAACGATTGGTTTTCGTACCTAAACGAAGTTTTGAGAAAACGGCCGATTTGTGTTTGAAAACCTGAACGGTCACTAAAGCGAGCTCACTCAACAACAGCCCGTCCAGAAGATACCAGTGTCCTGCCAGCAATGCTCTGCCAGCTTTCGCCCCAGCCTCCAGACTCTACGGAGTCCTCCGCCCCGATGCAGGTGCCCTCCAGCGCCCTTCCTACCAGCCCACATCTCTCCAGTATGGAGCCGCTCTCAGAGACTTCTGAGGCTACGCAAACCGCGAGTGTTCAACGGGCGCAGGATACCAACAACATCGACGCTGAACCCAGCCAAAATAACGCAGAGGAAGACGTGAGCGAGGAGGGAGACAGCGACGAGCCCGACGACAGTGGTGACGAAGACAGGAGCGACGCTGACGATGCCTCTGGTGATGAAGAAGTGTTGACCGGGGAGAGCGAGCCTGAAGAAGAGAAGAGGAGGACATTAGTATCAATCTCTTCGACGTCGATGTCCAGCAATATGTGACCAATCTCATACGCGATGATGCCTGCGAGCGACGCTGCCTTGAAGGCAAGGCTGGTGCTAGAGCACTTAGTGTGCTCGTTATCCCAGATGTCGAAGAGCGAGAAAACGACATGCATTTTGGCACTTATCGGCGTGCTGATGCAGACGGACACAGCGGAGAGACGCCGTGGCAAGGGACAGCCAGAAAAGTTTTACTACTACTTGCCATTCGTGGGGCACGTTTATCGCCCTACATTTGCAAGGTGCCTCAGTGTGCAGCCACTTACCGTTCAACGATACAAGCGCCGGGTGCGTGACGGCAACATTGCTGTAAAAGCGCACGGCAACAAGCTGAACAAATATGCATCGAAGGTGGACTTAGTGTGGCTGATCAAATGGTTCAAATCCTTCGCTGCTGAAGTCGGAGAGGTTGTACCAGTCCGAGTTCGCATGCAAAAGACACAAGATGGAATGGTGAAGAAATCTTACAGCCGTGAAGACTACGCGCTTCTGTCTGCTACATTTACTTGGGAGGCTCTCTACGATGAGCTGCACAGGTTTGTGGAGTGCGGACTCCGTGTGTATAAACCGGCACGCTCAACATTTCGAAAGTTGTTGTCTCTTCACTGCCCAAACATCAAGATCCAGTCCACGCAGTCAAACGTGTGTGATCTGTGTACTATCTTACCATGCTCGCATGCGTCAGGGCACCACGGCGGACAAAACAGAGGAGCTTGGACAACACACAGAGTCAACGCGTCGAATGAGGTACGCGGACGTAGATATTATTTTTATCTATCTGGTGTTTTTGACGAGGACACTCATATCAAATTGATTTGTTCCGTATACATAGACGCGAATACAAGTACGACAAATCTGTAGTCCAGGCACCTGACAGCGATGTCGCTGTTATCGTCATAGACTTCTCACAGAATCTGACGATTCCGTCGGTGACATCAACACTCATCGTAGTGGTACTTCTGTCCACTGCTTGCTGTCAATGTGTTTGGGATTTACAACGAGAACGACGGGGCACAAACAAACTACCTGTACGACGAGTTTGGAAGTGGCAAGGGAAGCGATCAGATCAATTCGATGCTTCAACATTTCATCCGCACTGTGCTGGTACCCGCGGGTAAGAAACACCTCGTGGTGTACGCGGACAATTGTTCTGGCCAAAATAAGAACAACCATGTCATCCGCTTCTTCCTGGCCCAGGTTCAAATGGGGACGTTTGAGGGTGTGGATTATAAGTTTTTCGTGAAGGGCCATACCAAAAACTCTTGTGAACGTGGGTTTGGCCATATCCGTAAACGCGTGAGCCGCTCTGACTGCTGGACTATGGCTCATATCGTCGAAGCTGTCAAAGATGCAGCTGCATCGAACAGAACGGTGCATGTCTCTCGCGGCAACGAGTTTTTAAGAGCTACAAGACTCTACTGGAGGAACTCTACAAGAAAATGGCGGGCGTACAGCAGTTCCAGATCTTCTCGATGGTGCAAGCCAAACCCGGCGTAGTACTGTGCAGGAAGGGTCCGGACGACGAGCCTGTCGAGAAAGACCTTCGCCGCAAAGTGGATGGAGTGTTGACCGAAAGCACAAAAGTTGCTCGCATGATGGGCCACTTCCTAGAAGACTTGGCGCCCCGGCCGGAAAAGGCTGAAAAGATCACAGAGTTGTACAAAAATATCCGGTCGTACGTGCCTGAGGAGTTCCAGTCGGACGCAATCTACGCCGCTTCAAGCGAAGAGCAAGGCCAACATGCCAAAGCAGCGAAACGAGCTCGTCTGCGCCACAGAGCCGCAATGGCCGCCGCTGCAAAGGTTAACCAGGACCGCCGTGGTAGAGGTACTGAAGCTGAAGACACACAGGCTTCCAAAAAGCCAAGAAAATGAAGCAGAGAGCAGTGAGTGCCAGTCAGGAAGATGTCTGTTTGAATTGATACTTACCCCCACAGTAGTCAAGCAAGAGCCCCACTGATGTAAAAAATCAAACACGATTAAATCATCTAAATCTGTTAAAACGCGCTGAAACAAAAAGTAAAAAAATAGGCAAGACCTCTCGACCCCCTCTGGAGCGAAGGAGGTAATCTCTAAACCTACAAGCTCTCTCGAAACCCTATGATGTGAAGGTAATGTTTTTTCAACCACAATCACTCTCGATAGCCTCTGGTGTAAAGGACTCGTGTAATTAATATGAGGATAGTTTCGCGACCTCTCCCTTAGTCAAAAAGCCAAGGACTCGTTTAATGTATTAGTACGGTTTTCACCACTCTCGATACCCTCTGGTGCGAAGGCGGTAAGCTCAAAACCTCCAAGCTCCACAGATAAGCTCATAAGCATATAGGTAAAGCAAGCAATTTTCGATATATGAATTTTCAAGGGGCTCGACTTGATCGCGAATCCTCAAATCAGACTCCGTTTCCAAGTTAACCAGGGAACTGCGGCTTTACTTTTTGTTTCAGCGTGTTTTAACCGATTTAGATGATTTAATCGCGTGTGGAAAAAAATTACAGTGGGGCTCTTATTATGAAACAAGTTGATACTAATCGTCGCATGGTCACTATTGTGAGTTTTCAGATGAAATCTCAATTTTAAACATGTTCCACTACGAATTAGACACAATGGACGGTACCATTCTCTCCGCAGCGCAATTTTACGCCTAAAGAGTCAAGAAAAAAATCGTTTTTCGGTCTGGGACAGGAGATAATTTTACCGGGAGGGATACGAAGTATCCAGTAGGGCATCACAAACTTTAATTCGGCCTAAAATGTCTTCTGAGTTTCAGGTAACATTTCAAAAACCTTCTTACAACCTTCATCTTCGACTTCTTTCACTCAACACACGCAACATAGTGACCACAGACTTCAGCAAGTTAGCACCAAAAGGTGTTTTTCGTAGTGTCTGATGGCTAGCCTTCGGCTAGCCATCAGACATTCCAAAAATCCGAAGTCGACTCCTGACATCCCTCACGGTCTAAGCGCAAGCGATCTCGTTTTAATAGGCTGCAAGTCGGTCAGATATTGGTTTTAGAGGCCGCTCAGGGGCTCAAAAGAAAGAGGAGATATCTGCCTTTCGAGGCAAGTGCTTAAACCGCGATTCGTACTTAGGTTCATTAGTATTATTATGTTTGACGTTGTCTCATTTGGGATTTGTATAGGGATTTGTAAAGGAGCGTGTCCGTTGCATGAAATCGTGAGCGTTGTCGATTACGGTCAAGTGAAAACAAGGAGGTACTAGGGACTAGCATACGTAGGATGAAACAGGCAGCATTAGGACTTCTAACTCAATAAGTTGAACAGCGAACGAGGCTTGTAGTCGATGTGAGTCGAAGGAAGTAGATCCGAAAGTGAGTTCCCTCGATTGTGAGTTCCCTCAACTTCGGATCTACTTCCTTCGACTCACATCGACTACAAGCCTCGTTCGCTGTTCTACACTCTCAACAGAGGGGTTAATCCTTGTTGGGCTGTACGTACAGTACTACTAACGTAGCACTGGAGCGTTTCCCGCAGCAGTCTGAGACGCCTCCTAAAGAATAAACGCACATAAAAAGTACGTCTAGGAACCTCAAACCGAGGGAGGGGCTCGCTCAAATTCATAATCTGAGCGAGGAGGCCCCCCCCGCTCGCACAGACGGTCTGAGACGTCACAGACGCCGAAAATGCATATATATAGGAAAACCTTTCCCTAATGCCTCTATACACTGATATTGCCTTTGCACTTCAATCATTTCATTCCGCATTCCGCACGCGGCAACTTCGCGCTGGCCGCGACAACACATCGAGCATGCCTCCACGCCGCGGTAGGATACCAGGCTTCGAAAACTACTCGAATGAAGACGTGGAGCTTCTCCTGGACGAAGTCGAACGGTACCAACCAATAGGAGGGAACGAATGGAATTCTGTGGTTGAGAATTACCAAGACTACGCTGAGAGAAACGGCCGAGCTCGACGTGACATGGTGTCGATCAAGAAGAAATACACGTGGCTACTAAACTGCACCAAGCTGACAGGAGACCCTAGATGCCAGATAGTGTACGCAGGGCGCGCAAAATTCAGCGCTCGATTGAGGAGCGTGTAGAGCATGACGGCGACGTGGACGATGGCGTCGATCGTAGCGACAACAATCCTCCTCCCGATGTTCAAGGATCGGATCAAGGCGGTAACTCTCCCAGAGCGATGAAAGTGATGGATCAGCTCCACAATCTGGGAATTGGAGCGATTCCAACGTGGATAGCGCTCCTGGAACACCACACCAGTGATAGGGAGTGCTGCTGATACGTTTGGGTTTTCTCTAACTGCTGATTCATCGACTCACGACTCAAATACAGAGAATTCCGAAGGTTACGGCGCGGTTGTCTCTACGTTTACAATCCGGAGCTTCTCATGGTCCTAAGTAAGCTATGGGCAGTGTTATAGCTTACTTTTATAATATACGCGTATATTATAATTATTTAGTTATTAAATTTTGGTTTTATAAATAGTAGAATATTGATTTAATTCATCTAAAAAATTTAAATTATGTTCATAAACTTTTTGTTCTCTATTTTTATTTCTAATTTTTATTTTAATATCAATTTCAATATTATCCTTAAATAAAGATTTATTAATATTTAAAATAAAATATCTACTAAGTACAGCTTTATTATCATAATATTAATTAATAGTTTTTTTACATCATTAGTTGTAAAAATATCGTAGAGTATTTTGCATTAATCTAATAGAATCTCTTAAAAATTCGAATATTAGTTGGATTAGCTGTATCTGAAATACCTTCATATGTTCTTTCGGAACTTAATTCTTTTTCAAAAAAACATCATCAAAAATTACAGCTTTATGTATTTGTGGTTTATAATCACGGAATCCATGTATATTTCTAATTAATAAAAATGGTATAATTCTTTATTTTAAAAAGATTTAATTAACTCCGTTTTTCCAATACCAGTTATCCCATTTATTATTAATGTTTCAATACAACCTGTTGTAAACCATTCGATTAATTCTTCTGGAATATTAAAATTTTCAATAGGTATAATAGATTGATTTTCATATTCTTTTATCATTTCATCAAAATTTTAATTTATCTACTTCTTCTAATTGTTTTAAAAACAATTGAAGACGTCTCACGGTACATCAGCTTCAGCCTTCTGACGCGGCAGAAAGCGTTACCCTGCCTCCTTTATTGAACCAGCTATCTTACGTGCAGCACGCGAGGCACGGCAATTCTGACTTTCGCTCGCAAGAGCGGAAGATGAATGCTCAGAACCCCAACCGAATCGCTCTTCAAGGCTGCAAATCGAGTTAGCTTGGAAGCTCGTCCTGCTCACGACGTTTCCCAACACAATGACGCTCATCGACGTGCTGAAAGAGATCAGCCGGTGACCTCACCAACTCGTTCTGCCACGACTGGCCCAGAACGACCTACTCGCCCCAGTAATTATCGACCAACTCATGCGGAAAGCGTGGTGGCGGTACCAAGTTCGCGAGGGATTGGTGCAACTTCAACCGCAGCCCAAGCTGCTGCATCTGGTCAACGTACAAGGTCTTCGCCAAGTAAATCGCAAGCATCAAGAGCCAAGGGTTCTAAACGTTCTAAGGTGCCCAAGCGCGAGGGTGAGATTCACGCACTGCCTGCCGCAGTTAACCCGGCGATGGCCCACAAGTACGTCAAAAAAATGGCGAAAAGCGCTCCCGGCAGGAACAATCCAACAAACCAGCCAGTTCAAAGAAGACCCGGAAATACGAAGCGTTCTCGAATTACTATGTCTGACGCAGTTATCAGCGAATTAGAATATCAAAGGCGCGCACGGGAAGTGAGTGCGTCGGAGAGAGCTACTCCAAATTCAACTGGATACAGTGAAGGAATCTGCGAACATCAGTCACAAAACCGCAGCCAAGCTTGAGGCAAAAATTCTGGAACGCTTGAAAGCCGTCATGATCGTCTCCAAGAAAAGCTTGACAAAGAGCGCGACCAGACCAGAACCTTGGAACTTGCCAACTCTGAATTTCGTGCAGGAATCAATGCCGTTCGTGGTACTTCCTGCGCGTGGAAACTGAGAATGAGGATGCTGCTAAATTTTCGTTTTAAATGGTGGTCGAAACCCAACAAGGAACATGGTAGCATCCGTAGCAGTAGTCGTCGATTTATTGCAGAGTTTGAGTTTTAGTTATCGGCCGCTTCGTTAATGATCCAGTGACCGGCACGGTAGTACCTCGCGCTATGCGATCGTTGCCTTCAATATCACGAAACATTAACCGAGCAAAGTCATCGTGAACCACCCAGCACCAGCAGGGTCATCATCACGCCAAATTTTTTTCGTAAACCGTACGAATCTGGTTGATTCCAACTAGACGAGTGCGAACTTGGTGTAGCTGCATGCAGACCTTGAGAACGGTTAATCTGTGCTTGTGGTCATCACCAGGTAGTGGCATTTTTTAGGCGTGAAAAGCAGCCCTGGAGAGCACGCATTCCCCCATTCTGCAGCTTGACGAGAAGAAACGAGTTGGGAATTAAACTTGAGCAGTCTCCTGTATTCCGAAATACGCCCTTCACGTTGTAGTCGCCGGGACAAGCTCGAGTTCTTCTTTAGTGGGGTCTTGATCCGGCCCCGAAGACGAATCTCATTTCGTGGGAAAGCTGTATCAGCTATGGCAGAAAATCCGGGGGGCGTTCGATGTAGTAGTTTGTCGTACAAATAACGAGCTACCGCAGTGTCGTGCCAACTACCCGGGGTGTTTAGACTGCAGAATATCAGACATCGGAGCAAATGCCATAACGCTTGAGCAACAGTGACTACAGGTCCATCCATTGTAGTACGCATTTTGGACATCCTCGTCGTTTGATGCGGCCACTGGTATGTTGAGTCCATCCACAAAACGAAAACCCCTTCTCGATGAGGGGGTGTCGAAGCTGGAATCATTGCGGCGTACTCAGCGAACTTCAGACCCGTTTGTAGGCCAGGCCATTCGTGCTTCTGGCTTTGGCGCTAGAACTTCGTGTAGAATTGTAGAGAAAACTTCAAATAATGGCTGCAAACTAACGGGGTCACTGCGAAAATCTCTTGGAGCAAGTGCTCGGGCATCGATGAACAAAAATAATGGAGCACGAGCGACAGCGCAGCTGTAGGCGACAGCAACCGGCGGTCAGGTCTTGGATCACCGCCATCGTCAACGTCTGACCTCGGTTTGGAGTGGCGTTCCATCTACTCACACACACACAATTCAGTTAAGCTCCTCGCTGTTAGCGTCATTGCAAAGAGACCTTGGCTCGAAGCGCTCCAGCAAAAAGTGAAATGTGTTCACATCAAATCCAGTAGTTTTGATGAAGGCGCCGTCGTTTCCAGCACTATAGATCGCCTCCCAGGCCGTTCCATAGCGTGGCTGCGGGTGAAGATCAGCTCTAGTGAGGTAGCTGGGCCCGCGCTGACGCTTCCGCTTTCGTTCCATGCCTTCCAATGCAAGGGCGAGCACAAGTAGAAGCACTGACCATCCGCTTCCATCGTCTTTTGTCATGTTGAGCAGGGTGCGGAAATCAGAGTGATTGTCCTCCCAGATGGCTACGGGTGGACTTCGCTTTTCCAAATTCAGAGATTTAAGATCTGTTCCGTCACAGATGCCTGCGGGAATCGCTCCACTACCAGGATAAACTTGTATTGGAGCGATTCCCGCAGCAGTCTGAGACGTCTCCTAAAGAATAAACGTACATTATCAGTACGTCTACGAACCTCAAACCGAGGGAGGGGCTCGCTCAGATTCATAATCTGAGCGAGGAGGCCCCCTCCCCCCGCTCGCACAGACAGTCTGAGACGTCACAGACGCCGAAAATGCATATATTTAGGAAAACCTTTCCCTAATGCCTCTATAAAATGATATTTGCATGATTTTAAGCGCATTTATCGCGTGGTGGGAAAGTGCGGAATTCAACGCCTTACACATATCCTGCGGGCGGACTCGGCTTTCCCAGATTCTGATATTTACGATACAGATGCCTACGGGAATCGCTCCATTGTAAAAAAAAATTACAATTACGACACCCCTCTTGTCCAGGTTTTCTGAATCAGGTATTGTACAGGTTTACTGACAGGTATTGTCCAGGTAGATTATATCCAGTTTAAATTACTCTCATTTCTTATTTTGATTTCTAGCCACCAGTCGGGACACGCGACTTCCCTGGCTCCAGACCCCCCCAGTATGGCCCGCACACACAAGACTGTCCAGATCAAGGCGAAGATGGCAGAGCAAGACCGTCTCGCAGAGGAAGCTCGTCAGGCCAACCCCGCTCTCCTGCGTGCTGCACGTACGCGCTCAGAGCGAGCGCACGCTAGGGAAATTATGCAGACGTCTCACGCTGTTGCAACTGGAGGAGCCGAGGATGGAGATTCTCAGGAGCGTGCGGAGGAAGCCACAGAGGATACCGTGGGGGAAGAGGTAGACGATGAGGAAGTGCAGGACGGTGCGGGTACATCAGACGATGCAAAGGAGACCGCGAACGATGAAGAAGACGCATCAGAGGAGAATCAAGAGGCGAACGATGAAGAGGACGCATCGGGGGAGAATGAAGAGGCGGTTGAAGAGAAGAAAGAGGATGGGCGCGTCGGCTGAAGGGCGGGAGAAGGTTGTGGAAGAAGAAGTTGTTCAGAAGGAAAGATCGAGAAAGCGCCGCCAAGGAAAGAAACGCACCTTTTCCGATGTCGAGGAAGATGGGTTGGTCCAGGTTCCAGCATTTAAGGGCCAACATGATTCGTGGGTTTCACTGGAAATTTGCCTGAAGGAATACATGGAGACTACGCGGCAAAAAATTGTGGTCGAGGAAGTGATCAATGTCGCCTGTAGGAATGCTGATGTCAGGCGCCAAGTGCGGTATTACGGACTCCCTGACTCGGAATTGCAGCTCGTCCCCACCGAGATGGAGCCTTATCAGCGCAAGTACATCTGTACGCATGGGTGGTCCGAACGCGACAGATCTACGGGGAAGCGAACCTCGCACAAGTTGAGCACTAACAATTGTCCGTTCCAAATGCTGGCTCAAGTCACCAAGCGTAGCGACGGCCAGTGGGGAATTGTGATGAAGCGCGAAGCGTACTGCCACAATCATCGGGTCTCCGAAGACATTTACAGGTCTTATCCCGGTATTCGCCAGGTTCCGGTGGACTCACCTTTGATGCTAGGTATTGAGCTGCTGGTCGAAGCCCAAGCCGGGACAACGAGTGTATACAATTACATTCGAGAGAACTCAAACCACCGAGTCACCATGGACGATGTCCACAATCTACTTCGCCGGTTGCGAAAGCAAGGTAAACGTTTGGTTTGATGACATGCTTTGAGGTTCTTGTTCACCGCTAACTTGTTATTTTGCAGGTGTTGAATTGTCTGATGATGATGCCGTGGCTGAGATGATTGTGGAGTTCGCAAAGAGTCGTCAGCGAATGTGTCTTCTGTGCACGAAAGTGCACGCGGAGATACCGGTGTGATTTCCGTCACAAGCGGGCACATGCGCGCGATGTTGGACAACTTCCCTGAGGTGATTGCACACACAAAACCAACAATTGTTCAAAATTCAAAATTGAATTGGACCCCCACAATTAATTATTGCAATTTCAAAATACCAATGCATTTTTTAATTTAATTCAAATATAGCACCCCTGCAGTGGAGTGAACGATGCTTGATGGTGCCGCGTTTGAAATGAGACCTTGGTTAGATTCCTTGGTGGTTGAAAATGCGTGCCCGCTAGTGTGGAAAGTGATCGCGATAACAACCGCAAAAATGTGTGTGAGGCGCATATTTATTGTTGGTTCTTGTACCGTGTTTGGCGAGGAAATTGTCATGCACAATTAAATCTGTAAATCGCCTTCCACAAAGTGATTGTGCAGGTTAACGCCAAGTCGATCGTCAAGATAAATCCTCGAGTTGCATCAGAGACTGTTTTCATATGTCGAGACGATCGAACATACTAGGTAAATGTTGGTACTGTACACGTATTGAGTGCCACCACTGGTAAGAAAAGTAAAACTGGAATCGACCGATCCTCGCTGTCAGATGCACAGATCCAATACTTCTTGGTACACTTCCAACATAAACACAATTTTGCGCTTTGGGGTCGTTCCTAAAGTGGTTTCTGTTCCGATTTCCAAGTGGCGAGTAGCTCAAGAGCTCGATGTCACGCATGCACAACAATGAAATCTTCACTCGAGGATCAAATCAAGTACATACGGCTGGTTGCAGTGAATGTGGATCACTTTGGTTCCCATCCGGAGCAAACACCTCGGTTGACTATTGTTAGTGTTTCATTCTTTTTCGTTTTCGTCTTGACCCTGTTTCCCAACTACCAAATACTACAACTGAAAAAGAAAAATGAACTTGAAAGAGAAAGATATTGGCATTAGTTCTGCACTCGATCTGTTAAGGCTTTCCTACTGATAGAAGCAATCGTAACCGGATATTCTGCTGCAGCGTGTTCCGTCAGGATCGCGTGTTCACGGATCACCGCAGCGAAAACTTCTCGACGCGTCACGTGTCCTCGTTGAGCTTCGACTTCGCGCAATTGACGTTCCATCCTGGCACTGAATAGCAGGTCATCGTCGAGTGGAGTGCCACCAAGAATCGGAGGAGCAGCTGCGTGCATCAACCTTTGTCTCGCATCTGGATCCGCTACGGGCGACAGTGACCGGTACGTTCTTGAATACAGGAACATCGTTGGACTTTGTCTTGAACGGAGCACTGCAAAATGACAAGTGAAGAAGTCGATTGATGCAGTGCCAGCCATCACGGAACTTCTCAGATAATGGCGGGTGAGGAACTTGTTCAGCATCCAGAGTTTCTAGACATACAAGTGTCAGTACAGCACGCTCAACAATGGAGTTAGTTCATCAGGGGAAGGTTTTCCTGTTGCTTGTTCTTGGTAGTATATTTCTACTAGGTACTTAACGTCGCTACTGTGTCTTCGTCCGCCTCGACAGGGTCCAGCACATACAAAATCAAAATAGATGCCACGTGCCAGCTCTGCTCCTGTCCTCTTTCATTGCCGACCACGTCATCAGCAACAAACCCAACGAGGAATCTGCTCGAATAGAACCTGCTTTGCCTGCCACCTCCACCGACCCGTAGCTGGGCGTGCGTATATAAATTTACACGACACCACCGCTCGGTTGCCGACCCAACAACGAGTGATTCTTGCGTTGTTCGCTATAGCTCGGGTACACGGCGTCGCTCTCGTTGCTGTTGGTCCGATTAAGGCCGCTCGCGGACGGCGCTGCTAGAGGCACGTTGCCCACCTGTTGCTGATACCCCGTCGGCTTGGGGGCCGAGTTCTGACTGCCGTACACATTGGCGTACGGCTGCATGTTCTGTGGTGTCGTGTAGGGCTGACCCGAGTTGGGGTTATACTGCGACGGAGTAGGAGCCTGTCCATAAGCCTGTTGGGTGGCCTGCAGTCCGAATCCTCCGGCCGACTCGGTGCGTACAAACTGCGTGTTGTGTGCTCCGTACTGTCCGTTGTGTGCATCTGCCTCCATGCTCTGCTGCATGGCCACGGCCAGATCCCGCTCGTATTCCTTGCGAAAGTATCGGATTTTTTCAGCCCGACCGGCGGAGCTCAAATATCCCGTAATGGACAGGATAATCACCGACGCCAAACACACCCAGAAGCTGTAGCCGTAGAACCAGCAGTGCCACTTGGTGTTGTCCGCCTTGCAGCTCGTATAGGCCGAATTGATCGTGTCGATCTCGTACAGCGTCTGCTGTAAGAGCGCGCCCCAAATGACCAGCGAGACCGCCAGTAAAAGCGCTAAAAATACATTTCATCCGTCAGAACCCACCCTTATAAAAGCGTTTAACACAATAGTATAACCAAAAACTTACAGCCCACGAGGGTACAAAAAGACACGACACGTTCCATGTACCCCGCCGAGGGGTTATACACGGCCCCGATGGATGTTAGTAACCCCACCACGGACACGGCCGCCCCCGTGGCCGTTGTGGCCTGCACCGACTTCATCCGCTTGCCGCACAGCACCTCGTGGAAGTCCGCCCCGTCGCCCAGCATGTAGTTGGGCGTCGTGTAGTTGTCCACACAGAAGTCACTGTACTGCAGGACGGTGGCCGAGGCGTAGAACGGCGACTCGAGCGAGTTGGTCGAGTAGAAGGCGAAGAGACCGTAGCCCTGGTACACGTTGTTCCCGTCGCGACGGTAGTGCTGCTGGAACCAGGCGGGGTACACCATGGCGTAGAAGGCCGTCCCCACGGACACGAGCGAGAGGAAGACGGCTAATTAAACGCCAATCGGACGCGCAAAGCAACGTTAGATTGGACACGCGGGGTACATTGATCTGCATGGGGTACGCACTGAGGAGGGTGTTCTTCATAATCATGGTGGCGAAGTGAGTGCGGAAGTCAATGGAGCCCCAACTCGTTCAACTCGCGCACGATGCCACCACAGAGAAAGTGAGGAGCAAGGCGGCGCTTTGGCGGGATTTTAGGGAGGGAGTTTTGGCCAATAGAAACGAAGGTACGAACGCGTTTTGACCAATGATAGAGAAGTGAGAAGCTAAATATCAGGATTTGGGAAATGTAGACTTTCGGGCAAAACTGACTGGATTGGTACTGGTGTACGACACACCATTGGATCCGCTTAGAATCCTGTTAACTCAGTACACATGCCGAAAAGGTACCGTAGTACGGTGCAAATATACTGCATTTGTGAACTAAGTGTGCGGTCTCTGACCGGGCGAGTAGGGGGGAACAAGTGAAGGCGATGATAGCTCTGCAGCGACAACAGCTTGTCGTACAAAGCGACGGTAAAGGTTGTCAGGCCAGGTCTGGTCGCGTCGTTCGTTCATCATGAAGGTCGTGGGCAAGAAACGATCGGTTCTATCCTACAGGACATCAGTGAAAGTATCTGCCACAAACAGCCAAGAAACTCAGCTGCATGTCCAGAGAAGGCAGAGATTTGAGAGATGACGGTATAAGAGTCCAACGTAGCGAATCTAGTGTGCCTACCTCCTCTGTCGGTGGTCTTTGGTCAATTTTCAGCACCAACTTTTCTCAGCACCAAATGCAATGCCATGAACTTGTCCACCGCGGCAGCTGGCAGGCTGGATACTGCGCCTTGTATGGTCCTCAACGTTTTGGCACTGTGCTCTCCCGCTGGTCGACTCACGGGTTTCTCTTCCGAGCGCAGCGTACTGTCACCCTTCACTTAGTGTCTTTTAATACAAATTCGTACGCTTGCGGCTTTAAGCGAAAGACGTGCTGACTCTTTACAGGAGTTCAGAAATGTAGCCATGTTCACTTCAACATGTTCAAGCTCAGCTACGCAGTGAGTCATCCTTACTCAGCGCTGCACCGACCATAGAAAGCTACAAGACACGGGGCTGTGGTCGCTGCCACGCAGCTCATCGTTCAGTGACCGGTAATTGTCTCGCACGGCCTCGGGACTGAAGCTGCTGGAGCCTCGACTCGCGTCCGAGCAGGTGGCCTGCTCCACTGCAAGGCAGTCCTCCCATGGCGACTGCGCTCGTGAACAGTAAAGGATTCGGTCGCACCATCCAGGCACTCGCTCACGCACGCGTCCTCCCTTGTAGAACGGCTCGCGGTACGTGGTCTGGTACACGTGCTGAGCCCAACGAGTGTCTCTCCCCGTGCCGGTGGTGGAACCGCTCAATGGCAGTCGTGAACGACACGCCACCTTCTTGTACGTCGGGTAGAACGTGGGCCACTTGGCCGGCTCCCGGAACGACTTGAGGCCCGGGACGTGCTTCAAGTCGTCCACCATGCTGTCGTAATGGTCGTGCAGCTCCTGCAGGCGACCGGCACTCAGCAACCGCAGCACTTCGTCGCCGTCGAGACGCTGGATCCGGTAGTTGAAGTCGCCCATCCAGATCACGTGGTCGCTGCACGTTGCCAAGGTGGCATCGCCGTCCTTGGTGAGTGCCAGTGATCGAGGGAGTTCACGCGCGAGTTTGTCGAGCTGTCTCCGTCGCCGCTCGATCCGGTTCGCTTCAAGGTGGCAGTTGACAAAGGTGAGCGTCTGGGCGTCGCCTGCGATACGAATCGTGACTGCGATGCCGCCTTTCGAGCCCGCGAACTTGTGGGAACCCACTGCAACAGCTTCAATTCGACCGTGCAAGTGGCTCGCACAGTACACCGAGAGACCGGTCGACTTTCGTCGGATGAGAGCGTGGTCGCCATGGCCACGGATCTCCTTCTCCTCGCACTCTTTGTTCCACCACGAGCACCCTAACGTGCTGCCGGTTGTGTCGACAACTGGAGCAAGTGGCACCTCGTCACTGCAAGAAAAGCTCGCGTTGGGACTGTTGATGCTGTACGCGCTGGTCGAATTGGGGCTACACATGCTGCACGCCAAGTCACTGTTGCAGAAACTCGTGAGTCCAAGAGAACTCTCAAAGTCCGACGACTCGTACGTGCGTTGGTGTCGGCACTCAATGTCGCGGCTTCGAGTTCGTAGCCACCGCCGCTTTGAGGTCAGCGCTAAACGCTGGTACATTTGCTCTGAAGGTTGTGAGTTATCCGTTGGTTGTTGCTTCAGCCGAGCAAGTACAGCCGCATGTAAATGCTTCGTCACCTTTTCTTGAGTCCCAATGACGTAGATGTCGTAGCCAAGGGGTAAGAGCTCTTTCAGCGCTTCTGCTGCCAGGTCATCACCGATGTATTGGCCGCGTCTTCGATGAGCGAACGGGTCTTCCGCTGCCATATTCCACGTAGCAACAAATATCCGCAGCGGGATCTTCGGTGGAGGTGGGCGTGGAGAAGGTGGTGGGCCCGGACACGTCTCCGGAGTCAACGCGAAGATCATTTCGTCGTCGAAGTCGTTGTCTTCAATAGCTGGTTCTTCCGGGGTCGTGCCTTTAACCACAGCTTCATCATCTGCAGCACCAATGCCATTGTTCCCAGCCACAACGTCGATATCGTCCTTGACTGTCGATGTCTCCTGTGTCTCGACAGCTTTGCTCACTCGAACAGGGCGTGAGCGAAATGACCGAGCCGGAGCTTTCAGCAGGAAACTTGTCACGCTTGGCGCTACTTTTTCAGACTCGTCGTCGTGCCGCGACTTCTCTATCTCGTCCTCGATCGCTTCCTCGCTCGCCTCTTCGATCTTGAGACTCGCGATGCTCTCGTTGTCGTCGAACTGGTTGCTCTCAATGCTGCCTTGACGGCGGATGTACTCTTCCCATTCGGCTTCGGCGTCACTGTCGTCCAGCGGGACGTCATTGCACCAACCTCGCGAAGGCTTGGAAGCGGTCGGGTCAAATCGACCCAAGCGCAAGCCCAGGAGCGACGGCATCACAAACGTCGATCGGAATGTGCCAACAGGTTGTTGGGTGCTTCCATCACCAGCATCCCATGCCAACTCGCGACTACAGCAACGGATTGAAAGCCTATTTCAAGGTGAACATGGCTCGAGTCGCCATCACTAAGGAGGGTACTGCATCATCGCACGATTTCTCTTCAAATACACAGCTTTGCATGGGACGAGAAGCCTTGAATTCGACTTGACCCTGCTGAAACCACCACCGAACCTTGGAATCCGGCATTGGTAGTTTGTGTTAACTATTTTTCAGGTAAGGAGGCTATTAGGTAGATGAAAGGCTCGTGGTTTTGCTAACGTACCAGCTTCTTCCGACCTTCGTTGATTCGTCATGAGCCTTCAAGGGAATCAAGTCGAAAGCCTCGACATTTGACCGGCTTTCGAGGATACGCTCGTTTGCAATGCTGCACTGTACCAGTCGCGAACTGAGACCAAAGAGGTATAGTGTGCCAACGCGAACGCGACTTGCTCTACGGCACGCGTGTTCATGTCGCCGCCCCGGATGGTGCTGGCGAGAAATGTCAATCCAGTCCGTCCATGCTGGACTTCCATCCTCATCTGCAAACATGCCTGACCATGTTGCTAAACAACTTTGGACTGCTAGGGCCACTTCTGACCACCACTAACATCTCCTGCTCTTTCCTCTCATTGCTGTGAACGAGTGATCACTCAGTTTAGTTGTGTCGCCTCGATTCCTCAGCAAGGTACTCAACTTTGGGGCTTTTTCATCAAAGTCACCACCCGAAAGCTTGACAACTTCTCCATCAAACGCTTGAACACAACCAGATAGTGCAAGCAGTGGAGAAGTGGCTCCGGAGTTCATGGCAATCGCGGCTGAGTTGTTGAATTACTTGCAACCACTAGCGTGGCACAATCGCGAAAGCCCCGTCGTCATGGTCGGACTTCCGAAACCAAAGTCTGAAACCATGCAGCAGTGCCATGGCCGGTAGAGCGTCTTGCCACGCTCTCCTTGGAGCTCACGTTGAATCACGCCAAGGCCTGACTTCTCGCTAGATATACCACCACTGCAGACGCTCTCTCGACAACAGAGAGAGAAGTTGGCGAACGAAGCAGTTTTCAAGTCACCAGCACTTGGGGATGTTCCCTCAAGAACAGGAAGGTTGGTACGATACCCGAAGTGTTTTCAACGGACGATTGAGTCTGCTCCCTCCGCGATTGCCTAGACTCCATAGTCACCCGGGTGGCGTACGTACATCCGGTAGCTTGGACAACCAACTCGAAAGTGACACAAGACACTACCACAATTCATTGGTATCAGCAACTACGAACCCGAGCAGCTATCATTTCTTGGACGATCGACCCAGAGGAAGGTCGATTGAAGAAGAAGGGATGCATCTGCGTGCGATGTTGCCTAGTGTGGCGTCGCTCATGCCACCAACTCGAAACATGGAGGAACTCCGACCTCGACACGAAAGTGCGTTCGACACCGACGGAAGACAGCAGCTACAACATCTTTCAGAGCTTCCGTACGAACGTCAACGAGCTCAAACACTCACACCGGCGTGCACATACTCTGCGCCGTCGGCTCCATTGACGACATTCATGACAACAACTTCGAGTGCCCCGCTACGCCAACAAGTAGCGTCGGGGTTGGATGCTTTCGCTGATCATCAGCTAACCGGAATGAGAAGCAGTCGATATGGTGCTTCACCGAGCAATCGATGGGCTCCCTACGCCTCGGTCTCAATGACTTCAGACAGGAACATCATTTGTGCGCCTTTCACGATACCCTGGGACGACGCTGAAAATGAAGGAGTCCAGCAAAACCATCGACGTCGCCGCACAAGTCCAAGACGGCGGCTTGCAGCTTCCAAAGCTCGTGCTCGAGCACTGCAAATGTCGATGGAGGGAGACCACGCAAGGATTCTGGGCCGCTTTGAAAGTGACCAACAAGGTTTTCGTAGCGGGTCTACACCAGCTCTGTTCCAGCCACCGTCGAGCTCTTTTGGGTTTTCACTGCCAATGCCGCTACGCCTACCTTCTCCGATCATCGTGGACGAGTCCGACTCGAATCCGAGCAAGAAGAGTTCGCGATACCTGCGTGAAATGGATCGACGCACGATATTGGCACGGCTTGACCAAGGAGAGCGACAGTCGGCACTTGCCAAGGAGTTTCGAGTCACGCGTGCAGCAATCTGCAACTTGAGCAAACATCGCGACCTCGTGCTATCCCGTCCACATGAAAACCCACTAGCGAAACATCCAAAGAAGGCAAGACGCAAACAGGAGATTGAAGACGATACCGAGTCGGAAGAAGCTGCAGCTTCACGTCGAGATGGTTCGAATCGGGTCTCGCTTTTGCTGTCCGATGTCTCTCCAAAGAGTTGTGTGAGCTCTCGTGGAACGAAAGTGCACTTGGTGGCGTTGCAACCAGCAGAGCGACTTATCCCGCTCCTCCTCAGCAATGAGACGAGTGATGAAGCATTTCGTCGGTACTGCGACCGACTCATGACGTTGGTTGTCGAGGAAGTACTTGCTTGGAAAGCTAGTGATGCCACGACTTGTGGGATATCCATCGCCCCTGGAGGCTCACCGATGATCTCTGTCTTCCGAGCACTTGAACCGGAGTTCCCAACTGGACGAATCAAACTCAACCTGCCTCAAATTGGTTCTCCTGTCGCAATAGCAATGGATCTACCCACTCCGATAGCAACTCACAATGTTTGCTTGTTCTACGCGTTCACCGACACTGCGGGTGGGGTGCGGGTGGCCAAGAGTATTCGTAAATTGCTCGATCGAGGTGCAGTTGAAGAACTCTTGTGTCTTGTGACGCTAGCAGTCTCAGCTCTTACTGTCGGAGAGCTGCAACGTGCACATCCAAGTCTTCGGATTGCTGCGGCTCATGTCGAAGGCCAACAAGACGTCGATGCGTGGCTGCAACATACTGACAGACTTGAAAATGACCAACACAACTACGAAAAAGCTTCAAAGTCGACATCGCGGCTCCAACTCCTGGCCACGCGAGCGGCTGAAATCTACTGAGCAAACATCTTCAGTGCAGTACCTGCCACGAATTCAGCACACACTAACAAATTACCACCAACACCTAGAAATTCAAGCATGAACTACAGCTAAATCATTAAACACAGTCAAGTATTACCACGTACGTTGCAGGCTTTCATGGCATGACCCATCACCCGATGATTGAGACGCAGCAACTCGATTGCAGTGGACGGTGGAGTCCAAGTTTGGCGTCAAAAGCGTGGGATTCGGCGGCGGTAAGAAATAGCGAGGCGTAAAGTGAAACCTCTGGCAAGAGAATGCATGGGACCCTGCAGTTCTCGAATTTCTCAATCGATCCCTTTTCTCTCTGCTCGACGACATCAACGGACTCGGAACCGGTTACCACTTTTGCGTCCACGACAATCCGTCTTATGACCTCCACTGAAAAAATAGTGATCTATCCTAGAAACGATCGCTTGTAAGCACCTGGTGTGTGGCCAACGATCACGACTGCGCCAACGATATGCGCGTGTTAAGAGCTCGTCTGACAAGAGTTCGGAGATCGCCATTCGTTTCGTACTAAACTTCGCGCAAGTCGCATGATCCACCATACCATTAGCACCTTGAGGTGGTAAAATTGGTTTGGTTGCGCCCAGACCAGAAGAACGCGTTCAGACGGAGCCTGGGCGTTTCGACTGCGTTTCGAGTTTCTCAAGTGCATGGGACTTCTTGGGGATGTCGCACTCAGTTATCCTCGGAGCTCTTGCTTGCTAGAGATCAAAACGAGCCGAGAAAGGCTACGTTTAGTCCACCAACTTGCTGCTTGCAGTGCTAATTGAGACCGATAAGACGGTTCCTTCTTTGGTGCAAGAAGCTCTCAAACCCAACGTTAACCCACGAGAGCGCAACGACCCATGCGCTCGTTCGGCTTAATCGCTTCCCGAAACTCCTGCCACACATATCGTATGCCCTGACAGGTTCCAGTGCTTCACGAAAAAAACGCTAAGACCGGAAACCGACTTCACTGCCTTTTCCTGGTCGGAGGCGTCAGCAGCGTTGCCACGCGAGTTCTCCATTCATCATTTATCAATCCGCCGGCAACACCGTACGAGTGAATGGTGTATGACGCTGCACCTCGCATTTCCGTCTCGCTCGAACACTAAAATGGCTCCAAGTGACCGCCCTGACAACTCTGCGATTCCGATTCTGAACCAAAGCGAGTCCCCCGTAGCCAAGAGTGAGTATCGCGTGTACTTGCACCCCCGACAGCCTTTCATTCGGTACGAGCACCGTCCGTCGCCACCCGAATAAGAGAATCCCCAACCAAGGTCATGTCGACAGACTCCCAGGTGTAGCTTCACTGCTCCGACGCCACAACGCAATGCAGGCGAGAGGAATCATCTCACCGGTGCGTGACCCTGCGTACGATTCGGGCGAGCGTCACCATGTCCTCAAGCGGAGAAGTCCGTCGAAAGCTGGACCCAACAACGGTTTGCACCAGAGCGGAGTGTCACCTCATCTGTAGATTTGAACTGGTCCCAGATGACAACCGCGCTCGAAATGACTCGACGTCGACTCGATGACTGGAGCAGTAACTTGGACAGCTACGAGGTGAAAAGCATCGATCAAGTGCTTGAAACCCGGAGCGATAGCAGTAAAAACTCGTCCACCGTGACACGGTCACCCGAACCTGTTTGCGAGTCCCGACCCAAAACGTCACGGTATCTACGAGAAATCGATCGCCGACGAATTTTGATGCGCATCGCTCAAGGCGAGAAGCAGTCGACACTTGCCAAAGAATACCACGTCAGCCGAGCTGCGATCTGCAACCTCAACAAGCATCGCGCCGAAGTTCTCTCACGTAACCATGAACATCCACTGGCGAAACACCCGAAGCGGAAGGATGCTGACGAAGGTGAAGAGGATGGATGCCATGGACAATCAATCCAGCGACTCGAGCAGCCGATCATCCTAGCGATTGTTCGCCCACAATTTTTTATCTACCAGGGGCATCTCGGTCGGCGGACTGGCACTTGTTGCCAATACTTGAACGATACGGTAGTCACCGGCGTAGCTAAATGATGTTAACTGCATAATGAAGAAGCGACAGATACACGACATTTGAAAATTAGCGCACAATACTCATGTACAGGCTTGGGTAAAATGCAATACTCAAATTAATATTTTCTGGCAAAACAATAAAATCCGTGATTCCGTGTATTGCAGTATTATTTTACTCGACCTTCATAGCGAGATGCAACTCACGGATCTTTTACAAAGGACTATGGCGTACTGAAATTAAACGGGAACTTCACTTCGATGTTTATCTTGAGTTTTATTTTTTTGTTTTAGTCCCTCCAGCAGTAACTTCGCTGATGGCAAGAACCTTTCGCACACGTTTGGCGTCGCTCTTGCAATGATGGCGTCCATAAACTTGCATTTTAAGGTGGTGCCAATTAATTCAAAAATGAATTCTAGCGCAAGCATTAATAATTCCGTTAAAATATTATAATATATTTTATGCGTTATTATGTTTTACCCATCCCTGCTCATGTACCTCGTATCCAGGCCCCAACTCCAAGCTCTAAGATATCACACACGAGATAGAAGTGCAAACGTGAATCCTAATGCAGGAGGAGTTCGCACCACCAGCACTCAAACCACGTTCAATTCCGAGCAAAGACTGAAACTACTACGCATCTGTGTAAAAAAGTTAGTGTTCACAGCTATGTTGCTGCTGGCAGCATTTGCCTCGTGAGGTCGTTCTCTGAAAACGCTCTCTGCTCATTCGTGGCTGAAACCTAAGTCCAGAAAACCAAAATCTCCAAAGACATCCCAAGCAATACAGATCACATTCGTACAAACACCGTTAACCATCCTAAAAAAATCGAAAACAGCAAAGGCATTGCACATAAGACAAGTATCTTGTGATTCGCCATGATAAAGAGGCAGGTTTCCTCCCCTTCTGCCCCAAGACTCGAACTCTCTGTTTTCTGCTTTTCAACTTTTCGTTTCTGGTTCTTCCACTAAGCCTTGCGAGCTTCCGGCACGCGCACTTGCACACGAACGGCGTGCTGTCCCATCATAGTGATGACCGACTGCTTGTTCTGCTGGAACTCCGCCCTACAAAAGAAAAATAAGAATTAAAATAAATCTCCTATACAAAAAACAATAAATAAAATATAACGTACTGCATCTTCTTGATGTCGCGCTGCGTCTCCTCCTCCAGAATGCTCGGGTCGTCCCCCATAAGCTGCCATTTTCACAAAAAATAATAGTTAATACCCTCCAACTTTCCTATTATTTCTTATTTGCCGCCAATTCCCGTACATCCGTGTTGCCGTTCATCTGGAACGTGCGCTCCATCTGCTTACGGTACGCCGTGATCTCGGCCTCAGCCTCCAGCTTGGCCTGTTTGAGGCGCTCGCCACGTTCTAAATGGCATTATAACATAGATATTTAATCTTATTTAAACTATTATTTTTTAACATAGGGGTGGGTGATGTGGCCGCACCTTGGCGCGCCTCGCTGATGATCTTGGACGCCTTGGTCTCGGCCGCCATGAGCTCCTTGATGCTTTGGTTCGCTGCCATGTTGCTTGGGATCTTTGGGTCGATTCTGGAAATGGGAGCTGAGGTGGATTTCTATTTTAGAAACGACGGGCGATTGGTGGAAAATCCCATTGGAAGAAGGGGATTGGAGGGAAATGGTTATCAGATTTTTAGGACAATTGTAATGGAAACATGTCCACATCAAGTGGACGTTATGGCCGGAGGAGGAAACTTCGATCGCTTCGCCCTTTTTCGAGTTGAGGTCATTGGTGCTTGGTGAGGAAGCAGCTTTTTAGTGCAGCATGGGGTTGGCTACGTCCACTTTTTCCCACTGCGAGAGCAGAGTGATGTCGTTCTCGAGGTCGGTGATGCGAGCCTTGAGCTCTTCCAGCTCTGCTGGGTTGTGCTTGCGCTCCTTGCTGAGCATATCCACCCGCGCCGCGTACCGCTTCTGCCACATGTTGCTGTACGTCGGGTCCTGCACATGATCAATTGACACACAAAAACGTTAGATCTGCAACTGCATCTTTGCCACAGTAGCTAGCCAACAACCTTCTTGGTGATGGTGGAGTAGAATGAATTGCCCAGCACGGCCGTGAAGCCGATGAAGTACGTGATGGGCTCCATGACGTCCCACGAGTACACGTCCCAGACGCAGTACATGAGCGCGCCGTAGAAACCCGTGAGGCCCGTCAGCCCCACCCACTTCTGCGCGTTGGGCATGCGGCGCGCCGCCAAATTGCACCTCATCCTGCACAGATTGCAGTTTCTTGAGCGAGCTCTGGAGTTCCTGCAATTGTCGCTCCTTGACCTTGCGATCGTGTTTGATGTTGTACAGTTCCGAGTCCAGCGAGTTCTGCAGCGTCAACACGCTCTCCAAACTCTGTCATTGTACAAAAACTCACATCCGTCAGCCACGAAACCAAAAATCCTCATCAAAAATACTAAAACCTCACGTAAGGCCGTAAAATGAAGGCGTTCTCGAGCTGCGGGTTCCTGGAGCGATCAAAGTGCACCACGAGGTTCCTGCGCTGCAGTTCTCGAAGCCACTTGGTGGCCACGGCTTCCTCGGCTCCAGCATTGTGGCACATCCTGTAGTACTCATTTAACGGCAGCTAAGACCCAAAATACCTCATTAGACCTGAACCACTTCAACTTGAGGCAAATAAGATCGTACAATGAGGCGCGGGTCCCGCTCGATCTCGGCCTTGACGGTTGCGAACGCCACGTTCTCCTCCCTGGCGCGTCGGTCGTCCACCGCTGCGGCATCGCTCTCCACCAGCACGTTCACGTGGTTCAGACGCAGACAGAAAGGCATGGACGTGAGCTCCCCCAGCTTGACAGTGCGGGCCAACTTGGTGCCGTCGTGGTGTAGCCACTTCGACGGTCTTCAATGAGGTATCGGCGTGTCGCACCGCCTCAATTAAGTCCTGGACGCTGGCGGTTGAGTCATCCAAGCCCACTTGCGTGAGGCCTTTGAGGCCCGGCAGAGGCAGCAGGACGTTTAGGTGTCCCGAAATCTTGGCGCCATTCCGCACGCTAAGTTGCGCGTCATTGGCCGAAATTACGACCGGACCCGCCTGCGAGCGCTCCGCCGCCCGCGTACGTAGAGACCCCGAGCTCGAGTGGAAGGAGGAGAGAGGGAAGCGGGCACTTGGCGCACGCAGCAGCAGCGACCGAAGCGCCATCGTGGATTCGATTAGAAAATGACCAGACGATACCTTTGAAACAGAATAATCCGACGCGACGACTAGAATAGGCTGTTTGGGAGGATGGATCAAGACATGGCTACAATTGATTGCGACATGGCTACAAAAAGGCAACTTGGTACAGTACAGTGTAGTTGAAGATGCCGAGTCGGTTCCTATCTACATGTAGTTATTTCATTTCTGAGCTATTCCTCTCTCACTCATTGTACAAGACGATGGAGATGACGGAGATCGCGTACCTGGTTGTGAATGACGGAAGAGAAGGGCTTGTTTGCGTAGGAAAACACGAGAAGAGTCAAGTGTTGTGGCAAGTCATCAAGACGCAGCAAGGGTATGATGATGCCTTGGGTCTACGGATATTCCTCACCAAGTCGAAAGCGCGTCCATGGCTCATGCTGAAGCAAGAACACTACAGACAGATATATAACGGAGTGCTGCCTTTTGAACTTTTCCAGCTCATGAAGAGAGGAGAGGAATTAAGTTCCAATATGTTTTTGTCGACTTATGATTTCTCTAGTCCTGAGCAGACTGGAGAAGAAATCCACGTTCTCGTACAGAAAGTTGGGGGAAATCTTTGTTTGGAACCAACGTGGAAACCAGAAGAACCGTTTGAGTATTCTCTTGAGGCCCAACATTTGGCCTTTGTGGATCGACAAGACACTGTCAAGTCTCTTCTTGATATACACTACGTGAACTGGCTGGGAGCTCGAGGGCTTTCAACACCGAAAAAAAAAACCGGCAAATCCCTCTAGCCGACAACGTTATTGGGCTGGGCAAAACTGCATTCGCACTTCACTATATTCACCAGTGCAAGAAGATCTTGCAGGACGATGATGCTCGAGAGAGGATGCGCATCTCGTGCAAGTTCTTGACCGAGTTAAGCGAGTGCCGCACCATTCGGATATGCGGATTGCCAGGCCAGTTCGTCGGAAAGCGCCCACCTGGTACAGTAATGAACGAATTACTTGCTGAAGCTGTAACTCAGCAACTGGAGCTGGGACTTCGCCGGTGATGGACCTCACAGCCTCAGCAGCAAAATTTGCGACCAGTTTAGTGAATGCAGTGGGGACGATTTTTGTTGTCTTCGACGAAGTTGGTATTGCACTTCAAGAATCTGAAACTTCGCGGGATAATATTTTTTGAGTTTTGCAAGTACGTACTAGCACCATGGATGGCCACACCGAAAGTACATTTCCTCCTACTAGGTCACGCGTCGTTCTTGCATTCAATCCGGGAGGGATCGTGGAGCGGAAGTTTTTTCAATTTTGAGCGTTTGAGCTTGAATCTACTTCGTCCGAAAGATATTAAAGTGATGCTGCATGAGACGGTCCTTTCAAGTTTGGACAGGAGAAGTTTGTGTGAAGTCTGGGGATTGATTTCGGAAGAAGATCTAGCGAAAGCTTCGGAGTTGTTGTTTGCACTCTCGTCTGGTCATCCTCGAACGATAGCTCAACTACTGCTCAAGTACCCAGACCTTGCCAGCATCCAACGAAATGTGGTTGAGGGCCAATACCTTCGAGTTTCACCGATGGAAAAGGAGGAAGTGTGTCGTAATATTCATCAACGACAAGCAGCTCTGGTGGAATGGCTGGGTCAGGATGTGGACAAGTGCTCCATTGTTGACCTTACTAACGATGTGGAAGATGAATTTCTGGAGGACGCACCAGCCACAGACGTGCTAGGCGAGTGTCATCTGAGCTGGGAAGGGAGACTGGAGAAGGCTCGGCTTGTAGCTCATGAAGACACTTGGGGTATGATTTCCGCAGCGTTGCGTCCACTTCGAAAGTATGTAGCGGGCTTTGGTCATGCACAGAGGATCACACCTTTAAAACGTGCAGAATTCTTCACGTGGTCCGATTTGAAGCGCTTCCAGCAGCTCTTTGTTGACGAGTCAACCCCTGCGAACGCTCTACCATTATTTTTTGGACAGACAAGGTCATTCCGTGGGTTTGAAGATGTGTGTATTCCGACAGATGTGTATCCGCTTCCCAGAATTACAACTGATGAAAGTATCTGTACCATCAATTCGGAAGAGGTTTGCGTCCTACAGGAAACAGTCCACATTGCAGCATTGCCCGAATTGATGCTGGCAATCATCGGCGATGTGATTGATATCGATACACAGAGTCTATGCCTCAAGTCTCAAAAAGATGGTTTTCTTCCGGATGTTCTGTTTGTGGCTCATTTGGGTGACACTGAACCAGAACTTCGGTCAAAACGTCAGAAAGTAGCAACTATATTTCGCAAGATTTTGTTGAATCGCCCAAACTCACGAACATTAACTTTGGTCTAGCAACGAGAACTGGGGTTGTTGTCGGGAGAATCCAGATTCTCGCGGAATGCGTGAAATTCAACGAGATGTTCCGAGGTCTCAGTGCCGAAGCTAAGGAGAAGTTTGGTGCGAGGACGAATATGCTCATCGTTTGCGCGACCGAGTACACCGAATAGATCCTGGAAATGTTTAAAGGGAACGCCTCCACTCGCTTCACTTTGCGTCGGAAAGACAAGAGTGAGCATGTGAATGAAGTGCTTTTGCTGAATTTGACGACGAAAGAATTGCGATGCAGCTTTTTCGGATTCGAGAATGCACCGGATTCGGCAGACATTGTCGAGAAGATGGTCTGTGTTGGTGCGTATAACCTCTCCTCTAATTGAAGCTGATCATTCATGTTCCCTCCTAGGTTGGTGATTTTTTTTGTTTTACGTCTTTTACTTTCCGGGCATTGAAAGTAATCCAGAGTTTAGCGATTCGATTAGATGACGAAGATGACATACGCTACACAACAAAAAGGTGATAAACAACTAGTTGCCTGTCTCGGAGATGATCAGGACTTTAGGCATCAAGCAGTCGAAGTTGCTGGTGTGGATGTTTGCAACAACTCCGAGGCGAGTTTGGCTAGGGTCTGCATCGTGCAGTATCCTTGGTAGAAATGTTGTTGTGCGCGACACCGTCGAGTGCACAGACATTACCGACGACCTCACCATTGGCAGCTCGGAGCGGGAAGCCGGCGTAGAATTTCACGCCCATGTCGTCAATGCACGGCATCTTGGCGAAGCGCATATCTCGTTGAGGGTTCTTGATCACCAGTGGCTTCTCAGCGTACACAGAGTGCATACACGGCACTTTATTCCGAGGGAGGTGGTGTGCTTCTGGCGATAAATTGTAGTTGCCAACGGCGTGGAATTGTTCGTCATCGATCATGGACACGACGCCGATCGGACATCCAAGTCGCTTGGCTGCTACTTGTGCGATTAAATTCAACGCGGATCGGTCGTAGTCAGGCTGCAGAGCGCCCGAGTTCTTGATGAATTCGACGCGACGCGCATCTTTTTGAGCCTCGGGCATCGGTGCCAACGGGATATCTTTGTTTGACACTTTTGATGCGTCGAACTCGTACTTGTAGTCTCTTGTGCGGTCACTCACGTCACAAGCATCGACTGTGTATTGCAGTCGAGATTTGGAAAGCTCCTTGTTCACATGATTCTCGATAGAGGACAACACGTCCTGCACTTGAGTCTTCTTACGACTTGTTTTGCGTTTGTGTTTGGGCTTTGCATCTACAGCAGCAGACTGTGATGATGCCGAAGAAGAAGACGAAGACGAGCTGGACGAACTACCAACAAGAGCTCCAAGAATCTCTAACGCTCGACTTCGAGTCTCTGGGTCGTCCGAGCACAACTGATCTGATCTGCCAGATTTTCATCCTCCGACTGCATGGACGACTCACCGTCGCTGCTCGCTGAGCTCAAAATTGAGCTCTCCGACGGCAGCCAAGCTTCGGATGGAGTTTCTACGATGATGGGACCCAACGCCGACACCAAATCTTCGTCGTCGAACTTGCAAGCGTCAACTCGCACCACACACTGTCTGCAACAGCGATTCTTTCGGATCTCGCCAATTTTCGCTTCCACTTCGTGAAGATCGGAGCAGTCTCCACAAACCATGTGACCGCATAGCTGGCAGTAAAAGTCTCGACGGAAGAAGTGGAAGTTCTTGTTGCAGATTGAGCAGTATTTCTCTTGCAGCGGGTCTGCGTATTCTTTCGGGAAGTAGATGAAGGCCTGGAAGCCGAATCGACGACAACGAATGACTCGCTCGAACTGTGACAGCGACTCGGTGAGCATTCGCATAATGTTTCTTGCCTCGGGATTCATCGAAGCCACACGACGACGAGTTAAGTCGATGTTGGTCGGTCGGAGGCATACGCGTGAGCAAATATCTGCGTACACTGGCGATTGCTGCCTCCAGGCTGCGGGATGAACTGTAAGTCAAAACCAACTCCAATGTGGTCGATTTCGTGCCGCAATGGCGAAGACTCGATGCTTTGAAGCACTTGGTCGTGAACGTCTTTCGGCACTGTTTTCATCAAATGCACAGCACGCTTCTTGTCCGGGCTCTGGTGTGTGTAGGCTGCAAAAATGAGTTGTTGAGTTCTGCTGCGGCGAGACCGCAATCGCACTTTCAGTCTTGAACTGGGACTCATTGTGGTCGACATGACGGAGATTGCTCCTTGGTTGGGGAGTTTGTTTTCAATTGGTGCGCGTTCGTGGTCTGGAGAGTTGGCGTCGACTGCAACGCGTTGATGGAAAAGAACTTGTCCACTCTTGAACTGCTCCCCACACAGAGCTTTCATGGTGGCTTCGTAGCTGTCCGAGTCCCGATGCAACAACACACTTAAAGCTTCGTTCAGATGACACCGCAACTCGGTCTTGGCCGCCACCGCATCGAGAATGTCGAGATCGTCGTCCAAATCCACAGTCGAGTAGTAGGGCTTCAGTTCTGCAAAATTCACGCCGCTCTTCCCGTTTCGGTGCTTCCATCGAGCACCTTTGGCGTTGCCACGCACAGCGGCGTCAAGTTTTGGCATCGTGGCGACAACATCGTCGCAGATTTCTTGGTCTGAGAAGACCAACTTGAGTCGCGAGTCGCGGGTGTCTCGCACCTTCAAACCGCTTGCACCTTCCGAGAGAGATCGAGTGACGAGATCGGAGTTGTCGTCTTGCGAGTCGAGGTTGCTTCTTGACACCCACTGGTCCTTGAGACTTCGAGTACTCATCATGGTTGTTTCAGGACCGAGCGTCTGCTTTTGTGCCGGCAAATTGCCAAGTGCGCTTTGAAAGTTGTTTACGAAAGGTGGTGGCGAATGGCCAGTGGCATTTTCAAGATCGCAGTTGTGATTGTGATCATCCAGTCGCGAACATGGCGAATGGGAGAGTTTAACGTGGAAAATACAGCAGGAAGTGATGTGTTTCGCCTGCTCGGGTACGAGATGAGTGTCGTCCGGCACTCTATGCAGAACAGCAGACTTTGTCAGCAACACACAAAACACTTGGCGTAGCTGATGAGAGGAGAGCTTCCCGAGTCCGTGATGCGTGATGTGGTTCCAATACCCAAGATCAACCACTCGCATCTCGTGAGCTGCTGGGTAATGCATCGAGCTTAAGCTTAGAACGAAGTGTGCATGAAAGCAAAGCGACAGACAAGTCACTGTAACGTACACGGACACTTTACCATTCAGGACGATGCCATTCCGCCAAAATGGCTCAACACTCTCCTGAAGAAAGTCTCCTCAGATCCATTTTCTTCGCTAACGTCTGGATAAGCGGTCAACCTTGAGCAAACACGCAGCGATTTGATGGTCCATCTGGAGGATATGACCACCTGACCACAAAAGGCAACTTCAACATGACCACGCACTTGAACAGCATACAATATCCCACCCCATAGGTCATTGATGTATCGTACACAAGTAAATATGCAGACCATCATTCCCATAAAGTCAACACGTCATGCGGATCCCGACGCTGCTGCTGCTCTGGAACGCGTGTATCGCGGCCCAGGAGGCCCCCGAGCCCCTCGTAGAAGCCTCCACTGCCTCCTCTCCGTCCTCGGAACGTCTGGATCGCTGCGCGACGCTCGGATTCGACGCCGACGCGCTGGACTGTCGACTTTGCGACGAGTTGTCGACTTATCTCACAAAGTCAACCGCCACTAAGTCAACAAAAGCTGAAGCTGTTGACTTAGTGACCAAAGAGTGTCAAGACTGCTGCTCGGATTTGAGCAAAGTGCTGGAGGCAGAAGGACGACGCTACCCTTTTGCTGTGCTGGCACTAAGTCGACGTCGACTTAAGAGGTACCCGAAAGTGGCGAACTTTGTGGAGCACCAGGCCGAGCAGATCAAGGGCCTCGACATCCAGGAAACGCACAACCGACTGCCGATGTTGCAGTTCTTTGATGAACAAGGGGAGAAGGTGGAGGAGATCAGGTAGGAACTTTTAGTTTATTATGTTGTGGGGAAGATTTTTTATGTTTTTTCTTTTGCTTTTTATTTGTCTACAGTGTGGCTCATTGGGACGAAGACTCCATTGCCGAGTTTATTGGGAACAAGCTGTTGGCTGAGGAGGTGACGGAAGGGGACGAAGTGGTGGAAATCGTGGAGGAAGTGGTGGAGATGGAGGTGGACGCAGACAAGCCGTGAAGTGCAGGTTTGACGAGGAGGGAGCCGAAATGAAGTGGAAGTGTCTGGTTTATTATGTTGTTGGTGCGTTAGTTCTGTGATTCCGGACGTTCAGAACGCTCCGAGTCGGTTGAGCTTCGGCTAGAGCTAGGAGTTCTGGATGAGGCAGGTTGCTGTTGCTGGATGCGTGGTGTTTGTGACGTTAGGTTGATCGAGTAGTGCGGTTTCTTCCGTAAGTTACTTGGTCGGCATGGATGTCGAAGAATATTGCCGGTCGTAGAGCTGTGGTTGGAGGCATTTTCTCGTCCTAGCGCAACTGGAGACGGTCTGTTCGCCTCGACATCCTCGGTGCTATCGTCGCCTGATGCCTCTGGGACTTGCAGATCGTCTTCGCAATAAACGTGCAGGATTCGCGAAGTAAGTGCTGGCAATGGCACGAATCGATGAAAGGCCTGGAGCATCTCGAAATCTTCTCTGGAAAGAACCATTTCGCAGTCAGCTGGAGTTAAGTCGAGGTCATCGTCGTCACTTCCTGCCGTCTGGCTGCGGATTTCTTGCGCTCTTCTCATTGCGGTTGTGAGCTGAAGTGCTTGACTGTTGTTGATGTGCAAACGACAATGCGAGCAGCATCGCCAAACTCCCTATATATCTCTGTGTTATGTTCTGACCTAAATATCGTTTGTGATGCCAAGGATAGATGGCGCTGGTGTTGCTGCCAGCTTCGATGTATTGTATGGGATTGTGTTGGATTGAGACACCACTAACAGCAGATCTGGTCGGTGCAAGGAAGTAATATGCATTCATTGTTACTGATTTATTATGGAATTTGTTTTAGGCAATCTGGGTCGTGGTGTGTGGCGCTCGGAAGAACCGATACTTCGTGTCGAACGGGAAGGTTAAACTGCCTGGACCCTTTGCTTCTTGTTCAGTAAGCGCTCGGGTAATTCGCTGCGCAAGAAGCTGCGACGGGTACTCAACCAAGTGATATGACGCCGAGCAGAGCAGAAGAATGAGTCCGAAGCGCAGGAAAAAGCGGTCGTAGTACATGCTGGGGTCTTTGCCGTAAATATCGCTGAAGACCACGAAGCTATGCAGCAGATATACGGAGAAGCTGATCTTGCCCCAGTATCGCAGCACGCTCCACTCGAACATCGCCGAAATGCAAGACGGCAAGAGCATCTCAATCACAATTACCAGCGTCACGGGGACACTGATGAAAGAGAAACCTCCGTCGTCATGCTCTTTGTTGTGCACCCAGTGGAAAAACATCGTTGGCTCTGCTGGACTACCTGGAGCCGAATTTCTGCGGAAACACACACTGAGGACCAGTGCGGCAGCGGCATACTCGACGGCTCGAGTGGCGAGTCTTTGCAGTTTGCTGAATTCGAATCCGGTCGCCTTCATCCAAGTGTCGAGTTTAACGAACAAGGTGGCCGCCATAGATCCCGCGAGGAACGTCGGGAAGTGAGGCATCAGAGGAGAGTGGCTTGACCGACGCTCGTGCAATCCCGCGTAAATGATCCACGTGTAAAGGGGAATGAACGGCACCCACCAGATGCGACGCAAGTTGAGCACTCCGAGCACGAAGATTGGAAGACAGAAGTAGTACGAGATCTCGAGTGGCAGCGTCCAAAACACGAAATAACGGTGGGGAAAGCTGAACGTGAGCACCTTGAACAAGTCGAAGTGTCCACGCTCCTTCACCAGGAAGTACTGCTTTTTCTCCTCAAACGGCAGCAACCAGACGATGAGCACGACAACCGCGAACAACGGATACACTCGGAAGAAGCGCTTCGAGAAGTAGTCGGCGAGACTGAAGGCCCATTTGCGGTAGCTCGCTTTCTGAGCCAGCATCCGCATACTCTTTTTCATGAAAATCATCGTCAGCAGGAACGACGAGAGCACGAAGAACGAGTCCACTGCGCAAGCTCCGAGATCAAGATCGTGCAGGTATTCGCGCGAGTGCTGACTCACGACCAATATCGCAGCCAAACCTCGGACGCCATCAAGGAACAGAATCTTCGACGGCGCTGCAGCAGGTTTGGATGGTTTGGACACTGGTTCCACGAGCTGCTGCGCGTCTGAAACGTCTTGAATGTTGAGAGGAATCTCGTCCAGCACAGTCGCCCCGCTGCTTGATTTGGAGAAAAAGCCGCTGGTTCCCTCGCACACGCCATGGCGGACCATGATGCACTACGGCTACGTCGGAAGAGCTACCGGGTGAGCTTGACTGCTCAATTGCTTTTCGTCGAATGAATTATATCGAGCAGCTCCGCATGCCTATGGAAAGCTTGGACATCCCAGATCTCCGTTACCTGAGGCTCATCCACTGCGAGATTGGCAAGTCAAAACGATCAAGCGTGGTTCGATGGGATTCACCGTCCCATGCAGGAATACGAAACTCAAAATACTGTTCATGAATGCGACCGTGAGCTGCGGTGGTTTCGACGAAAGTCTAATGTGAACACTACTGCCATGGAGGTTTGGTGGAACGTGTTGTTTAGCTAAGCTCATGAGGTGGCAGCGACGAGAATTTGAGGGCAATCATTATCTCCACAGGAATGCTTACCACGACGAAGACGCTGAATTTGATACTGGCGAAGCTACAGGAGCAACATCTCAAGTTTTTCGTCTTCGGTGGGATGATGCGATGCTTAAGTCACTGCTGACCAGTTTTCTCCATCGCATGCTTCGCCGTCCAAGTTGCACCGGTAATTTCACTCTCGTGGTGGTTACAACGAGTCAAGGCAAGATAACGCGCGCAGCTTCCAGGCAGCTGAACATCAACTTCTTCAATGTGGCCTTCAGCGTACAGCAAGGCCGATGAAAGTGCCGGTTTCCTGTAGTATATCTACTCATTATGGGTTTGCTGCTGTGTTGCATCAAAGGTAACGAGCTCCTTGTAAAACCCCGAGTTCGGCTGTGCTTGTGGTCGGACTCGGCGCAGTTCGTGAAACGCATGAGAGAGCGTCATGGCGTGGCGCGCGATGAGGTAAGCGAGGATAATCGTCGCGGACCTCGACCGCCCCATGAAGCAGTGCACGAGAACTTTTCCTCCCGAAGACAACGCTCTACAAAGAACCAAAGCACCCGGTCAGCCTGTGTACATGTACAATCAACAGACTGCAGCTCTCGTATACTTGTCAATGAAGCTCAGAGCTTCGTCGAAGAATTCCGATATCTTCACGGTGTTTAGGTCGGCCACCTCCAACCGCAAGTACGTGAACTCTTCCGGATACCTGGAAGCACAACCACCTCGTAAGTTTTCTTGTGATACGATAACGAAAGTCTCACTTACTTGACCGAGAGGCTTGGTGACACACACAGGATGTGCATGATTTTCGCCTGCTTCAGAGCTTCAAAGTTACTCGCAGCTCCGTACGAACCGATGAACAGTCCCGAGACGACATCCACTTCCACCTAAGCAAACACAAACCGTCGATTTAGCTCACCAAGCAGCACACTCGACCACCATAATGATACCAGCATGTGGTCGATCTTACCGGCAGATTGTCGTGGCTCTCGAACTTTTTGGCCATCAGCGCCTCGCGGAACTTGCGAAAGCCGGTCGAAGTCCTTTTTTCTTGGGCGCGACCAAGTCCTCGGAGGACGACGGACATGCGGAGTCACAATGTGGCGCAGACGTCTCGCGCCCCAGCCGACCATCTTGGGACCCAGCGGATGCAGCTGTGGAATCCTTGCCAGTCGCGCTGGTCTCCATCGCGTCCAAGCAGCACTGCGACAATAGGTTACTCACTTGCCCGGAGTACCGAACACGCCGAGTTTAGCGGCGATGCCACGCTGGACACGTCGGACACGACCAACCAACCAACCACCGATATGAATGTGCACAAGACGCGGCAGCGGAGACTTTGGCGTGGGAAAGTCTTGGGTGCTTACTATATTATGCTTAATACGCCTTCGTTCTATCCAAAGCGGACGACGCGTCCTCGAGAATTCAAAACAAATCACTGTACGACCGAGCTCGGGAGTTCGGAGGTGGTTTATATCGTGTCAGCCGGGAGCTTGACGGGCATGGCGTTGACGGCAGGCATCGGGGGCAGTTGGATCTGCTGCAGTTGCTGCAACTGCTGCTGCTGGAGCTGCTCCTGTTGCTGGCGCTGCGCCGTGAGCAGGTTGTGGTGCATCCGGCAGTAGCCCTGCTTCACTTGGCCGTTCTTGGTGCAGTTGCCGTAGCGGCAGCGGCGCGCGCCGCCGTGCATCTTGCACACGCCGCGCCACTGGGCCGACTTCTTGCAGCCTTCAATGCGGCAGCGGCGGCCTCCGCCGTGAAGCACGCAGTGGCCTCCGCCTTGGTCGCTCGTAGTGCAGCCGGGAGTCGTACATCGTCGGCCGCCGCCGTGCGCCTTGCACAGTCCACGCGAGCGGATGCCTTTGGTGCAGCCCTCGACCTTACAAATGCGGGTGGCCGTCGTGCGCTTCTTCCTCGGGAGAGTGGGCGGCGGCACCATTGCGCCGGCCGCAGCAAGCGGGTCGAAGGTTCCGGTCAAGCCCATCGTGCCGGTCGGGAGCGGCAGCGTGCCAGGCAGCGACGCTCGGTCTGCGGTCTGCATAGGCGGGAACATGGACGTCGGTGCCTCACTCAACGACGCAGCGGTCTGGCTCATGGTGAGCAACATGTCCGCCGAAGCGTTGGTCATGCCCATCGTGTTGCTGAAGTAGGTCGGCGCGTGCGTCTGCGCGCTCATGTCCGTCGAGTGCATCGGCGACGCGAAAAGGAGCTGTAGGCCCGGCATTTGCTGTCCGCGGGGCTGCGTCGCGTGCTGCGCGTTGACCGGCGTCAGGCCGGTGGGCATCTCCTGAAGCACTTCGCGGAGCATCTGCGCGTCCATGACAAGGTCCTCTTCGTTCGACCGCTGGATCGGCTCGTGGTGTTGCATCACCAACGGGTGCAGCGCCGGCGGCTGCGTGGGCTGGTGGTGCAGGATGTAGTCACCAAGCACCATCGGTGCTCCAGTGCTGTAGGTCGGCGTGGTCCATTGGGCCGCCGCCGACGTCGTCTGGTGGTCTCGCGGAGGCAGGAGCTGCTGGTAGTATCCGGTCGGCGTCGAGAGGCTGGTAGGCTGCCGCGGGGGCAGGTTGTCACCGGCGCTAGTATTAACATAGTAGTTGTTGCTCTGCTGGTCCAGCGTGAAGCTGGGCAGCGGCTGCGACGAGCTCGTGGTGGCATCCGTTGGGTTGGTGGCGATGCTCGTGGGCGAGGACCATTGATCGGGGCGCATTGGGTCCTCCGAAGCTGGTGGTGCTTTGAGCTGCGTAAGGAAGCTTGGGAACTGAAGTTCGGCGGGGCCGGTGCGCTCAGCAGTTGGTACCATTGGGGGTGGTCAATGCGTATCAAGATTGCTTATGCCGAGCGAAATCGGAAATGCGGATGGTGCAGCCGACGGCAAAGCCGAGCCGCGCCAAGCGTGTTCGGTTGTCTCCTGTTACGAATGGCGCGACGCCGATGGGAATCGGTGTTGCAGACTTGGCTAAGAAGAGAGACATACGGTGGCGGACCTTCGGTGCGGGGCGCGTGAGTAGCACGCGGAACCAGTGGAGATGCTTGAACGGAGACGCCGGATGTCTCCGCAGGCTGGTCTCTGCTTGGGAAGTTCATTCGGGGAGAAAAACCGAGCAGCCTCGGGGTGTGCCCCGTTTCCGGGGCACGTCTTTGGTCGACAGAGGAGGCGTTCGCTGTGCCGCCGCTTGGCTCACAGCGCCGCGATCGAGCAGCGCAACCCAACGCCGGCGAGGGCTCGAGATTACCAGGGTGGCGCCTCTACATGCCGACGTCCTTGCAGCCACGCGAGCGACAGATTAGCCGGTTGAGGCGATCGGCGCGACGGTGGTGCTCTCCTCAAGGGCCACACGATGTACAACCTTCAGTTGTTTTTGGTGCAATTGCAGATACCTAGCTCGCATAGGATTTTGGACCTGCGAGCTGAACGCGAGTCGACGGTGGTAGGATAGATCTCCTCTTTCGCGCGACGACGCTATGCTAGGACGTTTGTGTTCCTCGACAAGCAGCGCCACGCTGGACTTGCTGCTACTTGCGTGACAAGTTCATGACCCACAAATGTGCGCACGACCGACGGAGACGGGCTCCAGTCACTAGACTCAAGCGCGGTGGAACGCGCAGGCTCGCACTAGATTCCCCGCCTCCCGAAGAGCTTTTCGCGAGCTTATCGCAGGCGCTCGCTGGCCAAAAGCTCAGGTAAAAGCGGCCGGGCACTTCTGAGAGCAGTAATGGCGGCTTTTGACACGCGGCGCGCTATGCTGGTCCGGCTGTTTGGCGCTGTGTGGGCCCGAGCGGGGCGGACCACCGTAGAGGGTGCCCTCCCCCGAAATGCGACCACCTCTGCGCGAAAGCCCAACAAAAAGCTCAGCGATCGATAAACACGCGCGTGGATCGATGAAAGAGGCGGATGGGGAGATCGGGGCGTGTGTGGCTCGGCGGCGCCTTCAACTTGAGACCTTGCATAAGCCGCGAGAGTGTCCGCTCAATTGCACGAAGCAAAATGTTAAACGGACCGGCTCCGGCGGGGCACCTCGCTGCGTGAAAGAGGTTCGCGGTTTGAACGCGTCCCGGACACTCAAGTCGCAGCGTGACTACGGTCTGGGTGGAGGACTGTAATTGCCATCGCGGCTGAAGTTGTGTCGGTCTCAGCTACAGGTCTTGGCGATTGCAACAAGTGGGCCGCCGTGACCGACAGCGGTCTTGCTTAGCTGCAGAGTGCCAGGAGGTCTTTGCGTTTCGCTACCAAAGCAAAGGCGACCTTCACGCTATCGCAGAGCGGGGCCTACCGGACGCGCATAGTCCGACGTGCGCTTGGAGTGATAATGCTCGGCATGACCGGTTCTGCCTCGGCGCGGGGCGCGTTGGCTAATGTGCGCCGCGTGTGGCTCGCAGCGCGCGTGGCGGGTCTCTCGACGGGACCACTGGAGAAAAGGTGCGTGCCAACTCGGAGTAAATCTCACCAGAAGCTGCCCCAACCTACTTTCTCTGCAAACGCAGACCGGCAACGAAGTGGGACGAACGGGGCGTGCAACGTCCTTGTCCTGCGTGAAAAAGATGAGGAAGACGGGTGAGCAAAGGGCGCGAGGGTGAGTACGCTGCCAGCGACGCCGGCGTGACCAAACGTGCAGCTGAGTCAACCGCGTCGGCGAGATACTAGGTGGCAGATCGGCATGCGCCGCTAGCTGATCGCGGAGATTCGGCCGTGCTCGACGGCGTGGTGTCGCTACAAAAGAATTGGCCGCCTCGACAACGGGACGTCGTGTTGAAGCTCTCGAGTCAAACTCAACAACTCTGCACATCCGGACATCCGGGGCCTATCCTTTGGCACGCGAGCCGGAGGAGAGCGCTTGGTGATCACGATCGATCCGCGAGGATGGTTGGGGCCTTGTTTCTCCGCGGCGGTTTGTGGCGGTGTGCTGGCAACCGCCTTTTTCACTGAGAGACATCCTTGTGGAGGAACGACACGCTGTTGTTGACAAGCGAGCTTGTTGTGTTGTTCGCCCCAAAGCAGGATGAGCTCATACAGTCACTGCATGAAACCACAACCGTAGGGTTGCCATGAGCACGGCCTGCATCGTCTTCGATGCCGATCGTCTCGGAGAAATTTGCTCGTCTTTAGTGGCCGCTGCTCGAACAACGAGAGCGACGTCAAGGGATCGGATCTTGGGCGTGGGCTGCGCGCAGTTGTTGGGTCTGCCATATGAACGCCACCCAGCTGCAGCGACTTGATCACAAGAGACATTCGTTATGCAGCAGACACTCGAAGCATGTGTTGAAGTGAGTGGGGCTCATTTCGATGGAGCTAGGGCTTTCAACGTGTCATCGTCCAGACACTTACGAGCACATGCTCGAGGTCACCACAATACTCGACGCATGAATGCCGAAAACATGGAGGGCATGAGATTCCCTTGCCGGCGTGACCGGGCATCAAGCTCGTTGACACGAGTGCGTTCGGAATGGAAAGCCGCTCCTCTAGAGAAGATGAAGGACATCTTTGCACGATGTCTACTGTACTGGTAAGTCCTCGATGCACTGTGTAGAAGCCGCACACCAGCGGGGGGCGCCATCTTAGTCTGAGCACCACAGTCGATAGTACACGTCGTTCAACATTACATGCAGCGCAATGTGCGCTTCGTCTTTTAGCTTACAACCGTCAGAACACCATCTCGCCGTCGAGTTGAACAGGGGGAATCGGAGGATTTGCCGCGATTTGGATTGTGGTGGCTCGAAGTTGCATTGTTGCTACATGTATGCTTGACGCCGTTGATCGCCTCTACAGCAGTCAAGCCTTGACTCAAGGTGTCGTCGACCCAAGACCCGAGGATAGCCCCACTCGAGTTGACACAGAGAGTAATTCCGTCTTCTAACGTTAATTCAACGAGCTGTACATTGTTGTGCTACCTCGTCATGCACTGAAGCATCACGAACAGCGATTGACGCCTCTGTGAAGGCGCTCGGCCAAGGGCAGCAATGTTTTGAAGTAAAGTCCACGCACAACAACTTGGCGGTCTACAGTTTGAGGAACGTGTTGCGTCCTAAAACACAAGTCATAGGCTGCTGAAAAGTAGTTGGTTTACTATGGAGTTGGTTCGTATGTGTACGTGCCGTAGGATGGATCCTGTGTCCATTTGCGTTCGGCAGTCATGTGCTGCGCGGGGTGGCATCCTGGGCCCTTGCAATCGGTTTCTTGGCAGCAAACCCACCTCCCGGCAATTAACGAGCCTCCGACATAGTACGCAGTGTGGCGTCGGCACCCTTCAAGGCTTGCTGGAATGTCTGGAGAGAAGGCTGCTCCACAACGAGTGCACAACGTTGGCTTTGGACGTTCGACTCCACCTTCTCCATTGTTGTTTAAGCTCGTGCCAGTAAGGGCGTGGTGCAGTGTACTCGTTGTTGCGTAGAGAAGGAGACTGCCGTCGTATACAATCGACAGAGGAGAGTTTGTGCGCCTGGCAGCTAAACGTCGAACTGCTCCAAAGAGCACATCGGTCATCGGCACCCCACGAACACGGTCAGAGCGCATATCCAAGGCTAACACACGGCTCGGTTCGGCTGGCGTCTCTCGCATCAAACTCGGGTACACGTTGAACTGCGCCGTTCCAGCTACGTTGAAAACCCAGTCAGGCAGCTCCAGCGTCTCGGGGTCCTCCAAGAACGCAAATATCATGGGCTTCCGACAGCGTGCGGCGTACGAAAACTCGAGACGGCAGTTGACGGATGCGAGATACGCTTTCGTGAAGAAGACAACCATGCAAGCCACACTCTCCACGGCCGCTGCCATCGCGGAATTCACATTACCCTGCATATGACCGTACACATCGAACCAAGCTCGCAAATTGTGGACTTGACCCTGTTGATGGATGTCAAGAACTGTGTTTTGAGACCCCCACTGATACGAAAGCATCGCGTCAAGTTGCAGACCGACAATCGGGAGGCCGTCATTGTCTAGTACAGCGGGTGGGGGTGCAAACCCCATGCGCGTGACTTGGTAGTGAATATCTGAGAGGGGCTGCAGACCTTTGCTCTCCTCGGTTTCCTCCGCTGGTAGCAGAGTTTCAGGTTTCAAATGCTCTGTAGCCTCTGTAGTTTCGGCCTCGACAGCTTCTCGAGTTGTAGCAATCCCCAGCACATCGTGCAGCTCTGCCAAACTCTTACTTTCACAGTCGCCATTGCTCGACACACCATTTACAAGCTCCGAAACGCGGCTACATAGCGATTCCACCGTGTCACCGCTGAGTCCGAGGACCTGCGCTCGTTCCTTAGCGATACGTATCGTGGCTTCCTCGCGGGTGGCAACTTGGGAGTACTCCAACGTTCTCTGCGGCGCTGCCAGTAGACCGTTCGCACACGACACGAAGTCCGTCACCAGACACGAGTCTTTCACTTTGCAGGGGCAGTCCGGGATATCCGCGTACTTGGTCTCGACAAGCGCAAGGTTCGTTGCATCTACCTGATACCAGAGACGACCTGCCATCGCCAAAGCTAGCCAACCATAAAGTGGGGCACGCTGCTCTTTGATAGGAAGCAGAGGCTTCCCCATGCTAGGGCGTGCTCAAATAACTGGCGGAAGTTCCTCGCTCCGTCATCGCTGGCTGTGCAGGCTTCCGTGATGACAAAGACGGCAACATTTGCTGCTCTGAGTGCAGCGAGGTCGCTCTCCAAACTATGCTGACAGCGAGTGACTTGTCCTGACAGAGAGAATTCACCAGGAACAAGATTGTTGTGAGCAAACTTCTCCAGGATGCGCTCCGCTTCCCCATCGTCGTCATTGCAAAACGCAAAGAAAATCTGTGAAGACGACGACGTCTCCGTGACACTTCCATCGACGCTTTCAAGCTGTGTGCTGTCATCAAAGTTCACTTCCAAGCGTGACAGAAGCTGGTACTTCTCCGCCCAATAGGTAAACCTCTCCGACTCGGTAAACAACAACGGGTCCCATTGACCGAGAGCAAGACACACAGCGCCGATCGCCCCTGATGGTCGGGAGAAGAAGGTCAGTGGACCGGAGATGACTGTCTTGCGCTGGTCTTTGAGAAATGACAAGGTTTCGATGAGCTCGGAACTGCGCTGGAGCATCGGATCGATCGCCACAAACGCAGCTTGGGTCCGAGAAATCAACTCGGTGCGGTGTTGGCGATCACGCGGGTACACGTCCGTCACGGTCACGATGTCATCGACATTGCTGGGTTCACTTCCGCCGCACGCTGCTAGAAGAAGTGCTTTTAGTGAAGCTTCTTGGGAGGCATGACACACCATTAATGCGCGAGGTTTACCGCCTTCGCCATTGCTACTGGTGGACGCTGCACTCCCCATGACCTTGTTCTGGTTGAATTGAATTGGCAAATGCCAAGAAACTCCTCGTCGAGGCCTCTATACTGGGACGTTCAGGCATGATGCAGAGGCAACTGCTGCACTAGCTCATGCCTAAACAATTGAGTCCAATTCCAACGAACCACACTAGCTCGAGTCGCGCGTGAAAGTTGTCATCACTAAATGGCGTTCAAACCCCAAGTCGAGCTGTCGGAGCTGGTTTCAAACCGCAATGGCGTCAAATATCTCTTTCGTGTTGTTTACCTTCTATGTTGATTAGGCATTCGAACGCTTAGGCGCAAGAAGCTGAGGCGCTAGTCGATCCAGGAAAGCCAACTCGTCCTCAACGCTACCATTCGGGTGTACCATCTCCCACACCAGCAACACTCGGAGTGCCCGAGCGATTTCTCTATTCGCACCAGGCCCCAAGCGACTCTGCACCGTCTTGCCATCTAATCGACGACACCGACTGGGGTTGTCCTTCTGTGCGTCTCCATCGCCCTTGACATACACTTTGGCCATCTCCAGATACGCCCTTAGCATCCTTTCCTGCTCTTGAGTTATTCTGGCATCTTCCTTCGAGGTTGATGACAGGATCGAAAAAACTGAGGTAATGGCGGAGTTGCATTGATTCACCCAACCACCTTGCGCCTCCTTGCCATTGAAGCTACACGCGGACGTCAAGACCGTCAACGCCGGCGCGATGACGGAGGGGTATTGGGTCATCCACATAAAGCGCTTTATGCGGTGATTGACGCTTGCTCGCTCAACGTTGGTGTTAGCTTCAAATTCGCGTCGAGCGTCGGGGTACGTCGCAACAGCCTCAATGATCAAAGCCACGCGCTTTCCGGCAGGCTTGGGCCACTTCACGTGCACTTTGAGCATCTCCACAATTTCGCTGGAATCCAGGCCAGCAACAATCTCCTCCCGACGGTCAAGATACTCCAGTGAGCTCTCAATAATTTCCTGTTCGGCGACACCCTCAAACGCAGTCGAGCTCGTAGACTGACTCAAACTCTTGTGATCATCCGGGATAATCACAGGCAACGACGGGAGAAAGAGGGGCGTGAAGATGGCCGAGGCTGACTCCACATTTGAGATCTCACACGCGGCGAGGGCAAGCCGACTGTGCTGCAGGTACTTCAGGTAGTGATGTGCCCTCTCTTGAATAGACATCGTCCACTCTCGCGGCGGATACTGGAAACTGTTGTCCTCCTCCTCCTCATACTCTTCGCCTTCTCCCATTTTACCGGCCGTATCGTTGAACACCAGTTCTAACAAGTCGAACTTCCTCAGCAGATCAAACGCACGCGCCGGGTCCTTTCCCGAGAGCATTTTGCGCACTTCGATTCCAATCCGCTCGCGGCTGACCTTCCGTCTCATAGCCCCCACAATCTCCCGCTGCTCCAACACTGCCTTCTCCAGCAGCGGATCCAACGTAAACCCAAACTCACACGCGAACCTCAGCGCTCTCAGCACGCGTAACGGGTCATCGAGGAAAGTCTGGACAGGCTCTCTGGGTGTTCGAATGATCCCCGCCTTCAAGTCCTCGATCCCGTGACCTGTAAAGTCCTCCACTTGCCTCGTATGCAGGTTGTAGAACAAGGCGTTAATGGTCAAATCCCTCCTGCTGGCGTCGTCTTCCGGCGTGGCAAACCTGACTTCAGGCACACGACTGCCCTGGGTATACTCCTCGGCTCGGAGATGCACCAGGTCCACGGTACAACCCTCGATCGTCACGGTGGCCACCTCCAAATGCTTCGACTTGTCCGAGTTGGCCTTCACGACCCCCACGGAGCTCGGCGGGAGCTTGCGTTCGCGCTGGAACTTGGTGATGTACCTGGCGAACTTGGCGCCCATGAGGTTATCCAGCGCCACGTCAATGTCCTTACTCTCGGCGCCGCGCAATTTGTCCCGCACCCATCCTCCAGCCACGCGCAATTGCGTCTCGGGCGCATACAGTCGCTGGACGTACTCGAGGAAGGAGAAGAGCGAATCTTCCGCTGGCGTCAGAGATATCAACACGTTCGAGGTCCGTTCTTTGGCTGTAGGCGGCGGTGATGATCCGTTGTTAGAGGGTTGTACAGAGGACACGCTGGCAATGCTGCGTGCAATGGGGGAGCGACGGTAGCCCCCTGGGAGACGCACATGACGCGCGAGAAGCGACCGCATGGTGTTCCTCCGGATGACACGGATGGACGTAGTCCGTTGTGTGGCAGACGTACGATTGTGTGTTCAAACATGATATAGGCTAGTACAGCAAATATCGAATATATTGTACGTCAGTAAAGTACGACTAACCACCTAAGTGAATACCCGTACTACCTGTAGTCTACCACCAGGTACCACTGGTAGAGCGGCCAGTGTTTCCGCTGTGCGGCTGTTGGGGCGAGAGCTGTTGGCATCGCCGTCTCGACGTCGTGGTCTTGACGCTGTTGCTGCCCATTCTCGTGTCGGACGGAAAATTTGCCTTTTTCCCAAGTGTGTCCGCTCGCCCTCCCATAGACTCGCCGCCTCGAGGCCGCGATCATCCTACGATCGGCTTTAGAACCCCCTGGCACGAGGTTTCTACGGCAAAGTCGGTAGAGCTCCGTTGGCAACGTCTTGCATTGTCGATTGGCTCGTCGGTTGTGCGCCGTTTTCGCGTGGCTTCCCGTTCGCCAGGTGGACGGTGAGTCCCCATTTTCGAGAACCCTTTTGAGCACCGAAAAGTCTCGCTGCAACTTAGAAGACACGGCTTGATGCGGGCGCTTCGGTTCAGCGGACGCGCCGGATGAGCGGCCACGGACTCAGACGCGTCTGACTTGGGTCACGAAGTTGTGGGCAGCAATCGCCACCGTCAGCGCAAAAGATGGAGGTAGCTTCTGGTGGTTATCTACAGGATAGTTTTAAAGCTTTAGCGACACCTCATAGAGACTGCAGTCTTTCAGTGGACAATTTATGTTGCTTTTGTAAAAGCGCTCGGCAACTTTGCCGCCATCAGAGCTCTACTCTACTCGTGCTTTTCCAGCGTAGCACGGTCTGGAGCTCTTCACTTGTTTTGGACCAAATCTGCCGTCCATTGCGACCCATTTCTTCTGCTACGCGTCAAATGGGACGTGCGCAGCCCAGCTGGTCCATCCAGAAGGTCCGCTCCCATTGGCTGAAACGCCGATAGAGTCGGAACGGATGCGCTGACTTTATGGCTACATCGTAACAGATACCACGGGGATATGCTATCTCCCAGGTTGTTCAAACAGACACAGTACGCATTCCTGACTACTGCGACCTTTGGGAATCAATTCTCACATCGTCGCGCTCACGGCACAGCCACACGAGCAGCCCCATCAAAAACGTTGATCTCTTTGGACGCAGCAGGGCGGCACCAGGTGTGCAGTAGAGGTGCCGCTCGCCATGGCAGCTCACAGAGACTTTCGGACGGCAGCGCAGCATGCGGGCGCTCTTCCTGGGCGTGACGGCGCTGGCCCTCGCGACCAGCCCGGCCGCGGCGCTCACCGACAGTCGCGGCCTGAGCTTCGTGTCGCAGGACGCCTTCTGCGCCTACCACTGCAGCACGACGCACGTGGCGCAGGCCTATCGCCACTTGAGCGAGCAGAGCGAGTGTCTGCCGCACAATTGCGCGCGTTTCTTAGAGGACTTCCACAGCGCAGAGCGACCAGTGAGGCGGAGACTTCGCCCGGCGTTCGGATTCAGTGACAGCAACAGCACCAACCAGTCGGCGGTCGTGGGGGACGTCCACGCCGCGAGCGAGGACGGCAAGGACGTGACCATCATCAGCGTCGTGTCCTGCTCCAGTGTCACGGACGTGACGCTCAGCATCGGCGACCCCGAGACGGACGAGTTCGCAGACTTTTACCACGCCTTCAGCACGGCGTACGACGCCATGCTGGCCAGGAGACAACGCGACGTACGACGCGTGTCAGCTGCAGTTCCTGCAGAAGGAGCTGCTGGCCAATTACTCGTCGGACATTGACGATGGCGACGTGGACGTGATGGAAATCAAACCGACGCTCGTGAAGCTCAACGCCACGAGCGACGAGCTCCAGTGTTTAAGGGATATCAAGCAGATTTGGCCCGCCACGGCCGAAAGCCACACGCCCTTCTTGACGAGGAGTGATCAGGACGACGCCGCTGCCACGGTGATGCTGGTGCACGTGAGTGCGGCGGTGGGAGACGATATCCTCGCGCTGGAGTGCGTCGAAAGCGTGACGGTACTGCCGGCCATTTTGAAGCTCATGCCGTTCGCAAAGAGTTCGTACGGTTTGTCAAAGGACTCGACCAAGTCCAAGGAGGGGCCGGCACTGCTGATCAGATTGGCCAAGGTGGTGAACACGACGCAAGCGCTAACGAAACTATCGGCCGCTGTAACCAAGGCGACGGGGATTAAGAACTTGATCACGATGCAGAGCTCGACGGCGGAGAAAGGGGGAGTGTTGTTGCAGGCAGCAGTGGATGACTACGATACGTGGACACAGGCACTGGCGATTGTTCTGGATGACGAAGCTGTTGAGTGGGTGGATTTACAGCAGGTTGTGACCACAGGAGCTCTGCAGGGATTGGAGACTCCTGCTCTGGAGCAGCGGATGCTTCGTCAGCGGTTTGTGGAGGAACCCGATATTGTAGAGATGGGAGTCGAGCACACGAGTCGACGGCTTGGCGACTACGTGCAGGATCTGGTTGGTGTGAACATCATGCAGGAACACAACATCACAGGCAGCTCCATCATTGTAGGAATTACGGACACAGGGCTTTACATTGACCACGACCAGTTCGATCAGGAATCGCGCAACATGTACGACGACGAGGACTTGACAGCGCGCAAGGTGATTTACTATCAGACGTTCGCTAACGACGTTGACGAGTCCAAGGACGTCACTTGTGGCCATGGCACTCACGTGTCTGGGGTTCTAGCTGGCAGCTCATACAGCAAGAAGAACAGCGACCTAGGCATTGCGTCAAGCGCGCGTATTGCCTTCATGGACATCGGTAAACAAGAATCGACTTGCGCAGGAACGAGTGGCTGCGCTGTTTCTCTTGAAACTCCAGGCGAGGTGACCAACCTCATGAAGTCACAGGTCAACACGGGTGCCAAGATTTTCTCCTTCTCATGGGGCACAGGAGCCAACGACTACAACACACAGACGGAGCAGGTGGACGAATACGTCTACGACAACCCGGAAATCCTCATTGTGGTTGCTGCAGGAAACAGTGGCGACGATGGCAGCTACACCATCAGCAGTCCGTCAGGTGCCAAGAACGTCATTTCGGTCGGCGCTAGCCTCAATGCAGCCGCCTCCTTCTCCTCGACCCCGTGTCAATCGGTGCTAAACGAGAACACGGTGGCGTCATTTTCGTCCGTTGGCCCGACACTAGATGGACGACTAAAACCTGACCTTGTTGCCCCCGGCATGTCAATCACCTCATCGCAGTCCGAGAAGCCAGGTTCGACGACAAAGTCCTCCTCCGTATGCTCTCTCCAGGGAACGTCGCAAGCCACACCGGTCATTGCTGGTATGGCAGTGCTCATCTACGAGTGGCTGCGTGATGGCTGGTGGAAGAACGGCGTCGCTGACCCTACCTACGGCATGGACACCATTCCTGCTTCGTTGATCAAGGCGCTGCTACTGCACGTGGTGAGTCAATGTCCCGCCGTCTTATTGAACCCAGCACCGGTGTTACGTCCTGCGTGGCGTTGGAGGCTGCGGCCAAGACGCTTACTTCCTACCCCGACTTCAATCAGGGATACGGCAAGCCGACGATGCTCAATTTGGTGTCGTTCCTTGGAGACAACAACTCGACTTCTTCGTCGACGACTAGCAGCAACACTATTTACTTTTTCCCGAATTCTTCGGCTGGTTCCGAGCCCAGCGTTACTGAAGGCAGCGAGGTGACATTCCACTTTATGCTCACTGCCAGCGTCAACCTGCGCGTGACGGTGGTATGGACTGACCCTCCTGGATCCGTTGGCAGTAAAGCTGCCCTGCAAAATGATCTGGATCTGACGCTCAAGGTGGCCAACACGACTGCTGTCTTCTACCCGTTGTCCGGCAATGGCTCGCGCGACTCCGTGAACAATGTGGAAATGGTGGAAGTCTCGTATGATGACGTACTTGACGCCGTCACGGAGGCTGGTATGGTGGTGGAAGACGGCTACATTTACGTGCAGGCTGTCGTAAGCGGCCACAGTGTGAAGGCCGGCGAAAACGCGACGACAACCGGCCAGAAATTCTCCATTGTGGCGTCGTCTACGCCGTCCTCGACCTCAATGACGTCGGCCGGAGCAGGAGACTCCGAGTTCTGGCAGCCGTGGATGACGATCGGAGCGATTGTTGTTTGTACATTAGCACTGCTCTTCGTCATTGCGTTGGTGTGGCGCATGCGCGTGACCATGAAGGCAGACGATCTCAAGGGCGATCACACCACTCCATCCGCAGCTGCTGCGCTGACTGGTGCCGCTGGAAGAACTAGAAGTCGTCGTGAGCGCAACAAGAGGAGCAATGGTGAACGCACCAGTGTACCGCACATTCACCCCAACTATCGCAACGTGGACGCCGGCGGCAGTAGACGGCCTGCATTAGAGGAACCGGTTGGCAGTCGACGTGGTGCAGGCGCGTTTGATCCTTCAGCTGCCGCGGTGCGTGAGCCCAGTCGACGTGCCGGTGCCGCCTTTGATCCTTCAGCTGCTGCTGTGCGTGAACCCAGTCGGCGTGCCGGTGCTGCGTTTGATCCTTCAGCCGCCGTCATACGTGAACCAAGTCGACGAGCGGGGGCCCCATTAGAGCCTCCAATGCCCACCTCTGCGCGTAAAACTAGCCGCCGCGCTGCTGCCGCGTTGCAGGCTGCGGGTGTTCCCGTACAACCGCCATCCCGTCGAAATCGAGACGGCAATGATCGCGGACAAGAACGGAAGTGCAGTGACGGTCAAGAACGAAAACGCAGTGATGGCAGCGATGGGGAGCGGAAACGCAGTGACCGAAGACGGGAGCGCAGTGATCGCACCGGTAGTGATAGGGCTCGTGAACGAGAACGCAGTGACCGCCCTGATAGCGATCGGGGACGAGAGCGAGAGCGCAGCACAAGGAAGAATGAGCCTGTCAAGGCACATTCGACGCGGCGCAGTAAGCCCCCCATCATTCTGTACGAGTGAAGCCCAGTATGAGCTTGATGTGAGAGAACTGTGTTGCCGTCTCGCCCTTCATCCAGATCGGCGCGTGATAGAAGCCCGCCGCGCCTTGCTCAGTGGATTATGGTAATTGTCAACGTGTCAAGTTTTGTTCAGTAGAAACTTGGTTATCATTGTTGCGGTCCTCGACTTGCTGCGTTGTAGTTGTAGTTGTCGACGGTGTCAGCGTTCCGTGTGCTACGACGACACCTTGACACTTCAGCAGCACTCGACCGGGTTGTGCTTCACTCAAATCAATTTTCACGAACCCTGCACGGACAGGTGTTGGCTGGTACCCAGTGAGCGTGCGCTTGTCCAGAATTAGGGGCCAAGTCCACAATGTGCGCTTCCGGTGACAGGGTCCTCGTTGATGCCAATGCTCGGCGCGAAGAACCGACTCAGAAAGTCCGCCGAGTGGTTTAGTGTGCTTTGGTCGTCATGGCAAACCTACTGCAATGGTAAAACTCGAGTAAGTCAAAACCTGTACGCGAATATGAACAGGAGGACAACTGCGGACTCACCCGCTCTCAATCTCTGTAATTCGGCGATAGTCCGGCTTCAGTGCGTCAAATGCAGACTTGGTCACGCGCACGATCACATCGTTCCATGCCAGTTGAGCATCGAGCACTTCGGTCCGAACAATGCCCAGGGCGGCAGCGATTTCATCAAGCGAAGTACTGGGGGAAAGAGGAGCTAACGGTTTGATCGGGAAGTCCATGACAACGCGGAACTGCTGGTCCGTCGCCACTTCATACCGACAGACCAGGACGGTTGTCCTGCATAGCATCACGAGAGTGAGAACGCAAGGAATACAAACACTGGTATGATAGCATGTGTTGCGTACCGATTGTAAAAGCGAACAGTCTGCGTCGGAAGTACGAGGGCTCGATCCAGCAGAGCGACAGCGGTCGACAGTGTCCCTTGTCCACATAGTGTTAGCTCCACAACCGACGAGAACCACTTGATGTCGTACTCGACCACACCGACATCTCCTGATCCTTTTCGTGGTGAAGCGAATGCCGTCGCATTCAGGTTCTTCTCCCGGGCGACCTGCTGCATCCATGTCGGCGCGCCTTCCCGATGAAACTCGGTCGGCTGTAGTAGAAACACCGCCGCCGGGTTGCCCTGAAATGGCTCGCGCGTGAAGGCATCGACCTGCAACATGCACCAACAGGTTGGTATTGTCATAAGAACGATTCCGCTTTTTTCATTCATGCAACGGCTGCACTTCGTACCTGGAGAAAAGGGATACCGTCCTCAAGCCCCACAACGCGCTGGGCCATCGTCATGAAGAGCGAATTGGCAAGTGCCTCAACTTTTGCCGAGCGATGAAATCAAGTCCATCATCTACTTTGAAATCGTGACGGTGCGTTGCATCGCCTTGCTCCAACGTTGCAATCTACCGTGCTAACCCTCTGTTCAATCTCGTAGACAATCGCCATGATCATGGGGCTCCTCGCTGCTAACATCGTCAAGCCGGGCAGCGTCGGGCTCGTTGAGGGCGAAGCGTACACGTCGACCAGCTCCACCTTGACCTTCGAGACCTTCATCGAGCACCTGACGCCCAAGACGTGGGGCGAAATGATGGGCGGGTCAGGGTCGTCCGAGCTGCTGCAGGTGCTCGTCGCCTCGATCCTCACCGGTGTCGCTACTGCATTCATCCGCGAAGAGCCCAAACGGCTCATTGTCGACTTCGCCCGTGCCGTCATGGAGATGATGTTCAAGTTCGTGGACATTGTTATTTGGTCGGCCTCGGTCGGCGTGTGCTTCGCGGTTGCCAACTCGATCGGCAAGAACGGTTTGTCCTTCCTCTCCAGCTTGGGGGCTCTCGTGGCCACCACGTACGGGACGCTGGTGGTGCTCTTCTTCGTGCTCTTCGTACCAATCTTCATGTACTTCAAGATCAAGATCCCCGAGTTCTTCACCGCCATGCGCGAGCCGTTGGCCATCGCGTTCAGTACATCGTCCTCGGAAGCAGCGTTGCCGAAGGTCTTCGAGTGTCTTGAAAAGTATGGTGTGTCGACGCATGTTTTGGCGTTCGTGGTGCCCTTCGGGTACTCGTTCAACCTGGATGTAGGGGCGATGAACTTGGCATTGTGCTCCATGTTCGCGCGCAGGCAGCAGGCGTCCACAAAACGGTGGGGGGCAAATTGTCATGGTGCTCATGATGATGGTCTCGTCCAAAGGCATTGCCGGCGTGCGCTCGGCCAACATCGTCGTCTTGGCGTCGACCATCACGCAATTCAACATCCCGTCGTGGCCGGTGGCGTTGGTTTTGGTGGCCGACTGGGTCTCCGACATGGCGCGCACGTTCATCAATGTCACGGGCAACTGTTTGGCCGCCACGGTGATGGCCAAATTGGAGAATGAGTTTCGTACTGAGGCGTGGCAGCAGAAGCAGACTCAACACCTGCAAGACGAAGCAGTGACCACCTTGAAAAGGTGAGCGTCTCCGCTCATGGTTCCACTGATTAGAATGCTACGAAAACTCCCAAGGTATCGACGTTCACTACCACTCAGCATAGCAGAGCTCATAGCAGTGGACGAAGCTGGCATGACTGCAGCATTGTTTTCATCCCAGCCAGTGCCGAGTACATACTTTCACAATTACTATTTGGGTTTCTGTTGTCTGGCAATTTCCTACGATACATTGTCCACAATAGCTTAGCAATAATTGGAAATGGACAATACATAACGTCCACCTACGTCTCTCCCGCCTGGCCCTTCTGGATGCACAAGACGTGAAATCCTTTCACCGGCGTCACGTTTGTCAGAAATTGCTCGGCTTGCGTACAGTCCACGCGGACACTCTCGCTGATGCCCCCGAATGTGGACAACAAGTGCAACACCCTCTCTTGCACCTGAGAAGGGTCCACAAGCGCCAGTCCCGCGGCCACCACAGCGACCAACGCGGCCAAGACGGACGCCCACGGGAAGGAGGAACGGGGCGTGTTCGCTGGCGGCATATTATCATCGATTGCGACTCCACGATCGCCAATAATTGGCCGAGGACAATCCGACCAATGTCGGATACAAAAATCGGCAAATCTACTACAGCCCATGATTTATACACTATATTTTATACATGATTGAGTCCATGCCTGGGCATGTATGTAATTAAAAATATATTGCGGTTTAAAATACAGGCGCCAGAGCCAGTCATCATTCTGACACGTGTCACGAGAAGCGCGGACTGCTCGCCACCCCTCCCCTGCGTGGCCTGGCAAGGCCCCAAGAACCGCGAAGACTGTCGGAAGCAGTGCTACGCCTCCCCCTTCGTCCTCTACAGGTAGTGTGACTTCTCATCCTCGTTTGGCTATGTTCTAGCACTCAGGGTGCAAGCTAACGCCTCGGGATACTATCTCTGCCGCGAATAAGCTGCCGAAGCCCCGCTGCAGGAACCCCTTCGTCGTTCCAGTCTCCCCCGGCCCTCTCCAAAGCCCCAGGAGTCCTCCTGCTCAGGTCTGTGAGGTTCGTCGCGTACTATGGACCGTACACATACAACGTGCATGCTTGCTGACTGATACTTCGCGTCTGTGTAGCATCTAGATCGCGCCTGGAGCCGTCCTACACGTATCCAAGAGCCAGAGGCCTGCCAGCGCGTGTCTGTAAGGACCCCAGCGTTTTGGTGGTGGTGTACGCATTTGGCGCATGCTCGCTGACTATGCCTGTACGTTTGTGCCATCTAGAGCACATTTGCGAGTATTCTAGCGCACGTCTGTTGCTGCCATCCACGTACGTTCAATGCCAGTCATTTGTGTAGACGTACTGATCGATCATCATGCTAACATGTTTCTTACATGTTTCCCCATGCTTTGCTATGATTTGATTTCCAACAGCAACATGGTGCGCACAAAGAATACCGCGAGCATCTTACGAGCGCTGAATATCGAAGCTACGACCTCCTCTAGCAGCAGCGAAGCCGGAAGTGTTGCCGATGACGTTGACCCACCGGCATCAGCAGAAAGTTTGATGACGAGTGAAGCTGTACTCGATGGCGTGCCAAACGCTCAGAGCATGGAGGATATTGGCGGGAGATTCGAAGATTGGGAAAACGGTGACGCTGCCCGTGGTCTGGAAGCGGAAATTGACGAGGACGAGGACGATGCTGCCAGCGATGATGCTCCATTCAGCTCTGGCGCTGATGATGACGATTGGAGCGACGAAGTGACCGAAGAAAAAGAGAGCAGCGAAGCCACGTCTTCGACATCGCGTAGCAGCCGAAAGCGTGCTATAACAGACTGTGATGAGGAACTGTACTATGTACCTGCACTGCAGAAGTACCACAAGACTTGGAAACACTTGGATCGCTACTTGAAAACGTATCAGCGGGACACTGTGACGGTGATTGCCATCTGGGAAACTCAGAATGTTCGTCTGCGCAACCAGCAAATTGCACGGATGAAGACGCACACTGGCAAACCTGCTTCCGAGCTGCCGCTGGTACCAGAACAGCTGGACCCGTTTCAGTGGGTTTATATATGTACTCACGGGTGGAAGACACGGATTCGGTCGAAGGGGCTTAGGCCACGGCAGAAGGTCAAAGGTGCTGGCTGCCCGATGCGCTTCAGAGCTCAGTTTGTTCAGCGACCGAGTGGTCAATGGAGGATCGAGATCAAGCAAGCGTTTTATGGACACAGCCATCCTGTATCCGAAGAAATCTACAGAACATATCCTTCTGTGCGTCAGATCCCGAAAGACGCGCCCATTATGAGTGATTTGGAGCTGATGGTCGCGAGTGGCAGCAAGGCTAGTCGCATTTACGACTACACACGCGAGCGGACCCTCACTACATGCAGCTGAAAGACGTCTACAACCTTATTGCCAAGATCAAAAGCTCGGGTGCGTTGCACGTGACTTGCTAATGACGATTACCTGTACGACAACTAACGCATGTTTTGTTTAGGTGGCAAATTAAGCGATGAAGATTTGGTTGCGGAACTCTTGGTGAGTTTCGAGCTAGAGGCGCTAGGAAATGTGGCTTCGGTCGACGAAAACTCGAGTGGGCAGGCTGCTGTCGTGACCATCAGTTCGCAGCACATGCGTAAGTTGTACAAGCGCTTCCCGGAAATACTGCTTGTAGACTGCACCCACAAGACGAACAGGTGTGTGAGGGACCCAACCATGTTTCTGGCATGCATTGCCCATGTTTCAATCCGTGTTTTTAAATCCATGTTTTGACCATGTTGTGATATGTTTTTCGTTGTTGCAGATATAACTACCAGCTTCTGACTTTGATGGTAATGGATCAGTTTGGGCAAGGACAAGCGGTGCAGCACTCAGTGATTGAGCGAAATGCTGATTGGCATATGGAGAAATCGCTGGAGCAGTTTCAGGCCGTCAATGACTGGGAGCAGACGAGAGTTATCATGGTCGACAAAGACCTGAACGAGATTGAAGTGCTTCGAGCGATGTTCCCCGGAGCACGGATATTGATCTGTCATTTTCACGTTATAAAGTGGCTGAGCGGCGCAATTCGGGGTGATAAGAAGTACGGGACCTATTCAAGCGAGGTGCTGCAGCAGATGGATTTTTGCGTGTCGAACATGGTGTACTCCAAGTCAGATGATGAGTTCCAACAACACTTGGCCGAGTTCAAGCATCTTGCTTGCTGTGATAACCATACAGCTCTGTGGGCTTACTTTAAGAGGAATTGGGTTGACTGTCAAGAGATGTGGGTCATGCGTCATCGGATGGACCTTCCACACTTCCGCAACAACACCAACAACCGGCTGGAAAACTTCTTTGGCAAACTGAAGGCTAACTTGGACAGTTCGATGTCCATGAGGCAATGCTTGGACGCCACGATTAAATACCAGCGACGCAAAGAAGACGAGTACACGGCTCGCACGATCATGCCAGGAACTCAACGCGACATCAACTACGATGAAGAGATGAACCAGCTTCTCGATATGACAAGCGAATGGCTGGCTGACATATTTGCACCAGAGTACAAGTTTGCTCAGGACATGCCTAACTTCGGCAGCTACATGGTTGATGATGAAGACATGTTTGTGACGTTACGCCGTGACGGGCGAGAACACCGCGTGGATAAGTTTGACTGGACGTGCTCCTGTGAGTTTTTGGCCACCATGAAGTTGCCGTGCCGCCACGCGATGATGTATCGCAAGCATCTCGCACGCTTGCTCACCATTCCGTACTCGTCCATACCAGCCAGGTGAGCAAAAGCTATCATGTTTTGTCCATGTTCCCGTGTTTACCCATGATTCTCATATATGTTTTGACTATGACTCGGACATGTTTTTACTATGATTTGGACATTTTTGTCTGGAAGGTGGCTGCGTGTGGGGACACTTGAAGAAGAGCTGCAGCCCATCGATGTCCCTCTGCGAATCAGCACAGCAAGCGATGAGGTTGGGCGAAAAAAGAGAATGACTGAGCACGACAAGTTCAAGAGCGCTCAAAGTTTGTTCAGCCGCATTACAGCGGAGCTAACGGACCTACCCGATGACAAGTTCAGCGCCGCAATTGAAAATTTGGAAGATTGGTGGAGCAGTTTGCGGCAAGGAGACGTGGCAATGAAAGGCCCCAATGCTGTCAAGGAAACGGATCACGCACTCACCGCCAATGTTAAGGTGTTCCCAACCCAGACTGCAGCGCCAACTTCCCTCGACGTTGCTCCTCCAGGCACTGCGGATGCCGATGACACGGATGATGTTCCTCCGACTCAGGTCACAGCTTCGACGGCAGACATAGACTGTGAAGAAAAGGATGCTCATGTTCACGACGACACTGACCGTGATAGTGTATGCAATTCAAAGCATGTCACTAAGAAGGCGGCCGCGAAGGAGAAAACTACACAGCTGAAGCCATTCAATCCACGAAGACGAGTGGGCCGTCCCCGAAAGAACAGAGCCGCGGAAAAACTCCTGCGCAGTCAGCAGCGAAAGGAGTACAATAATGGCTCTAAACTACGAAGTGCGCTCCGAGGGGACGACGTGGTCCAGGTAGAAGACTTCATTAAGAGCTGCGAGCCCCCGCTTCTGGATCTGTCATCCTATCTCAACACCATTGAAGTTCGATTCGCCAACTACAAAAAATGCAAAGCTGTCAGTGGAGAAGCGAGTTGCGGAAAATGTACTTGTTCCTTACCGTCTTCCTGAGTCTGTGATTCGCGAGGGTCTAGCGTTGATTGAGAGCAAGACGCCATACGGAGACGTCATGGATGTCAGTACGCCAAGTGACGATAATGCTGAATGCTGGGTGGTAACAATCGATGGAATTGGAGACTTTACCCAGCGGCAACTGATGGCAATGCAATATCTGTGGAGTTTTGTGCGCGCATGCAGAGAAGGAATGTTTTGCTACTCATGGCTGATGGGTAAAGTAGACGAAAAGTTCCTAGATGAAAGGAGCTGCTGCACTGGCGAAAAGGATGATTGATGCATGGCCGTTTGAGCGACTTCCGGGCTTTGGCGAGGGTTTCCATCTTGACTGGACACATGTGTACTGCGCCCGCAGCGCGTGTTGGTATCATGACAATCTTATTCACGCTTTCGCGATGACTCTTGCGGATAAATACGAGAGCAACACCGCGATTTTCCTGCCAACAATGAAGACGCCGGCTCCTAGTAAAGGCAAACGAATCCCTCCGCGGACGCTGAGTTTGATAGCAGGCGCCGGCAAGGATTTGGTGTTCATCCCTCTGAATATTAACGGCAACCACTGGACGTGTCTCGTCGTTGATCGGCAAAAGACGAGTATCTACTGCTATGACAGTTTCGATAAGCGAGCGAACCAGAACCTCCTGACAGAGCTTGCCGAAGAGCTTTGGCGAAAGGGTCTCCCCCAAGAATACCAAGTCGTCTCCGTGCACAGCCCCATTCAAAAGGACAGTGATAATTGCGGGCTGTTCATCTGCTTGTTCTTCTGGCGTCGATTTGTCAAGGAGGTGGGCAGCGATTATACGGAGATTGGGCTTCTGCGCCGGCGGTGGGATGTTCTGCGAGCAGTGGTGGAGTTTAGCGACGCTAGTAAGGGTGCCAAAGCAACCGTGGACTAGGAAGCGCAGATATGATGATGAATACATGTACTTTGCACGTTACATGCTGAGTGTCCATGTTTTCCCATGTTTTGACCATGCAGCGATATAGATGATTGGTGGGTACATGCCATAACGTAGTTCTGGGTTATGAAACATATGAGTGTGATTTCTGGCCGACATCTCAACAAGCAGATCACTCTTCAATTTGCACGTCGTCCTAGCAACATGATTTAGCCATGGTTCGGTATGGCAAATACATGGACAACATTTATGACATAAGATGTTTCTTTCATGTAGTATGATGGTCCGACAGCCTGGAATCGCCTTCAGTCTTCAATTTTTTGGTGGCGCTGCAAACATGTTTTGGCCGTGGCGCAACATGGTGAACACATAATTAAATAAAATACCTCAGTTCGTAATATATTTCGGGGAAATCATGGATGAACCATATTATTCATGGGCATAACCCATGATTCAGGTTCCCGAGCCCTAATGAAAAACATGGGCGGTAGCACCAGCCTACAAAAATGCGTCAGACGTACAATAATTGATTGGATATTTTGCCAATAATATCATTGAGAAGGACAAAATCAACCATAATATTGACTTGCTGCATACTTAGTGAAAGACGTGACCAAGCACAGCTCAACATGATGACCAGGCAAGACGACAACCAAACAAGTAAAAGACCTGTACTTGACACAAGCGAGAATGTACAAATGCAGGAACTAGTTTCGATGCGCTGCGACTAACGTTACTTAGCGACGGCGACGCTCGTCGTACTCGGCCTGGATCTCCTCGTTCGTCTTGCCCGCCGTCTCCGGCACGAGCTTGAGCGACAGGAAGTAGAAGATGATGAGGAAGACCGTGAAAGGAGCGTAACTCCAGTCGTCCAGCTCGTCCGCCAGGTACGGGTAGCCGACGCCGACGATGAGGTTGCAGAGCCAATTGGCGCCGATGCAGATGGAGGACGCGCTCGCACGCACCGAGTCCGGGAACATGTCGGCCGTCATGACCCACACCAGCGGGCCGAGTGTCACACCGAACACGATGACATACAGCGCCGTGAAGACGATGGAGAGCTCCGAGACGTCCACGAGGAAGGCGACCGTCATACCGATGGACATGACGATCATGCCAGCAATGCCCCAGAGGATCATATTGCGGTTGCCGAAGCGCGTGGCCAGCACGCCCGTGAAGAAGGCGGGCCAGATGTTAATGAAGTCGATGATGAGCGTGCCGATGCGCGAGTCATCGATGCCGGCGTCCGAGAAGATGTCGCCAGAGTAGTAGAACACGGCGTTGATACCCGAGAGCTGCTGCGTGCACGACAGAAGGAGCGCGCCCAAGAACTGCATGCGGTACTTGGGAGACAGCACGGACTCGGCCGGCTCCGCGTTCGCGGCGAAACCCTCCTCGTTCGGCTGCTTGGACGCCTCGAGCCAGCCCAGCGCCGTGTGCACGTGCTCCTCACCGTACAGACGCGTGATGACCTGCTTGGCCTCCTCGCGGCGGTTCTTCATGAGCAGCCACGCGGGGCTCTCGACGGACAAAGAGGGCGACAGCAGCATGAAGATGACGGCCAGCACGATGGGGAAACCGGCCATGTAGCGCCATCCATCGCCGCTGTCGGCGAAGAAGAAACAGATAGCCGGCACCAAGATGCCGATGGTCGTGGAGATCTGCAGACCGAGACCCAGGTGACTGCGCAGGTGAGGCGGGGACAGCTCGTTCACGTACGCGCCAATGGTGCCGGTGGCGGCGCCAGAGGCAATACCGGAGACCGCGCGGCCGACGGCGAACGGCCACACGTTGGAGACGGACGCCTGGAATCACGGCGCCGCCGATCATGAAGAAGCAGTTGAAAAAGAGCAGCTTCTTGCGGCCCATCAGGTCGCTGAAGTAGCCGCACAGCAGACTGCCGACCATGGCACCGAAGATCCACGAGTTCACGGCGAAGGTCCACTCGAGCTTGGAGTGTCCAGAAGAATGCACGTTCCCTCGACGACGGGCCGAGCATTGCACTCCTCCGTGTTGTTGTAGTCGGACAGGTTGAGCTGGGAGGTGGACCACCCACTCTGGAAGGGCTGCAGCAGCGCGAGCAGCACACTCGTGTAGAGGATGCGGTTGGGCTTGATCTGGAGTGCGGCGGCCTTGTTGGCCTCGTCGAAGGCGATGTCGGCCTTGGGCGTGGTGACCTCATTGTAGGCGTCGTCGGGGTGGGGCGACATGGTTGGTTGGTCGGGTGTAGTTGTGGTGACTTCTTGTCTTGACGAAGCGGTGGCCGCTCTGGACGGGGAGGTGCAGTGTGTGTTGCTTGACCAAATGAAAAGTGAGCTTGCCAAAGGAATTAATCGTGTGTTAGTTGACAGGAATTAATCGTGTGTTAGTTGAATTAATAGAAAAGGAGCTGTCATGGCTCGATGTTGAAGTAGATTTGTACATGTAACTCGCCTCTCGACTCTTTCTTGATTGATTGGGTTGCCAGCTTCGTTGTCGGCGAGAAGGTGCGCACTTGCTTATCTCGCCTTTGTAAACTGGCTCTTGGTGCTGCGATCTGAATGGGGGTGGTGCCTCCTTCTCAAGCGCTACTTAAGTACACGGTGCTTAGTTCCCCGACGCTGCGTCCGTACGTAGCCCATCAAGAGGATGCGATTACGCCAAGGCCCCACGTTGCACGGTGCGGATTCGCTTCAACGCGCTCGTTCAGTTGATTTATTTCACAGAGAGCGGGCTGCCGCTTGCCGAGTCTTCGGGGACTTGCTCGCGCTGCAGTCGCGGCTCAGGAGAGTTGAGTCGGCCTTCCATTTTGATGAGGACTTTACCCCTTGTAGAGAAGCCTGTCGATACCGGTGGAAGGCCTCAATAGGTCGGTCTTCCTTATCCCTTGTACATGGTCTCTTGCCTACCATTACAGTCGTGGCTCAAGATCCGATGATGGACGAAATTTCTATCAGCGCGGATTGGACACCAGCGCTTCATAGCCCCACGAAGCACTCGATTAAGATTACTCCAGTAGCAATTCGCCACGCGATCGTGATGCCGCGAAAAGGGGACCTCGCCCAGAGCGCAAGCAATTGTCGGGCGAGGTCCGTCGGCTTCAGACTCTGTCATGCCGCGCGCGGTGCGAATGGCACCGCTACTGGTAGTCGAAGCTCGATGCGGTGCTCGGTCGTGGGGCTATTAACTTCTGGTGTAAATACAATCCGTGCACATCTTAAAATTTCGTGGCCATCTTAATCGGCATGACGCCCACGTTGAAGTGCATCCTCACAAAACCGGACGAATGGCCTTCCACCGGGTATCGACACTGCTCTCTACAGCGTCGAAACGGAGGAGCTGCAGGCTTGGCCCAAAGTCTACCGCCGAGCGAGCTTGCCTTCCTGTCGCACCGGCCTGATCTATGTGAAATAAATCAAATGAACGGGTCCGCTCAAGCAGCATGCGCTGCCGCTGCAGCTTGCCGTAATCGCCTCAGGGCTACTACGCCATGCAGATCGCCACCGTGTACTCGCTTGAAACATTCAGACTCGCAAAGTGCAGTTTGCACGCATAAAGAGTGCGCACCTTCATCTGAGACCGTGGCCTCACCCAATCAAGCACCAGAAAGACCACCCGACACTGTTCTATTTCGACCACTACGACTTTTCTATTAGTTCAACATACTTGCGAAGAAAAAGTCGACCACCTGACCGATCTCCTCTTTGGCAAGCTCACTTTTCATTTGGTCAAGCAACACACACTGCACCTCCCCGTTCAGAGCGGCCACCGCTCGTCAAGACAAGAAGTCACCACAACTACACCCGACCAACCAACCATGTCGCCCCACCCCGACGACGCCTACAATGAGGTCACCACGCCCAAGGCCGACATCGCCTTCGACGAGGCCAACAAGGCCGCCGCACTCCAGATCAAGCCCAACCGCATCCTCTACACGAGTGTGCTGCTCGCGCTGCTGCAGCCCTTCCAGAGTGGGTGGTCCACCTCCCAGCTCAACCTGTCCGACTACAACAACACGGAGGAGTGCAATGCTCGGCCCGTCGTCGAGGGAACGTGCATTCTCTTCACCGGACACTCCAAGCTCGAGTGGACCTTCGCCGTGAACTCGTGGATCTTCGGTGCCATGGTCGGCAGTCTGCTGTGCGGCTACTTCAGCGACCTGATGGGCCGCAAGAAGCTGCTCTTTTTCAACTGCTTCTTCATGATCGGCGGCGCCGTGATCCAGGCGTCCGTCTCCAACGTGTGGCCGTTCGCCGTCGGCCGCGCGGTCTCCGGTATTGCCTCTGGCGCCGCCACCGGCACCATTGGCGCGTACGTGAACGAGCTGTCCCCGCCTCACCTGCGCAGTCACCTGGGTCTCGGTCTGCAGATCTCCACGACCATCGGCATCTTGGTGCCGGCTATCTGTTTCTTCTTCGCCGACAGCGGCGATGGATGGCGCTACATGGCCGGTTTCCCCATCGTGCTGGCCGTCATCTTCATGCTGCTGTCGCCCTCTTTGTCCGTCGAGAGCCCCGCGTGGCTGCTCATGAAGAACCGCCGCGAGGAGGCCAAGCAGGTCATCACGCGTCTGTACGGTGAGGAGCACGTGCACACGGCGCTGGGCTGGCTCGAGGCGTCCAAGCAGCCGAACGAGGAGGGTTTCGCCGCGAACGCGGAGCCGGCCGAGTCCGTGCTGTCTCCCAAGTACCGCATGCAGTTCTTGGGCGCGCTCCTTCTGTCGTGCACGCAGCAGCTCTCGGGTATCAACGCCGTGTTCTACTACTCTGGCGACATCTTCTCGGACGCCGGCATCGATGACTCGCGCATCGGCACGCTCATCATCGACTTCATTAACATCTGGCCCGCCTTCTTCACGGGCGTGCTGGCCACGCGCTTCGGCAACCGCAATATGATCCTCTGGGGCATTGCTGGCATGATCGTCATGTCCATCGGTATGACGGTCGCCTTCCTCGTGGACGTCTCGGAGCTCTCCATCGTCTTCACGGCGCTGTATGTCATCGTGTTCGGTGTGACACTCGGCCCGCTGGTGTGGGTCATGACGGCCGACATGTTCCCGGACTCGGTGCGTGCGAGCGCGTCCTCCATCTGCATCGGCGCCAATTGGCTCTGCAACCTCATCGTCGGCGTCGGCTACCCGTACCTGGCGGACGAGCTGGACGACTGGAGTTACGCTCCTTTCACGGTCTTCCTCATCATCTTCTACTTCCTGTCGCTCAAGCTCGTGCCGGAGACGGCGGGCAAGACGAACGAGGAGATCCAGGCCGAGTACGACGAGCGTCGCCGTCGCTAAGTAACGTTAGTCGCAGCGCATCGAAACTAGTTCCTGCATTTGTACATTCTCGCTTGTGTCAAGTACAGGTCTTTTACTTGTTTGGTTGTCGTCTTGCCTGGTATCAGTTGAGCTGTGCTTGGTCACGTCTTTCACTAAGTATGCAGCAAGTCAATATTATGGTTGATTTTGTCCTTCTCAATGATATTATTGGCAAAATATCCAATCAATTATTGTACGTCTGACGCATTTTTGGATCCGGCATTGGTCAATCGGATTATCATCGACCAATAATTGGCGATCGTGGGGTCGCAATCCAGGATAATATGCCGCCAGCGAACACGCCCCGTTCCTCCTTCCCGTGGGCGTCCGCCTTGGTCGCGTTGGTCGCTGTGGTGGCCGCGGGACTGGCGCTTGTGGACCCTTCTCAGGTGCAAGAGAGGGTGTTGCACTTGTTGTCCACATTCGGGGGCGTCAGCGAGAGTGTCCGCGTGGACTGTACGCAAGCCGAGCAATTTCTGACCAACGTGACGCCGGTGAAAGGATTTCACGTCTTGTGCATCCAGAAGGGCCAGGCGGGAGAGACGTAGGTGGACGTTATGTATTGTCTATTTCCAATTATTGCTAAGCTATTGTGGACAATGTATTGCAGGTTGGACATTACGGCGTACAAGGACGGAAATGCGCCGTCGATGAAGACACAAAGTGCATTGGAGCTTGGACAGTTGAAGACGCAGCTGGAGACGCTGCTGGACGTCGAAGGACCCAAAGATGAAGTTGCCATCAAATACAAACAGCCGTACGCCTTCTTCACGCCCAACGGAACGAGGCTGGAGCAACTGGACGATGTGGTGGACCGCGTCGTGTTCCTCTTTGAAGGAGGACAGTTTATCTGGCCAGGCATTCGTGTCGGACACAAGAGTACGTCGGTGATGTTACCTCGTACTCGTTCAGCAGTGACTTACATTAAACTTTGTGTACTTTGCAGCTTTGGTGAAGGACGTTACTGGAAAAGGAGACGTGGTGCTGGAGACGCTGAGCATGATCCCGCTCGTGTTTAGCGTGGAGGAGTTTTTGAAGGACGAGGAGATCGACATCATCATGGAGTTGTCGCTGGAACATCTAAAGCCGTCCACCGTGACCCTGATGGACGGACATGAAAACCGGGCAGCCACGGACTGGCGCACGAGCACGACGTACTTCTTGTCCTCAGAGAAACACCCGGTGCTGGACGAGATTGACCAGCGAGTGGCTGACCTGACCAAGGTCTCTATTGAAAACCAGGAAGACGTGCAGGTGCTTCGCTACGAGGAGACCCAAAAGTACGACCACCACACGGACTACTTCCCGGTGGAGAACCACAAGAACTCGCCTCATGTGCTGGAGACTATTCACCATGGCTACAGGAACCGCATGATCACAGTGTTTTGGTACATGTCGGACGTGGAGAAAGGTGGCCACACGATCTTCCCCCGAGCTGGCGGTGCGCCTCGTCCTCTATCGATGAAAGACTGCTCGAAGGGACTGAAGGTTCCCCCGAAAAAGCGCAAGGTCATTGTTTTCTACAGCATGTTGCCAAATGGAGAGGGGGATCCCATGAGTCTGCACGGCGGCTGCCCCGTGGAAGAAGGCGTCAAGTACTCCGGAAACAAGTGGGTGTGGAACAAGGCGAGGCTCTAGCTTTCAAAGGAGGAAAAGTTGAGGTGTGAGCCTCGAAAAAATCATCATCTTTTCTTGAAAACTCACAACGTACATGTACGGGCAGCTGGAGAGAGCGCTGGAACTGCAGTGTGTAGGAAGTACGCGAGCATTCCGATTGTATCAAGATTGAAGTACACATTTACAGACGCAATTTTCAGAACATCGATCACTACTCAGACAACTTGCTAGCAAACACCGAGTGGGGTCGAGCCGTGTTGAATCAGGAATTTCTGCTGGTTCTCTTGGATGTGGCGAAGCTTCGTCCCCACCGTGCCTCGAATATACTCTTGGGCTGACGCGAAAGCCTCTTTCGGCATTGAAAAGGCTTTCGAGGACTGGGCTCCGAACTGGCAGAAACTCTGGACCACCGAAGCGTTCAGCGGGTCTACGGGGGACCGAGAGACAATAGTCCACACATTATCTTGAAACTGAATCCCCTCCGCCGGCATGAACCACGTGGCCGCGCTGACGAGAACGACTCGATGTGCGTCCACATATCGTCGCACAAAATTGATCCCGTCAATTCGTACGGTGTTGAACATGTCGAGCTTGCAGCTTCTTGCCAACGTGTTGAAGCACTTCGATCGCATCTACAACATGAATCGATGTGAGCTTCTCCCATGCACCAGCTTCCCAAATGACAATTTTACTTACAAACTTGGGCACCTTCTCGGGGTCCTGCGACTCCTTCGTCACTCCTTTCCACAAGATCTCGGCAGCAAGATGAAGCGGGCAATTCATTGGTGTGGTTGTCATCGTCTCGATGTAAGTACCAAGAGGGTCAGTCCGTTTGTCCTGCGAGGAGAACGATACCGTCGGCTGGTCCAAAAGAGGTGGAAACAGCGAGTCTGTACGGAAGTACAAATTCGACGCCGTCATTTCTAGCTCTGCCAGCACAGCGTCAGTGAGATCCAATTGTAACGGAGGGCTACTTGTAGGATGTTCATTCTCCGGTACGGGCTGAAGGCGGCAAAGTAGCTCCATTCCCTGCAGACCGCACCAAGTCTTAGTTATTCAGGTTTGAATGAAATCAATGGCAGCACTTACCTCCAATGCGTCTTTCCTCCCTAGCAGTTTGCAAACCGCCAGCTCCAGCTTTCGCTGTCTTGCAAGAATTGCTTTGAGCTCTCGATTCGTTTGCTCTGATCGCTGACGTTCTTGAGACTGGACGATGGCAAGGTCTTCCCATACCGACACGAGAGTTCTTGGCTTCTCAGGACCCTCGACTGCTTTTTCAGCAGGGTGGCGACGCGTACGTTGCAATTGCTCCAGTCTCGTCGTCAGTTCTAGCACTTGTTGTCGAAGAATGAGCACTTGTTCGCGCTTCTCACGTTGAAACTTGGTGGACTGCGGTAGTTCCCCCGGTCGTTTCGTTCGAGTCTTCCTCTTCCTACTTGTTGATGTCGATGTCGAGTGGGCAGAAGAAGGTGGTGCGAGTACTGGCGTCGATTGACGGGCTATTGAGTCTGGTGTAGTCACCGAGGTGGAGTCACCATCCGTTGAAGTCACGTCGGTGAGACCGGACTCGCTCTCGCTGTTGTCGAAGTTCTCGATGAACGCCAGCACATCAGACAGCGCGGTGTCATTGCTTTCAACTTGCGAATCTCGACTCATGGCGATCAGTTGGCGGGAGCGCGAAAGAACGGAGAATGCACTGGTACATGTACAAGGATGCAGGTGGTGTGCTTCGCGGTCTGATCGCTCCCATCCCGCGATGACGGGGACTCCTTGATTATGGTGGCAAAATGTTGACGTTCCTTCTTGATGGTGAGACTTTGGTGGAGGCACAAGTGACTTGCATTGAATAGAGTCCTCTGCTAGGTGTTCTCCTCACTACATGTATTGTCGCGGATGTCGTCTTACTTCTTGGTAGGAGGGACGACCGTAATGCCGTTGGAGCCCCAGTTGCCGACCTTGACGTCCTCCAGCACCACGTACACACGCTCGGCAGGCACTTTGAGCTGCTCCGACACGGTCTTGGTGAGAATCTCAATGGTCTTGGGGTTGTGCTCAGCGTCGATGTTGCCAATCGTGCGTGCGTGCACATACGCAGCAGGCTGCACCACAAAACAGAGACGAGCGTTAGCGTTCGCAGTGAGTATCCCTCATTGACTCAAAGACGCACCTCGTCGGTGAATCCAAGGACCAGCGGTGCTCCGAGGTCCAAGTGCACCATCATGAAGGCCGCGGGGACGCCCCACGCTTCGGTCAAAGTGTGGGCGACAGCGGTGCTCACGGCGACAGTGTCCACGCTGCCTCGGGGGATGTTGCTGGTGATACGAGCGTACGGCATCGTTTCTTGGTTATTCGCGTGGTAGGATGTTGCTGAAGCAGAACAAGTTGGAAAATGAGCGAACGTGTCGCCATTCAGCCAGCCTCGTTGACATGAAACACGAAAACGTGTGGACTGTCAAGTGCTTACGATGGAATGTCGATTACGATGCAAACCAGACATTTGCTGACGTTGCAGGTACAGTACATGTGTTGAAGACGTGCTGCTTGAATACATGTATCTCCACTTGTACCAAATGCGTGAACCTGAACCAAAAGCGTAAAAGCTGAAAAACTACCGTACAGCAACCAGTACAATGTAGCCATCTGAAGTAAATGTAGCCATCTGAAGTAAAATGTAGCCATCTGAAAAGGTATCTTTCGAAAAGTCATTCGCTTCAAGTCTCACGTAGCACAAGTCGCTTCCCAGGCGCATTTGACCAGCATGGCAAGGCTTTTAACGCTTGCAACCCGACGGTTGATCGTCGTCTTCATCGCATTGGTGTGGCACAGTTCGGTGTCTTCGGCAGGTCGAAGTTCGTTCCGGAATTCCAGAAGAGGCGGCGGGTTCACGGCCAACGTGACGGTGGAGCAGTACAAGGACGCACTGGTGAACATACAAGACGCCAACGTGTCCGAGAGTCTCGATCTGCTGAGCAAATTGGCGCTCAAGCGGTACGAGTTCAAGTACGACTCGGTGGAAGGTCGGACGCACCAGTTGGGGATTCTGGGCCCGGAACTGCGATCGGTGGCCCCCGAAGTGGTCCAAGTGCTGTCGGAGCGCTTCGTGTTCGACCGTGACGGCCGCCGCAAGATCGCGTTGCAGGACTTCCATGTAGTGGACAAGGACGCTCTCTACATGCACAATTTGGGTGCCACCCAGCAGCTCATTTTGAACGTGAGGAGTCAGGAGGAGAAGATTTTAGCGCTACGGCAGCTCACAATCGTCCAGCAGCAGAAGATCGACGAGTTGCAGGGGTATTTGGAGCAGGAAGCGAGTGTGCAGCTTGTGCAGAAACGGTTGATTGCTGAGGCCGAGCTGGCCAACACGGAGAAACTCATTGAGGAGGCGCGTGTACGAGGCAAGGAGGAGCGGAAGACGCTCGATCTGAAACGCGACCACGAACTGCAGGTGGAGAACGAAAAGCACTCGCTGGAGCAGAAGAGGATGCAGGAGGAGGATGTCGCGCGCCGAGGCCAGAATCGAGACTTGGTGCAGCTACAGGAGGAGTCGAATATTCGTATCGAGCGTGCGAGGCGTGAAACGGAAGAGGTTCTCAAGGAGAGGCAGTTGGAAGCAGACCATGCTCGAGCCCTATTGGAGCGCAACACGACGCTGGAGAAGGCTGCAATTGATGTCGAAGGCCGAATTAAGCAACAACGAGCGAACCAAGACATTGAGATGGCGCAGCTGCAACAGCGACTAGAAGCTGATCGTGTCAAGTTACTCCAGGCGCTTCAGTCCACTTTCGACAACCTCGGCCAAGGTGTATCTGTTCTTCTGGCCGACAAGCAGAAGCTGACAAAGTTCGTCGGTGGTTTTGTAGCTCTCGCAGCTGGCATTTACCTCAGCAGAGAGGCGATTCGTATCGTGGGCAAGCTCATTGAGCAGCGACTTGGAAAACCCTCGCTCGTTCGGGAAACATCTCGATCGGCCGGAGCGTTTGGCTTCTTGAGCGCTCTATTTCGTCGAAAGCCGGCAAAGGGGCAGGATGAACTGGCTGATGTGGTGCTGCGCAGTATGTTGGAGACGCGTGTCTTCGAAATCGCCCGATCCACACGCAACGCGATGCTTCATGGCGCTCCTTACCGTCACTTGCTGCTCTACGGGCCGCCTGGAACGGGTAAAACTATGGTTGCCAAGCGCCTGGCAAGAGCTTCAGGCATGGACTACGCCATCCTGAGTGGTGGTGATGTGGGCCCGCTAGGATCGGATGCCGTCACCGAACTTCACGCACTTTTCAAGTGGGCTAACTCGTCTCCTCGTGGGGTCCTGATCTTTATTGACGAAGCCGAAGCGTTCCTGGGATGCCGTGCCACACGCAAAACCCACATGAGTGAAGCTATGCGCAATGCACTGAACGCTTTGCTGTACCACACAGGCACGCAGTCCAAGAAATTCATGCTGGTCGTGGCAACAAACCGTCCTGAAGATCTTGACACCGCAGTGACCGATCGTATCGACGACACACTCCACTTCGACCTACCCGAGACTAAGGAACGGGTTCGGCTTTTGCAAATGTACTTTACCGAGTACGTGGCGCACCTTGCAGCCACTGCCGGCCACCAAAAGCGTCATTTCTGGCAGGCCTGACAAAGCCTCGGTCAACGTATTGCCTCCCGTTCTCGACGCGAATGTGATGGCACAGTACGGAGAGATCACGGCCGGCATGAGTGGCCGAGAGATCGCGAAAATGATGCTGTACATGCAGAGTATCGTGTATGCGCAGGATGAAGTGGTCGTCACGCAGAAACTGGTAGACCGTGTAGTGAAGGAGAAAGTAGAGGAGCACAAGCGCAAGCTAGATCTGAAGAACTACAACGAGAAGTGAGGTCGAAACGGAAGCTAGGTGATCACTGCATCTCTATCTCCAAAGAATGCTATTCAACCTGTATCCTTCTTGGCGACACCACCTCGCCTAACGTTGGGAAGAATGGACCAGGGCTGAACGAGAACGTAATCGTTCTCCGTAATACATACGACTTCGTTATCCGAGAGAGACTGCGTTGTTCAAAGGGAATCGGTGTTACTGTAGATGCACATATGGGTGGCCATCGTCTTTCAAGTGACCCCGTCATACATCACTGATGTAACATCAGAAACGCAGGCAATGAATACGGGTGAAGATTGGATTGCGTTGCTCCGCAGTGTAAGCCATGTTGTATGATAGTTGCTAAACCTTGCAACGCAGGTTGCTTCTGCTCATTTCCGAATTGGATTCCAGCACCACACCACACCTCCTCCGCATCGCTCCTCCCGACATGACTTCGACGGCTCCGAAAACCATCAATGCGTACGCCGCGCTCGACTCGAAAGGAGTCTGTGAGCCTTGGCAGTATACGTCACGCCCACTTGGCGACGCAGACGTCGAGATCAAGATCAGTCACTGCGGTATCTGCGGCACGGACGTCCACACCATTGACAGCGGCTGGGGCCCCGCCAACTACCCGGTTGTCGCCGGCCACGAAATCATCGGTGAAGTGACAGCCACCGGTCCCAACGTGAAGAACTTGGCCATCGGAGACCGCGTCGGTGTTGGCTGCCAGGTCTGGGCCTGCCTCAACAAGCAGGGCCACGGGTGCCGCGAGTGCGCTGATGGTGCCGACGCCTACTGCAAGGACATCGTGTTCACGTACAACGCAGCGTACAAGGATGGCACCCCCACGTACGGTGGCTACGCGGACTACATTCGTCTGGACAGCGAGTTCGCGTTCAAGATCCCGGATAACATCCCGTCGGCCGAAGCTGCTCCGCTGCTGTGTGCTGGTGTCACCGTGTTCGGACCCCTCAACCGCGAGAACGTCAAGGCCGGCGACCGCGTGGGCGTCGTCGGTATCGGTGGTCTGGGCCACCTCGCGCTCCAGTTTATCAAGGCGCTTGGGGCCACGCCAGTTGCATTCTCGCGCTCTTCCGCCAAGGAGAAGGAGGTGCGCGCGCTGGGCGCCGAGGAGTTCTACGACCTCAGCAACCCAGAGCACCAGAAGAAGGCCGTCGAGTCCGTCGACATGCTCCTACTGACGGCGGACGCGCGCGACATGCCGTACAACATGTACTTGGGCCTCATCCGCAAGCGCGGCACGCTCGTGCAGCTCGCCGTCCCGAACGGAGAGGCCAAGTTCCTGTCATTCTTCGTGGTGAGCAAGGGCATCAAGTGGATGGGCAGCTTCATCGGCAGTCTGCAGGACGTCAAGGACATGCTCAAGGTCGCGTCGGAGAAGAACGTTCGCCCAGTGATCCAGAAGCTGCCGATGGCCAAGGTGAACGAGGGTCTCAACATGGTGCGCGAGGGCCGCGCGCGCTACCGCGTCGTGCTGGAGAACTGAGCTTGCTTAGCTGCAAAACGCAGCCATGTTGATCGACGGGTCCTTGGTATTGTCAAATAGCGAGAACACAACTGCATAGTTTCAAACACCAAAACATTTCCTTTCTACCACGTTCTTGTGCAAAGCGCTCCCCTTATTTGAAACTGTAAAACCTAACAGACTTTCCCTTAGACCAACCACCTCCTGTAGCAGTCAGTATTCATTTAGCTCCAAAGTGCTCCCTGGTGCACGCACTGTTGCTGTTGACAAGTGAGACCGTCTCCGATTGGTCCGTCACTTCAACTTATCACATACAAATAGCAGCATAAAACGTTGTTACGTGTACCACATCACTCCCATTTTCCGTGCCCACCACCCAATACTAAAGACATGACGTCGGTGCGCGTGTACGTGGGTGGGCTGCCGCCGGACGCCAAGAAGCAGGAGCTGCGCGAGCGCTTCGGCCGCTTCGTGAGAGACGCGGCGGACTGCGAGCTGCAGGACGTGGAGCTGCCCAAGCCCAAACCCATGGGGCGTCCCGCCGCCGCCCGGAGCGTCCCGCGGGTTCGCGTACCTGACGCTGCGGGGCGCCGACGCCCAAGCGCAGAGCGAGAAGCTGCAGAAAACGTTCAATCGGACCAAGTGGCGCGGCAGTTTGTTGAAGGTGCAAGTGGCTCGGCCTCATTATCAGGAGAAGCTGCAGCAGGAATGGGACGAGGCGCTGCAGAAGGTGGAGCAGCAGGAGGAGAACAGGAGACAGCAACAGGAGAAGCTGGAGCCGGCGGAGACGCTGCAGCCAATGAACGTTGCAGTTAAGTTTAAAGGAAAGAAGAAGACGACGTTCGAGGAGGTGGAACAGGTGCAGGAACAGGAGGTGACGGACTCGGAGACGTCCGAGGAGGAGCAGGAGAGTGAGGAGGAACAGGAACAGGAACAGGGGAGTGAAGAGGAGGTTGAGGAGGTTGAGGTTCTGGGTGAAGACGATGTGGAGGCGTTCGTGCGGCAGATGGAGATGGAGGCGGCGAACGAGATGGGGGTGGAGAGTGAGGAGGAACAGGACAAGAAGGAGAAGAAGGAGCTGAGCAAGGAGGAGATGAACGCCAGGCGCTTGGCGGCGCTGGAGGCCAAGCAGCAGCGCAAGAAGGAGGAGAAGGTGGTAATCCCGGCGGTTGGCGAGACCACGGCGAACAAGAAGATCACGTTTGATGACAGTGGCAACGAACAGGAGCCGGAGGAGCAGGAGGAGGAGGAGGAAGGAAATGCAGTGGTCTCGAACTGGATGGACTCGAGCGACGATGAAGCTGAAGCGGAGGAAGGCTCGCGTGGAGCGCGCAAGACGTTTGACTTTACGGACGGCGATGAAGATGCTGCGGCAGATGCAGAGGCCCAGGCTGCGTTTGCCCTTCGACCGGAGTTTGTTGGTGAGAAGGGTAAGAAATTGTTTGAGATGCAGAAGCGCTTCGGAGGCGACTCGCGTTTCCGTCTAGACGCACGGTTCTTGGAAGAGGAGGCCAACGAATACGGCGGTAACGACATGGAGGATGAAGACGATAAAGAGATCGACGATGAGGCCGTTGCCGAGCTGCAGAATTTCCTCGAAGAGGAAGACTCGGTTGAAGCAGCTCGTCATGCGCGCGAGATGCGCGAGGAGGAAGAGGTTGCACTCCGTGTTGTATCGAAACTTTTCCCTGACGTGGACGTGACGCGGCTGCAGCGGCGAATGCAGGATCAGCGCGCGCCCAAGGACCCTTTGAAGGAAGCCGCTTGGATGGGAGAGTTGAAGCGGTATGACCCGCGTGACGCCCACGCTTGCCGCGAGTTCGAGGTTCCAATGACGGCTGCGGTTTCTGGAGTGCAGAAGGAAGACGAAGTCGCTGCTGCACCGAAGCGTGAGGAGAAGGAGATCCCGACTGGTGGTGACCGGTTCTTCGCCACTACAGGTGACCTGAGTAACCTTTTCTCACGTGTGCGTAAGAACTCGGAGGACGGCGAGGAAGGTGAAGCTGCCCTTGATGGTGTATTTGGCTCAGCTTCTGCGAGCACGGGTGACGATGCGCCGTTCAAGATGAGCTCCCTGTTCTCGTTCCCGGTCGGCGAAGATAAACCCCTGGCTGCTATGGGTGAACAATTGCTGGAAGACGAGCAGCAAGAACCTTCAGCAGCTGAGTGGACATTCTCACAAGGTTTCTACCCGACCGATGATCACGACGAAGCCATGGCCACGGACAGTGAAGCTGGTGATGACGAAGCTGAAGACGATGAAGAGAGGAAGTCGCAGTTAACTAAGAAACGTGCGAAGAAGAGTTTGGAGGATTTCCTGGCCTTCGGTCGGACATTTATTGGTGGTGAAGAAGTTCAAGACTGGCTGGAGCGCCGGAAGAAACTTACACTGGACTACAAACGGAAACGCCGAGACGCGGCCAAGATGAAGAAGCGTCAGAACAAGCAGCAGAACAAGGCCAACAAGGCCAAGACAGACTCCAATCCCAATGCACTGTCCAAGTGGAAGAAAGCGAGGCTCTAAGTTGTTGCAATAAATAGGGGCGAAGTCGCTCAACCTGCATATCTCCCTCCCAGCTACCTATTTGTCTATATATCGTACGCTACTGCTACGCGCGTTGCGGCGATGTCGAGTCGAACCTTCGTCCTCCAGCACTTCTCGGCGGCGGCGACTTACTGCGTCCAGGACTTCCATACGGGCGGCGTATCGTTGGTTGGTAGTAAGGTCCTTGCTCAACAGAAACTGCAGGCCCTGATGGGCCATTCGCCATCAATACGGACCCTGGTGTTGCAGACCCCATGGGAGGTCCATGCTGACCATGCTGTTGGGGGGTGAAGAATGACTGCTGCTGCTGGTACGCTATCATTGTGCCGTGGTGGTAGGCTGCAGCCGCGGCGGCTGCTTGCTGCTGCAGTTGTTGGTGCTGCAGCAGGAGCGCATTTGCAGCTCCAACATCCAGAGACGGTAGCAACGAGTCCCAGCGCCGCTCCTCGTCCTCGTCACTGCCTTGAAGACTGTTGCTCGCCGGGGAAGCCGAGGCTGCTCGGGGTCGCGGTGACGCCGTCATTTTTTTCACGGAGCCTGAGCTAGACGCCGACGCTGCTTTACCATGCCAGACCTGCCTCGGGTGGATAAGCAAGTCTGGACGCCAGCCATCGCCGCGCCCGTAGAGCTGCCAGCTTCGCGCGAAAAACGCCATGCCAACGTCAATACCCGTTTCTTCACTCAGCAACTCCGCGTCGTCATCCTTGTGCGAAGACCGAGGTGCGAGCATTGCAGCCAACTGATCCCTAGCGAGTCGGAAAGCACGCTTCATCACTGGGAAGCCTTCGGCAGACACACTGCGCGCCAAGTTGTTCTTGTCGTCAAGTGGATCCACGATGTTACACGCACGAATCGGGAACAAGCCCGATGGAGCCCCTTTGCTACTTTTCAGTGCCGTGTCAAAAGCACCAAATTGATCGGCTAGCATGTCACGAATGGCTTCTACATCACCAGCATCCAGCTTTGCCGCTTTGAGTTTCGACTTGCTTGGAGTGGTCCCACTCAGCGGCGTAGTTGCCAATTTGTTCAAAGGAATAGCTCCGTGAAGTGTCAATGCAGACTCGTGCCATGGGAATTCAGCTAGCCGATCCAGGAACAAGTACAACGCCTGTAACGGGTGAGTGAGCGCGTCGCCGTGCTGGTTAAAAAGCGCCATCACGATGGTGTTGACCGCATAAGTCGAGAGCGCACCGTGACTTGCACCCATAACGCTGGTCGGCGTGCTGCCAGGAACCACAGCTGGCCCCAAACCGCCAGTCTCTACGGAAGCCGCCTGCATGAAAGGGCTGGACTCATGCATGCACCAGGCCTTGATGAGGATGAGGCTCTTCTTGAAAAGGTGCTGTCGGCCCACACGGACAGCCATCGCATCTAGCAGCCGAACGGCGCCTAACGCGCCAACGCGGTTTGCCGTAAAGTCCACAGCAATGTTGTCCACCGTGCACTTGACTACTCGCACGTCGGCATTAATGAAGCTAACGTTGCGTACGGTATTCGTCAGCAGCAGCGCGCCACCACTTCCAGCACCACCACCCGGCCCAGAAGGCGAGCTACCACCACTTCCGTCAGGGGCACCTCCAGGATTCCCCACATCTAGCACAGTTCCTGCTCCACCACTGCCTCCAGCAACGCACAATGCCTGCGTGACGATATAGTACCACGATGACTCAAGTTGTTGAGGTACCAGCAAACACACGTCTAGGTCTGAGCCTGGAAGGTATGTCTTCATAGGATATGAACCGGTAGCGAAAAAGAGGGGCGCTGCTGCAAGAGGAAAGTGCGCGGTGATCACCCGCTGGACAAAGGAGAGAACCTGCTGACGAACACGGTCTGCCGCATCACTGGGCCCCATCCACTCGACCAACGCATCAGCTTGACGGGCCGCTGCACCTTGCACAGGAAACTGAGTTCGCAAGCGTGAAACTCTGCGCGCAAGTGCAGCAGCTTTAGCGTGAGCCCGGGCCTCCATATTCCGCGTATTTTCTTGGGTCTGAGAGCCACTAGGAGTTTGCTGCTGGGCCAAAAGCTGCTTGAGATGTGCGATCTCTGCGTCCTTCTCCTCGAGTAGCTTCTGGTGAGCCCGAATTTGCTGTTGGTGTTGCTCCGCAGCTTGCAGAGCTTGGCCGTACGCGATAGGTCGAATCACTAGTGACAGCGGTTTTGAGCTGCCAGAACTAGTACTGGTTGGAGATGTCGTAGCCGATACCGTATGCAGATGCATCCTCCCGCCGTGTCCAGTACTTGAAGTTGGGCTCGATGCAGATTCCGCAGGATTTAACGTTTCACGCAGTCGCTGGGCCTCGGCTGCCAAGTCGGCCAGAACACCACGAGCACGCTCGATATCACCCTGGAGTGCGTCACTCATTTGCTTCCGCTCGGCGCGGGCTAGTGCCTCGTTGATTGCATTCTTGTCGCGCTCGTCAGATGCATGCTGCAAAATTTCACGCAGCTTTTTCAACTGCCTCTCACGCTTCCTCAGATATTTCTCGTCCACAAGCACCGCCTTGACCTTGCCTTGGCTGTCCTTCCCGTCATCACTACTACCCGAGGCCTCGTTGGCTTCGTCGTCGTCGTCATCGTTTGCGGGAGCAGGGGACTCCAAGGTGCTAGACGTTTGGCCATCATCCTCTGTTTGCGAGTCCTGCTCACTTTTACCAAATACAACATCAGAAGTTTCATTCTCAGTTTGCCCTTCGCCAACATCGGCAGACTGCGCTCGGATCTGTATCCTTACTGCTCCGGTTTCCAATGGTTCATCAGCTTCCTCATCCCACATACTTTCCCACGCTTCGTCTCGAGTCATGAGATTTGTTACAGCCACTGGGGGTGGGGTCCTAACAACAGCAACGGTGGCTGGCTCGTGTTGCTCGACGATCTCTTGAGGTTCATCACTAACAAGCTCGGTTTCGACCGAGGATCCTTCATGGTCTCCGTCAGTAACATTTTCTTCAGGCAGCTTCGATATCACAGCTTCTGCATCCTGTTGCTCAGTCGACCCACTGTCCACAGCATCATGGGCATCATTGGTAACGCTCTGTTGTGGTGGCGCAGCTTCTGGGGCTTCATCAACACTCGAAGGAGAGGAGAGTTTATCTTTTTCCCTGTCCTTCGTTTCCTTCGCGTCACCTCGTGCATTATCAGACGATACCTGATTCTTCTTTTGTTTCGTGTCATGCTCCTGTATCTGATGCTGCTGCTCTTCCTGTTGCTGAAGCAACTCCTCCTCATCCTCAAGTAACACGTACCCTGCTGGAGCCTTACCGTTTGAACTGGCACTAGCAGCGCCACTGCCAGTTTTTTTCTTTTTCTTTTTTCTTCCGCTTGCTTTTCCCGGACGTTGCATTCGTGTTCAGAGCCCCAGCTCCATCAAGCTCGTCTGCATTCTGTTCCAGCCAGGCAAGAGCTTCACGCTGCTTCCGCTCTTCAAAAGTAACCCTGCGCTCACGGGTCTCCTGCAATTCTAGCTGCGCTTCCATATTGTTCGCAAATGATTTCAAGATCGCCAAGTAGTCCTCTTCCGCTCCACCAAACTGTTCGTTAGCCAGCCGCAATCGTGCACGGCAAAGTAGCGCTTGCGCCGCCACTTCGCTCGTAATTTTTCCACCTGCACCACCTTTCGCATTCTTCCCGGAAATACTAGAGCCTTTGGGCCGATTGCCGCCAAGGCTTAACGTCCCTCCCGACGCGAGCTCCAACGTAACCTTGCCAGTAGAAGCAGCTTCTTCGATTCCAGGTTTGTCAAAGTGTGCATGAATAATGGATGAGTAGTCTTTCTCCGCGTCCTTGACAGCTCCTAGCTCCTCATACAACTGAGCCCGCAACTTTAACCCGTTAATGAAAAACCCGTTCATACGCAGGACTGTTGTCACCTCGTTCACAGCGCCCTTAAGGTCTCCACGTTGCCGGTACAGCTTCGCTCGGGCCATACACACCTGAAAGTCCTGCGGATCCAGTTTGAGTGCACTGGCAAAATCAGCTAATGCTTCTTCGTACCGTGCAAGATGCATAAAAGCTTCGCCACGCAAACGGAACGTCTCGGAGTTGCTAGACTCCAGCTCCAACGCTCTCGAATAATCATCCAACGCTCGTTTCTCGAGTCGTCGAGACTCGATACCTCGATATGGCTCCGGTTTGGGTGGAACGCACGTATATGCCAATTTGGAACCATTTTTACCTGCTTTCGGACTCCTCCTCTTCGACGTAGGCTGTCCTTGCTCCACCGCTGCAAGTTCTGCATCTTTCCGTTCCCGTGCATCCTCCTCCAGTGCCATCCGCTGCAGCAGCTTGGCTCGTTCCAGCAACACATCCAGCATCCTTGCTCGAGGCTCTGCCTCCATCTCCACAGGAGCTCCGAACCCTGCGAGACCACCTACGCCTCCCGACGCGTCAAAATGCCGACTCTCGTCCGCTTCCTCCTGCAACTCTAGAAACCTGTCAAAGTCCTGCAACGCTAACGGATCCTGATGGCACTGCAAATACAACTGCGCGCGCTCGTAAAAGAGCTCGAGATCGCGATGTCCACCCGCCGAGTTCTCTGCGTGGCTTAGATCCTCCAGAGCGTGTGTGATGTTGTTCATAGCCTTGTACACCTTGGCTCGAGCCAAGTAGAGACCACGTAACTGCACTAAACTGGCACTACCCTGGAAGCCGTCCCCAACGTCATTAAACCCTGACGTCCCGCAATCACGTAGTAGTCCCTGTGTGGCGGCCAGGCTAATAGCCTCGTTATAGTCCAACATGGCAGCATGGTGCTCTCCCAAAGCAGCATAAGCCTTGCCACGCTTGGCGTAGAGCTCAGCACTCTTGGGCGTCATCTGCATGACCCGAGAGAGGTCCTCGATGGCTGGTTTATACTTTTGCGCCGCCAAATAGCACAGGCCACGCTGGTGGTAGAGTTTCACGGTGCTACTGACGGTCCCTAATTCAGCGGACGAAGTGGATGCGGAACCGGATGAAGACGTCATCATTTCCAGCGCCTCTGTGAAATAAGGGACCGCAGCTCCAAACTGTTTGCGCTCCATTAGGGACATCCCTCGTTCGATTGCGCGCTCGGCGGAGCCGCCTCGGGACGACGGACTCGAGCTGTAGCGGCTGGCCGATGTGTTGAGGTACTGCAGCGAGCGGTACTGGTCGATTCCCGAGCGCAGCAGGCGTGTGTCCTCTCCGCCATTCATCTTGCGGTTCATCTGCATCTTCATGCGCGTGGCCATGGGGATCTGTATCCGCGAGTCCACCTCGTCGAAGTCGCTCTTCTTCTTGTTTTTATTAGGGACGCCCTTGTCCGTCTTCATGGCGTCGACGTAATCCGTTGTCCGCACTGCGTCTCCAACAGACCAATAAGCGACGAGGGCGGAAGTCGGAAGGAAGGGAGTGCGGAAGTCCCCAGTGCGGAAGGCGCTCTCGTCTCGCGTTTTATATGTGGGGGGACTGACTGGGCCGCCGCTTTGGTGAGTGCTGGTGCGCCACACGAGCGTCACACCACGTTCATGTTCCTTCACACCAACTTCCAGCCAGCCAATCAGCGAATTTTCTCTGCACAATCCGCCAATCACACGGCACCAAGGCGCTAGTCCACACGCTGACCGCCCATTCCCAACGAATTGAGCATGGCGTCACTAGCCTTGGCCCGCAGCCTGCGCGCGTGCGCCCGGCGATCGACGCCGCTCTCGTCGCGCGCCTTCGCCTCCGCCTCCGGTGCGGCCGTGAAGCAGCCCAAATTCTCGGTGGTGGACCACCCCGTGACCGCAGACGCCATCAAACCCCAGGACTATTTCGCCGTCGTGAAGCTCGCAGGCACTCAGTACAAGGTGACGCAGGGCGACGTGGTGATCGCCGAGAAGATCAAGCACGCCAAGGTGGGCGAGATCATGGACATCGACGAGGTGCGTGGAATGGCGAGCGTATGAGTGGAGATAGGGACAAAATGGTGGCTAATGGTGCTGTGATTTTGGCTGCAGGTTTTGCTATTGGGCAACGTGAACCAGACGATTGTGGGGCTGCCGTTCGTGGAGGGCGCCAAGGTGCGCGCTCGCGTGGAGGAGCAGACGCTGGACGCCAAGATTGACGTGTTCAAGAAGAAGCGCCGAAAGAACTACCGCCGCTGGAACGGCTTCCGTCGCCAGGTGACGGTGCTGCGTGTCACGGACATTGTCCCCATCGACGTCTAAGCGGCTCGACGTGTAGAGAAAAACAGGCAGGCAGAGAGGCGCGATACAGCAGCAGGAGCAGGTTGAGAACCAGGACTCTGTTATTTCGAGACGACCCGCTAGTGTTCGGACTCAGGAAAGCACCAGATCCAGTGCTCCGCGCGCTTATATGCGACCTCAATGGACTAATAACAGCGAAAAACTCTTAGAAAAACAGCAGCACGGCGGCGTATCAATGACTTGCAGTGGAGTGCTGCATCATGTGTGAATTATTCCATTCGACAGTTCCCCGAAACCATTATGCCGTATGCAAGTTCCCTCCATTTGACTGGTTCCGGACGAGCCTCTTGCCTTTGTGTGTTGTGTCAATCCTCAAAGAGTCAGCTACCCCGTTCCTCTCGTATTCGATCACCATGGCCCACCCGGAGCACGACCACGCGCACTCGCACGACCACGAGCACGACCATGACCACGACCACGACCACCACCACGAAGACGTGGACTCGGACGACGAGATCCCGGCCCTTGAGGAGGTCCCGGACGCCGCCGACGCCGAGAAGGGCAAGCACAACCGCTCGGAGAAGAAGTCGCGCAAGGCCATGCAGAAGCTCGGCATGAAGCCCGTGGGCGGCATCATCCGCGTGACCATCAAGAAGAACAAGAACGTGCTGTTCGTCATCTCCAAGCCCGACGTGTTCAAGAGCACGGTGAGCGAGACGTACGTCATCTTCGGCGAGGCCAAGATCGAGGACCTGAACGCCCAGGCGCAGTCCATGGCTGCCCAGCAGTTCAAGGCCCCCGCCGCTGAGACCCCCGCTGCTGACGCCGCTGCCCCCGCTGTGGAGGCCGTGGAGGAGGACGACGACGAGGTGGACGACTCGGGTATCGACGCTAAGGACATCCAGCTGGTCATGAGCCAGGCTGGCGTGAGCAAGAGCAAGGCCGTGGCCGCGCTCCGCTCCAACGACAACGACATTGTCAACGCCATCATGGAGCTCACCATGTAAGGAGTTTAGTATTTTAGCGACAAGATAGGGCTGTCCTGCAATGGAGAAAATGTCTTTTTGGGTTTTCTGTCGCTGGTAAAGTTCTGCTTTCGGTTGGTCGAGGCACTTCAACTTGATGGAAATTGACTTTGGACAACCGGCAGTTGCCTGTTAAACGGAGCTTTGAGGACGATGGCGCGCTTCACGTTTAAGTTTAAGCGACTGCGGGTGGATTCGGATGAAGTGGAAGACAGTGACGAGGAGGCTCCACGACTAAACTTTAGTTTTGAGAGCGATGAAGTCGAAGACGAAGAAGCGACACAGAACCCAAGTATCCTCGAAGATGACGATAAAACGTTGCTCGGCAAACGCCAACGGGGTGTTGGGAGTTGGGAGATGCAGGATTCACGGAAGAAGTCTCGTCCCGGACAAGTACGGCTCGGTGAGTCGAGAAGCGCTCACTGTCAAAGCCAGCGCCAACATCATTTATCTGTGTCAAGGCTCGCTGCAATCGAGAAGGATAGCAGCGTCCCTGGCAGCTCTTCTCTGGCGAACTCAGGCTCCACTTACGGTGTTGTCGACGACGCTGGAGTGCCCTCAAGAACTGCAGGGGTACTAGGGAAGGCATCTGCTGAAGTATGCAGCGTTCGTTCCGTTGAAAAGCCGAAGCTTCATTGTGATGCGTGGGGATCCGACCGACTGGAGCACTGGAGCAATCGTGAGCGACACCAACAGCTTGTTGCACCTTAACTGCGGCTTGGCAGCGACGATTGTCCGCAAGGGTGGCCTGGAAATTCAGCGTCAGAGCACGGAGTGGGTCTATTATCATGGGGAAGTTCATATTGGAACGGCGACGTGGACGACAGCAGGCAAGCTCTCGAGCAAGTTCATCATCCACACGGTTGGTCCTGACGTTAGTAACTACCGGTGGCCAACGCGACAGCATCGGACCGATCTTCGTCGAGCTGTACGAAGTGCTCTCAACATGGCCGACAACTTAGGTGTGAAGTCGGTGGCTATCCCGGCGATATCTACTGGGGTTTCTCGCTATCCAAAGTACCTGGCTGCGCGAGAAATCATTGAGGTGTGTCTGCAGTTTTGCGGGGATTCGCCACCGACAGCACTGAGTCTCATTGTCTTGATGAACGAGGATGAAGTAACGACTTCGATCTTCGCGCAGACACTGAAAGAGGTGAAGCAGCAACGGCAACTGCAGCACCACTGGCCGGGCATTGACGGAGAGCCACACGAGCTCCTACGGGGTTTTGTTTGAGCCTCAAGCAACAGAAGAGAATACGCTGACAGCAGGAGTACTCGACTATTTGATGAAGTGAATGGCGCGAAATGGATGAGAAGACGACGCGAAGAAACGGAGATGGAGCTGCAGATAGTTTTCTTCAAGTAGGGAGCTACACTCTGGTTTGTGGATGAACTTCGCGGTTTACCACTTTCGACACAACTACAACTGCATTGGTGTAGGAAGTCGTTACATGGTTGTTGGAAAGCTTGCAGACAATTGACCTACGAACTAGTTACGGCTTGTTTTGCAGCTAAGCAAGCTCAGTTCTCCAGCACGACGCGGTAGCGTGCGCGGCCCTCGCGCACCATGTTGAGACCCTCGTTCACCTTGGCCATCGGCAGCTTCTGGATCACTGGGCGAACGTTCTTCTCCGACGCGACCTTGAGCATGTCCTTGACGTCCTGCAGACTGCCGATGAAGCTGCCCATCCACTTGATGCCCTTGCTCACCACGAAGAATGACAGGAACTTGGTCTCTCCGTTCGGGACGGCGAGCTGCACGAGCGTGCCGCGCTTGCGGATGAGGCCCAAGTACATGTTGTACGGCATGTCGCGCGCGTCCGCCGTCAGCAGGAGCATGTCGACGGACTCGACGGCCTTCTTCTGGTGCTCTGGGTTGCTGAGGTCGTAGAACTCCTCGGCGCCCAGCGCGCGCACCTCCTTCTCCTTGGCGGAAGAGCGCGAGAATGCAACTGGCGTGGCGCCCAAGCGCCTTGATAAACTGGAGCGCGAGGTGGCCCAGACCACCGATACCGACGACGCCCACGCGGTCGCCGGCCTTGACGTTCTCGCGGTTGAGGGGTCCGAACACGGTGACACCAGCACACAGCAGCGGAGCAGCTTCGGCCGACGGGATGTTGTCCGGGATCTTGAACGCGAACTCGCTGTCCAGACGAATGTAGTCCGCGTAGCCACCGTACGTGGGTGTTGTTGCTGGAGCAACACCGTGATGCCGTTGCTGAGGTTTGGCTCATCAACAGCAACACGACGCGACTGCTGCGGTAAGTGTGGACGGTTAAGCAAAAGCAAGGAACATGGACAGTTAGTCAAAGGCTGGAAGCATGGACGGTTGCTTCACGGACCGTTTGCTCCCCAAGGGCATGCATAGGAAACAAGAGCAGCTAGTGCAAGCTAACGAACTGCTCGTTACATATCACTTCTACATTTCCATCGGAAGCGACAACAAAGAATTCTTTAGCTGGATTGCTACCAGCATGGAAGAACCTGACGACGCAATGGTGCCGGTCTCCGTAGGCGAGATGCTCATTGACCGTCTACCCTCCACTGCCGCCGTTCTCAGACCAGGAACTACGACTGACGCAAGAAACTACGACGAGAACGGCAGTGCTACAAGGTAGTGAAACGAGGCGTCAGGTGGAAGCCCTGGCCCATCATTCTGCTGCAGCGCACCAGCGGAATGCTGAGCAAATCGGCCAGGTCCGGTTGCAGCAAGATCGACTTGCAGCACAAACTTCGGAATACCTGCAAGCACAACACGACCAGCAAGTTTCGCTAGTCGAGCAGCAGGAAGAGATGCGACGTCAAATGGACGAACATCGCAAATATTTAGAGGAGCAATACGAGATACTGAAGGCGGCGGAACAAGCTGTTGGGCTCCAAGGGCAGAGACTGGAAAGCTTAGCCGAAGCTGTGCAGCCTCATTTGCAGGCCCGATGGGGTGCCTTCGCTCAAGGTGCAGCGCCGGCAGCTAGTGAGCAGCCACCCGATGTTTCTACCGTCACTGTGGCGGCAGGGACGAACCTTCCTGTACCTCCGATTTACAGAGGCAGCTCTAAGAAAGAAAAGCGGGAGTTTATGGATAGCTACGCGATTTACTCAAGACGCATCAAGGCCTTAAATCAACGGTCTCAAGCCAAATTCTCTTGTGATGCCACTCAGTGCATGCATCGAGCAAGGCACGATGGTACGAATTTGTGGTTTTGAGCTTTTCAAAGACGAGAAGGACGTCACCGAGACTGAGTGGAGAGATTATTTTTTATCGGCGCGCGTTACCAGATAACACAGCGTACAAAACTCTGGATCGGGAAGTGAAGTCTCTCTGTGTGGACACCGAGTTACAGGATGCGGAGTCGCGCATCTCGCGCCTCATGGCCGAAGTTCTACGAGATTATTGATCGGTTGAACATGGAGGACGTTGTACACACCGAGCCAAAGAAAGTCGTGGGGTATTTGGTGGACGCTTTGCGGCCGCACTCGTTTAAGGCCGCTGTAAAGGACCAACTGAGCCGACAGAGTCACAAAACTACAAAGTCGAACCTCGCGTCGTTTTTGAAGTGGCTTCGAGGTGAACTGGAGGATTTTATGAGGTTTGAAGCTCACATTGCGGCTCAGCAACCGGCGAAAGGAAATGACAAGCCTGTGCAGCAACAAAACCAAGCTAAACGAAGTGCTGGAGGACAACAAGGTGTGAGTAAAGCGAATATTGTCCATGAGCAGCAGAATAAGAGCAATAGTAGGCAGAAGCCGAAAAATTCAGGAGATCGACCTCCGAAGAAGTGCTTCAAGTGCGGTGACCAAACTCATGGCGTCTTTCAATGCCCTGATGTTGTGGGTCCAGCAGAGGCAAAAGCGATTTATGAATCAACTACTGGGAAAAAGGTTTTGAAACCTGTTTTGGCTGTGGCGCAACCGAAGAACGCCACGCCAAGGTCGACAACAACGATTCCGTGTGCTGTCATGGACACGTTGGAGACAGAATTTACCCCGGACAGCGCAGCTGAAGTGTCAATGGTGACAACAAAATTGCTGAATCAATTAGTTGCAAAGGGTGCGTAAATTAAACACCAAGAGATAGCGGGGAAAGCCGAAGTCACGGGTGTTGGAGAAAAACTTGTGCAGGTCAAGAGTAAAGTGCAGCTCGATCTGAAGTTTTCGACTCCGGGTGGACCTTTAGTGCTTCGAAATGTTATCTGCTGGGTAACAGAGTGTGGTTTACCGCCTGGTGTCGGCGATTTACTATTGTCTCGTTGGGTTATGGAGCGCCTGGGATACAGTCCGGAAAAACTACTTGCTGCAGCACAGCAAGTTCGTACTGAATGGGACGTGAGCGACGTAGATGACAGTCCCGCTGGCGGCATTGCAAGTATTCTCGCCTATGCAGGGTCAAGTCAGACACAAGTAATAACTGAAGAAGAGCGTGTACTAGAGGAAGTCGAGGATCGAGCGTGTTTTCCCGACTTCACTAGCGAGATTGATGCAGAGCGTGAAGAAATAAGAACCATTCTTCTGGAAAAAGTGGAGGAAGCTCGAAAACTAGGTGCGGCGGCGGAATTTTGCGAGGAGTTGAAGAGTATACTGATGAAGTTCATTGATGTATTTCGTATCATCATCGGCCGAGATCCGCCGGTGGACATGCCACCCATGGAGGTGACACTGAAGCCGGGAGCAGTACCAGTTCGATGCAAAGCTCGCCGATACTCTCCTGTGCACCGAGCATTTTTGAAGAAGCACGTCGATGTTCTGATCAGTGCCGGTCTGTGCTATCGCAACCCCCGCAGTAAGTGGTGCTCACCACCGCACGTTGTGAACAAACACGAAGCAGGAGCGCATCGCATGACAGTCGATGTCCGTGGCCCAAATGCATGGGTGGAGTCGATTGTTTGGCCGATGCCTATACTATAAGCTGTCTTTGAGCAACTCCGTGGTTCATCACGCTACTTCTCGCTGGACTTTTTCAAAGGTTTTTGGCAGTTTACAATGGCAGTTCTCTGTCAAGAGATTTATTCGATTCTGACAGAAGAAGGTGTCATCACGCCGACAAGAGTGCTGATGGGAGGAACAAACAGCGTGGCGTACGTGCAGTCGACTGTCCAGCAAATGTTTGACGAGTTATTCAACAACGGATTAATGATTTGGATTGACGACTTGTTGGGCTACATGGATAGTGATGAAGGATTTGCTAGAGCTACTCAAGAAGGTGCTGACTATTTGTCAAACTAAAGGGCTCAAGTTGAACCCCAAGAAATGCAAGTTCTATCTCCGAGAAGCGCTTTGGTGTGGCCGAGTAGTGTCGGGCGAGGGTGTTCGTCACGATCCAGCTCGGATTAGTGCTCTTTCAAATCTCCCTGCCCCAACAACAGGTCAGGAACTGCAGCAATTTGTTTGTGCCCTGAACTGGATGCGGGCTTCGCTTCCAGCTTTCAACAAATTGATTGATCCACTGGTAAAAATGATGGAGAAAGTGTACGAGCGTGCTGGGGGGCGAAAGAAAACCCAAGTGCGAACGATAAAGCTTAGTGACGTTGGCTGGGGTGACAGCGAAGTGGCATGCTTGGCGCATTGCAAGCAGGCATTACAAAAGGCGCTTCAACTAGCACACTCCGACCCTGAGAAACTTCTCTCGGTCTTTACCGACGCTAGTGACGAACATTGGGGGGCAGCAATTACTCAGATACCTAGGGATCAAGCTACTCGACCTCTTAGTGAGCAAGAGCATCAACCGTTGATGATGTTGAGCGGCTCGTTCTCAGGAGCTGCCAAGCGGTGGACCATCGTTGAGAAAGAGGCCTACGCAATTGTTGAAACGTGTCGACGAGCAGATTTTCTCCTACATCGGCAGGATGGTTTTGCTTTATTTACTGATCATACGAATCTACGTTTCACTTCACCCTCATGGGCTATAAGTACTCTTGCTCAGGGCTATAAGTTTTACGACATTGCTGGTGATGACAACGTATGGGCGGATCTCCTTTCACGTTGGGGGTCGTCTTTTAGGACGGTTTGTGCAATTCGGCAAGTTCCATTGCCTCTTTCCCCACAGTTGGAAGACAATTTCGTATGGCCAACCATGAAGGCCATCAAAACAAAACGCAGTAACGCCACCCAAGGACATCACGCAGTCCACTGAAGACTTGCTGTTGCGGGACAAACAGGGTCGTATCTGGATTCCGGATGAAGCTACAGACATGCAAATGCGAATTTGTGTGGTGGGTCATTTCGGTATCGCTGGTCATCGGGGCATGAAAGTGACCCTGCAGCAAATAAAAGAGAAGTTCGTGTGGACCAACATGGCAAATGACGTTGAATTTTTTGTACGGCGCTGCTTACACTGCGCTAGTACTCTTGGTGGGCCTCCACATCCACGACCGCTGGGTGAGGCGATGCACGCCGAGAAACCAAACGAGTTAATTCACTGGGATTACCTTTTTATGGGACAAAGTGACACGGACCTGGAGTACGTGTTGGTGATAAAGGACGATGCGTCGAAGTTTGTGTGGCTGATGCCAAGTAAGACAGCAGATGCTGATACTACCTTTGTCGCTTTGCTGGATTGGTTCGCTTCATTTGGCGTGTGTCGTTCCTGGGTCAGTGACCAGGAAACGCATTTTAAAAATGCCGTGATTGAAGGCATGCAGCATGCCCTCGGAGCGCACCACCACTTCACAACTGCCAGGTGCCCGTGGGCAAACGGTACCGTGGAAGTTGTGATGCGGGAGACTTTGCGCTGCTGCCGCGCTTTACTTTCCGAGTGGAGAATGCAACCTCGGGAATGGCCACGAGTGATCAAGATCGTTCAGTTGGTGTTGAACAACACACCATCGCCATCGCTCGGCGGTGTCGCTCCTGTGACAGCAATGACTGGGCTTAGTGTAATGGGCCCGAGCGACCACATTGCCATTCCAGGGCCTGTGGAGATGGATACACTCGCAGACATACAAACATCTCAACGTGCCAATGTTGTGAGATTACAACAAGCTTTAGAAATGATGCACAAACGTACGGCAACGATCAATTCCGCTGTGCGTGCGGCCGGACGAAAGGGCCACGACAAGAAGCAAGGTACTTCGATAGCTCAGTTTGCTATCGGTGATTTCGTCCTGTATGCCGATGTCTGGCAGCATACTCGCAGCAAGTTGAGCGTGAACTGGTGCGGACCAGCTCAGGTGGTGGCGACTGTGTCAAATTGGATTTTTGAGATTCGTAACCTAGTAACTGGGCAACAGAAGGAAGTGCACGCTAGTCGACTCAAATTCTACTCTGACAGCTCGCTTGACGTCAGTGAGGATTCACTTCTTCACATAGCCCACAACAGTGAAGGGCATATTGTGGATTCACTGCTAGAGGCACCGTACAATCGCAAGGAAAAACGGCACGAACTCAAGGTTCACTGGCGTGGACTGGATTCCATCGAGGACTCCTGGGAGCCAGCAGCTACACTGATGCAAGATGTACCTGTGGCCGTGAAAGCTTTTAGCGTTGGCGTCTGCATTGGAGGGCGTGTTTTTTGGGGGAAGTGTTGTTGCTGGAGCAACACCGTGATGCCGTTGCTGAGGTTTGGCTCATCAACAGCAACACGACGCGACTGCTGCGGTAAGTGTGGACGGTTAAGCAAAAGCAAGGAACATGGACAGTTAGTCAAAGGCTGGAAGCATGGACGGTTGCTTCACGGACCGTTTGCTCCCCAAGGGCATGCATAGGAAACAAGAGCAGCTAGTGCAAGCTAACGAACTGCTCAATACATATCACTTCTACATTTCCATCGGAAGCGACAACAGTGGGGGTGCCGTCCTTGTAAGCTGCGCTGTACGTGAACACGATGTCCTTGCAGTAGGCGTCGGCACCATCAGCGCACTCGCGGCACTCGTGGCCCTGCTTGTTGAGGCAGGCCCAGACCTGGCAGCCAACACCGACGCGGTCTCCGATGGCCAAGTTCTTCACGTTGGGACCGGTGGCTGTCACTTCACCGATGATTTCGTGGCCGGCAACAACCGGGTAGTTGGCGGGGCCCCAGCCGCTGTCAATGGTGTGGACGTCCGTGCCGCAGATACCGCAGTGACTGATCTTGATCTCGACGTCTGCGTCGCCAAGTGGGCGTGACGTATACTGCCAAGGCTCACAGACTCCTTTCGAGTCGAGTGCGGCGTACGCATTGATGGTTTTCGGAGCCGTCGAAGTCATGTCGGGAGGAGCGATGCGGAGGAGGTGTGGTGTGGTGCTGGAATCCAATTCGGAAATGGACTGAAGCAGGCCCTGCGTAAAGTTGCAAGGCTTGGTTAGCACATGTACGTCATGGCTTATGTTGCAGTCCATTCGAAGCAACGCAATCCATATTTCCCCGTATTCATGCCTGCATTTCTAGTGTACTCACCGTAATCGATGAGGTTGACGGTGTCAGTTGAAAGACGATGGCAATCTGCGCGCATAGGAAAACGGAGCTCCCATCTGTATCATACCGATTCACTCAAGACCACCACATTTTCACTTGCATAACGAAGTCTCATGAATTACGGAGCACGATTGCGTTTTCTGCCTTGAGCTATAATTCCCAAGTAGGTGAATTGGTGTCGCCAAGAGGTTGATTGTCGTTGTTTCGTAGCCGGTATCTGCGAGTTTGTATGCAATCGTAGGAAAAGTCGCCGTTGATTTTACTGCTATACAAAATAGTGGGGGGGGCAGAATGACCTAAAATTTGTATGCAGGCCGTATGAGGCCCAATAGTGTTTGTTTTGTAGCCAAAAAATCCTACACGAAAACAGCGTCCGGGGATTGGTCACAGTTAGGATCCATCAAACGGGCGCAACACGACGCTGTTCCTACGTTCTGACTCTCAGGACAAGGCTCGGGGTGCATACTGCTCGCAATAAAGAGGCTCTGTGGTGCCACCGCACAGTGGCCCGGCCCTCACGGTGTATTGGACGGCATTCAGGATCGGCGTATATCGACAGGTGCCGCTACATCCAAGATGACTGCACGGAGTACTTCCAGCGAGAAAGCTGCTTCTCATACACGCTCAAGTATTCAGTCATGGACAGACACTTCCGTCCCTGTGCAGGTTGCTGCGTCCACAGCGATGGGCACGTCTGATTCGGCCCCGGTAGTTGATTTGAGTGAATTAGCGGGTGGTGCGAGGTTGACTGGAGCTCCTGTGGTGGCGAGAGTGATTGTTTCAAACGCAGTGACAGCACAAGATGTGCGTGATGCGTGTATAGCTCCTAGAACACAGCACGCTTACGCAGGTAGTCTCAGAGCAATATCTCGCTGGATTGTATCAACTAAAAGCAACGAGGCGAGCAGCTACTTTGATAGGTGTGGACAAATTAATCTCGATCGTTTTACAGCGCGTGATTTTGAAGAGCTTTTAGTGGAGAAGCGGAAATCTGTCGGGATCAGCACTCTTAATGGATATCGGAGCGCTGTTAAAGACCTTTATCGACGAAAGCAAATACCTCTCCCCACATCATACGAGAAGAGTATGTCGACGTTCTTTTCCGGATTAAAACGGCTCCAAGCCTCGGAGCATCAAGCTGGTGCCCCCCGTGAGTCCGGCAAGGACCCACACCATATTCTATCTACCAGGATCTTTGTAAATCAACTTTGCTGAAGGAAGACGGGGGCTTCTCTCATTTTTTTTGACTACGCAATGGAATCTTATGTCTCGATCTGAATCTGTTCAAACTATTTGCACCGAGCACTTGAGTGCTCATGACGACACGTTGGGTGCGTAATGCACAAGTCCAAGACGAATCAAGAGGGTAGTGGACCAAAAGGCCCACGCCACATCTACTATGGTGGTTTGGAGACAACCACATGAAATACTCGCCATTTAAAAGCATTAGATCCCATGACCTACCGAGCAACCGCCAGCACAAAATGTTCTCAGACTGGGGTGTACTAATACGGTACACCAAACGATCAGCAGAGGCGGCTGGGTCAGCTGTACGACCCGATATGTCTGAACAAGAGGCGGCAGAGGTTTTTCGCGTTGGGATGGCTCACTTACAGCTTGCAACTACATAAAAAAAGCGTCGGGTTGGAGATCTATCCGTCACAACAGTCCTTCGGCTACTTCGGGAGGCTCAGCAATGCAAAGAGCAAACCACTTCAACGTCAACAGTCAAACGGCAGCGCCTAGCGTAATTTCATCCAATCATATTGCGTAGCACCATTTTCCTACAGATTTGCTAGATAAGTGATTGTCGTTGTTTCGTAGCCGGTATCTGCGAGTTTGTATGCAATCGTAGGAAAAGTCGCCGTTGATTTTACTGCTATACAAAATAGTGGGGGGCAGAATGACCTAAAATTTGTATGCAGGCCGTATGAGGCCCAATAGTGTTTGTTTTGTAGCCAAAAAATCCTACACGAAAACAGCGTCCTGGGATTGGTCACAGTTAGGATCCATCAAACGGGCGCAACACGACGCTGTTCCTACGTTCTGACTCTCAGGACAAGGCTCGGGGTGCATACTGCTCGCAATAAAGAGGCTCTGTGGTGCCACCGCACAGTGGCCCGGCCCTCACGGTGTATTGGACGGCATTCAGGATCGGCGTATATCGACAGGTGCCGCTACATCCAAGATGACTGCACGGAGTACTTCCAGCGAGAAAGCTGCTTCTCATACACGCTCAAGTATTCAGTCAAGGACAGACACTTCCGTCCCTGTGCAGGTTGCTGCGTCCACAGCGATGGGCACGTCTGATTCGGCCCCGGTAGTTGATTTGAGTGAATTAGCGGGTGGTGCGAGGTTGACTGGAGCTCCTGTGGTGGCGAGAGTGATTGTTTCAAACGCAGTGACAGCACAAGATGTGCGTGATGCGTGTATAGCTCCTAGAACACAGCACGCTTACGCAGGTAGTCTCAGAGCAATATCTCGCTGGATTGTATCAACTAAAAGCAACGAGGCGAGCAGCTACTTTGATAGGTGTGGACAAATTAATCTCGATCGTTTTACAGCGCGTGATTTTGAAGAGCTTTTAGTGGAGAAGCGGAAATCTGTCGGGATCAGCACTCTTAATGGATATCGGAGCGCTGTTAAAGACCTTTATCGACGAAAGCAAATACCTCTCCCCACATCATACGAGAAGAGTATGTCGACGTTCTTTTCCGGATTAAAACGGCTCCAAGCCTCGGAGCATCAAGCTGGTGCCCCCCGTGAGTCCGGCAAGGACCCACACCATATTCTATCTACCAGGATCTTTGTAAATCAACTTTGCTGAAGGAAGACGGGGGCTTCTCTCATTTTTTTTGACTACGCAATGGAATCTTATGTCTCGATCTGAATCTGTTCAAACTATTTGCACCGAGCACTTGAGTGCTCATGACGACACGTTGGGTGCGTAATGCACAAGTCCAAGACGAATCAAGAGGGTAGTGGACCAAAAGGCCCACGCCACATCTACTATGGTGGTTTGGAGACAACCACATGAAATACTCGCCATTTAAAAGCATTAGATCCCATGACCTACCGAGCAACCGCCAGCACAAAATGTTCTCAGACTGGGGTGTACTAATACGGTACATCAAACGATCAGCAGAGGCGGCTGGGTCAGCTGTACGACCCGATATGTCTGAACAAGAGGCGGCAGAGGTTTTTCGCGTTGGGATGGCTCACTTACAGCTTGCAACTACATAAAAAAAGCGTCGGGTTGGAGATCTATCCGTCACAACAGTCCTTCGGCTACTTCGGGAGGCTCAGCAATGCAAAGAGCAAACCACTTCAACGTCAACAGTCAAACGGCAGCGCCTAGCGTAATTTCATCCAATCATATTGCGTAGCACCATTTTCCTACAGATTTGCTAGATAAGTGATTGTCGTTGTTTCGTAGCCGGTATCTGCGAGTTTGTATGCAATCGTAGGAAAAGTCGCCGTTGATTTTACTGCTATACAAAATAGTGGGGGGCAGAATGACCTAAAATTTGTATGCAGGCCGTATGAGGCCCAATAGTGTTTGTTTTGTAGCCAAAAAATCCTACACGAAAACAGCGTCCTGGGATTGGTCACAGTTAGGATCCATCAAACGGGCGCAACACGACGCTGTTCCTACGTTCTGACTCTCAGGACAAGGCTCGGGGTGCATACTGCTCGCAATAAAGAGGCTCTGTGGTGCCACCGCACAGTGGCCCGGCCCTCACGGTGTATTGGACGGCATTCAGGATCGGCGTATATCGACAGGTGCCGCTACATCCAAGATGACTGCACGGAGTACTTCCAGCGAGAAAGCTGCTTCTCATACACGCTCAAGTATTCAGTCAAGGACAGACACTTCCGTCCCTGTGCAGGTTGCTGCGTCCACAGCGATGGGCACGTCTGATTCGGCCCCGGTAGTTGATTTGAGTGAATTAGCGGGTGGTGCGAGGTTGACTGGAGCTCCTGTGGTGGCGAGAGTGATTGTTTCAAACGCAGTGACAGCACAAGATGTGCGTGATGCGTGTATAGCTCCTAGAACACAGCACGCTTACGCAGGTAGTCTCAGAGCAATATCTCGCTGGATTGTATCAACTAAAAGCAACGAGGCGAGCAGCTACTTTGATAGGTGTGGACAAATTAATCTCGATCGTTTTACAGCGCGTGATTTTGAAGAGCTTTTAGTGGAGAAGCGGAAATCTGTCGGGATCAGCACTCTTAATGGATATCGGAGCGCTGTTAAAGACCTTTATCGACGAAAGCAAATACCTCTCCCCACATCATACGAGAAGAGTATGTCGACGTTCTTTTCCGGATTAAAACGGCTCCAAGCCTCGGAGCATCAAGCTGGTGCCCCCCGTGAGTCCGGCAAGGACCCACACCATATTCTATCTACCAGGATCTTTGTAAATCAACTTTGCTGAAGGAAGACGGGGGCTTCTCTCATTTTTTTTGACTACGCAATGGAATCTTATGTCTCGATCTGAATCTGTTCAAACTATTTGCACCGAGCACTTGAGTGCTCATGACGACACGTTGGGTGCGTAATGCACAAGTCCAAGACGAATCAAGAGGGTAGTGGACCAAAAGACCCACGCCACATCTACTATGGTGGTTTGGAGACAACCACATGAAATACTCGCCATTTAAAAGCATTAGATCCCATGACCTACCGAGCAACCGCCAGCACAAAATGTTCTCAGACTGGGGTGTACTAATACGGTACATCAAACGATCAGCAGAGGCGGCTGGGTCAGCTGTACGACCCGATATGTCTGAACAAGAGGCGGCAGAGGTTTTTCGCGTTGGGATGGCTCACTTACAGCTTGCAACTACATAAAAAAAGCGTCGGGTTGGAGATCTATCCGTCACAACAGTCCTTCGGCTACTTCGGGAGGCTCAGCAATGCAAAGAGCAAACCACTTCAACGTCAACAGTCAAACGGCAGCGCCTAGCGTAATTTCATCCAATCATATTGCGTAGCACCATTTTCCTACAGATTTGCTAGATAAGTGATTGTCGTTGTTTCGTAGCCGGTATCTGCGAGTTTGTATGCAATCGTAGGAAAAGTCGCCGTTGATTTTACTGCTATACAAAATAGTGGGGGGGCAGAATGACCTAAAATTTGTATGCAGGCCGTATGAGGCCCAATAGTGTTTGTTTTGTAGCCAAAAAATCCTACACGAAAACAGCGTCCTGGGATTGGTCACAGTTAGGATCCATCAAACGGGCGCAACACGACGCTGTTCCTACGTTCTGACTCTCAGGACAAGGCTCGGGGTGCATACTGCTCGCAATAAAGAGGCTCTGTGGTGCCACCGCACAGTGGCCCGGCCCTCACGGTGTATTGGACGGCATTCAGGATCGGCGTATATCGACAGGTGCCGCTACATCCAAGATGACTGCACGGAGTACTTCCAGCGAGAAAGCTGCTTCTCATACACGCTCAAGTATTCAGTCAAGGACAGACACTTCCGTCCCTGTGCAGGTTGCTGCGTCCACAGCGATGGGCACGTCTGATTCGGCCCCGGTAGTTGATTTGAGTGAATTAGCGGGTGGTGCGAGGTTGACTGGAGCTCCTGTGGTGGCGAGAGTGATTGTTTCAAACGCAGTGACAGCACAAGATGTGCGTGATGCGTGTATAGCTCCTAGAACACAGCACGCTTACGCAGGTAGTCTCAGAGCAATATCTCGCTGGATTGTATCAACTAAAAGCAACGAGGCGAGCAGCTACTTTGATAGGTGTGGACAAATTAATCTCGATCGTTTTACAGCGCGTGATTTTGAAGAGCTTTTAGTGGAGAAGCGGAAATCTGTCGGGATCAGCACTCTTAATGGATATCGGAGCGCTGTTAAAGACCTTTATCGACGAAAGCAAATACCTCTCCCCACATCATACGAGAAGAGTATGTCGACGTTCTTTTCCGGATTAAAACGGCTCCAAGCCTCGGAGCATCAAGCTGGTGCCCCCCGTGAGTCCGGCAAGGACCCACACCATATTCTATCTACCAGGATCTTTGTAAATCAACTTTGCTGAAGGAAGACGGGGGCTTCTCTCATTTTTTTTGACTACGCAATGGAATCTTATGTCTCGATCTGAATCTGTTCAAACTATTTGCACCGAGCACTTGAGTGCTCATGACGACACGTTGGGTGCGTAATGCACAAGTCCAAGACGAATCAAGAGGGTAGTGGACCAAAAGACCCACGCCACATCTACTATGGTGGTTTGGAGACAACCACATGAAATACTCGCCATTTAAAAGCATTAGATCCCATGACCTACCGAGCAACCGCCAGCACAAAATGTTCTCAGACTGGGGTGTACTAATACGGTACATCAAACGATCAGCAGAGGCGGCTGGGTCAGCTGTACGACCCGATATGTCTGAACAAGAGGCGGCAGAGGTTTTTCGCGTTGGGATGGCTCACTTACAGCTTGCAACTACATAAAAAAAGCGTCGGGTTGGAGATCTATCCGTCACAACAGTCCTTCGGCTACTTCGGGAGGCTCAGCAATGCAAAGAGCAAACCACTTCAACGTCAACAGTCAAACGGCAGCGCCTAGCGTAATTTCATCCAATCATATTGCGTAGCACCATTTTCCTACAGATTTGCTAGATAAGTGATTGTCGTTGTTTCGTAGCCGGTATCTGCGAGTTTGTATGCAATCGTAGGAAAAGTCGCCGTTGATTTTACTGCTATACAAAATAGTGGGGGGGGCAGAATGACCTAAAATTTGTATGCAGGCCGTATGAGGCCCAATAGTGTTTGTTTTGTAGCCAAAAAATCCTACACGAAAACAGCGTCCTGGGATTGGTCACAGTTAGGATCCATCAAACGGGCGCAACACGACGCTGTTCCTACGTTCTGACTCTCAGGACAAGGCTCGGGGTGCATACTGCTCGCAATAAAGAGGCTCTGTGGTGCCACCGCACAGTGGCCCGGCCCTCACGGTGTATTGGACGGCATTCAGGATCGGCGTATATCGACAGGTGCCGCTACATCCAAGATGACTGCACGGAGTACTTCCAGCGAGAAAGCTGCTTCTCATACACGCTCAAGTATTCAGTCAAGGACAGACACTTCCGTCCCTGTGCAGGTTGCTGCGTCCACAGCGATGGACACGTCTGATTCGGCCCCGGTAGTTGATTTGAGTGAATTAGCGGGTGGTGCGAGGTTGACTGGAGCTCCTGTGGTGGCGAGAGTGATTGTTTCAAACGCAGTGACAGCACAAGATGTGCGTGATGCGTGTATAGCTCCTAGAACACAGCACGCTTACGCAGGTAGTCTCAGAGCAATATCTCGCTGGATTGTATCAACTAAAAGCAACGAGGCGAGCAGCTACTTTGATAGGTGTGGACAAATTAATCTCGATCGTTTTACAGCGCGTGATTTTGAAGAGCTTTTAGTGGAGAAGCGGAAATCTGTCGGGATCAGCACTCTTAATGGATATCGGAGCGCTGTTAAAGACCTTTATCGACGAAAGCAAATACCTCTCCCCACATCATACGAGAAGAGTATGTCGACGTTCTTTTCCGGATTAAAACGGCTCCAAGCCTCGGAGCATCAAGCTGGTGCCCCCCGTGAGTCCGGCAAGGACCCACACCATATTCTATCTACCAGGATCTTTGTAAATCAACTTTGCTGAAGGAAGACGGGGGCTTCTCTCATTTTTTTTGACTACGCAATGGAATCTTATGTCTCGATCTGAATCTGTTCAAACTATTTGCACCGAGCACTTGAGTGCTCATGACGACACGTTGGGTGCGTAATGCACAAGTCCAAGACGAATCAAGAGGGTAGTGGACCAAAAGACCCACGCCACATCTACTATGGTGGTTTGGAGACAACCACATGAAATACTCGCCATTTAAAAGCATTAGATCCCATGACCTACCGAGCAACCGCCAGCACAAAATGTTCTCAGACTGGGGTGTACTAATACGGTACATCAAACGATCAGCAGAGGCGGCTGGGTCAGCTGTACGACCCGATATGTCTGAACAAGAGGCGGCAGAGGTTTTTCGCGTTGGGATGGCTCACTTACAGCTTGCAACTACATAAAAAAAGCGTCGGGTTGGAGATCTATCCGTCACAACAGTCCTTCGGCTACTTCGGGAGGCTCAGCAATGCAAAGAGCAAACCACTTCAACGTCAACAGTCAAACGGCAGCGCCTAGCGTAATTTCATCCAATCATATTGCGTAGCACCATTTTCCTACAGAATTTGCTAGATAAGTGATTGTCGTTGTTTCGTAGCCGGTATCTGCGAGTTTGTATGCAATCGTAGGAAAAGTCGCCGTTGATTTTACTGCTATACAAAATAGTGGGGGGCAGAATGACCTAAAATTTGTATGCAGGCCGTATGAGGCCCAATAGTGTTTGTTTTGTAGCCAAAAAATCCTACACGAAAACAGCGTCCTGGGATTGGTCACAGTTAGGATCCATCAAACGGGCGCAACACGACGCTGTTCCTACGTTCTGACTCTCAGGACAAGGCTCGGGGTGCATACTGCTCGCAATAAAGAGGCTCTGTGGTGCCACCGCACAGTGGCCCGGCCCTCACGGTGTATTGGACGGCATTCAGGATCGGCGTATATCGACAGGTGCCGCTACATCCAAGATGACTGCACGGAGTACTTCCAGCGAGAAAGCTGCTTCTCATACACGCTCAAGTATTCAGTCAAGGACAGACACTTCCGTCCCTGTGCAGGTTGCTGCGTCCACAGCGATGGACACGTCTGATTCGGCCCCGGTAGTTGATTTGAGTGAATTAGCGGGTGGTGCGAGGTTGACTGGAGCTCCTGTGGTGGCGAGAGTGATTGTTTCAAACGCAGTGACAGCACAAGATGTGCGTGATGCGTGTATAGCTCCTAGAACACAGCACGCTTACGCAGGTAGTCTCAGAGCAATATCTCGCTGGATTGTATCAACTAAAAGCAACGAGGCGAGCAGCTACTTTGATAGGTGTGGACAAATTAATCTCGATCGTTTTACAGCGCGTGATTTTGAAGAGCTTTTAGTGGAGAAGCGGAAATCTGTCGGGATCAGCACTCTTAATGGATATCGGAGCGCTGTTAAAGACCTTTATCGACGAAAGCAAATACCTCTCCCCACATCATACGAGAAGAGTATGTCGACGTTCTTTTCCGGATTAAAACGGCTCCAAGCCTCGGAGCATCAAGCTGGTGCCCCCCGTGAGTCCGGCAAGGACCCACACCATATTCTATCTACCAGGATCTTTGTAAATCAACTTTGCTGAAGGAAGACGGGGGCTTCTCTCATTTTTTTTGACTACGCAATGGAATCTTATGTCTCGATCTGAATCTGTTCAAACTATTTGCACCGAGCACTTGAGTGCTCATGACGACACGTTGGGTGCGTAATGCACAAGTCCAAGACGAATCAAGAGGGTAGTGGACCAAAAGACCCACGCCACATCTACTATGGTGGTTTGGAGACAACCACATGAAATACTCGCCATTTAAAAGCATTAGATCCCATGACCTACCGAGCAACCGCCAGCACAAAATGTTCTCAGACTGGGGTGTACTAATACGGTACATCAAACGATCAGCAGAGGCGGCTGGGTCAGCTGTACGACCCGATATGTCTGAACAAGAGGCGGCAGAGGTTTTTCGCGTTGGGATGGCTCACTTACAGCTTGCAACTACATAAAAAAAGCGTCGGGTTGGAGATCTATCCGTCACAACAGTCCTTCGGCTACTTCGGGAGGCTCAGCAATGCAAAGAGCAAACCACTTCAACGTCAACAGTCAAACGGCAGCGCCTAGCGTAATTTCATCCAATCATATTGCGTAGCACCATTTTCCTACAAATTTGCTAGATAAGTGATTGTCGTTGTTTCGTAGCCGGTATCTGCGAGTTTGTATGCAATCGTAGGAAAAGTCGCCGTTGATTTTACTGCTATACAAAATAGTGGGGGGCAGAATGACCTAAAATTTGTATGCAGGCCGTATGAGGCCCAATAGTGTTTGTTTTGTAGCCAAAAAATCCTACACGAAAACAGCGTCCTGGGATTGGTCACAGTTAGGATCCATCAAACGGGCGCAACACGACGCTGTTCCTACGTTCTGACTCTCAGGACAAGGCTCGGGGTGCATACTGCTCGCAATAAAGAGGCTCTGTGGTGCCACCGCACAGTGGCCCGGCCCTCACGGTGTATTGGACGGCATTCAGGATCGGCGTATATCGACAGGTGCCGCTACATCCAAGATGACTGCACGGAGTACTTCCAGCGAGAAAGCTGCTTCTCATACACGCTCAAGTATTCAGTCAAGGACAGACACTTCCGTCCCTGTGCAGGTTGCTGCGTCCACAGCGATGGACACGTCTGATTCGGCCCCGGTAGTTGATTTGAGTGAATTAGCGGGTGGTGCGAGGTTGACTGGAGCTCCTGTGGTGGCGAGAGTGATTGTTTCAAACGCAGTGACAGCACAAGATGTGCGTGATGCGTGTATAGCTCCTAGAACACAGCACGCTTACGCAGGTAGTCTCAGAGCAATATCTCGCTGGATTGTATCAACTAAAAGCAACGAGGCGAGCAGCTACTTTGATAGGTGTGGACAAATTAATCTCGATCGTTTTACAGCGCGTGATTTTGAAGAGCTTTTAGTGGAGAAGCGGAAATCTGTCGGGATCAGCACTCTTAATGGATATCGGAGCGCTGTTAAAGACCTTTATCGACGAAAGCAAATACCTCTCCCCACATCATACGAGAAGAGTATGTCGACGTTCTTTTCCGGATTAAAACGGCTCCAAGCCTCGGAGCATCAAGCTGGTGCCCCCCGTGAGTCCGGCAAGGACCCACTGCCATATTCTATCTACCAGGATCTTTGTAAATCAACTTTGCTGAAGGAAGACGGGGGCTTCTCTCATTTTTTTTGACTACGCAATGGAATCTTATGTCTCGATCTGAATCTGTTCAAACTATTTGCACCGAGCACTTGAGTGCTCATGACGACAGCGTTGGGTGCGTAATGCACAAGTCCAAGACGAATCAAGAGGGTAGTGGACCAAAAGACCCACGCCACATCTACTATGGTGGTTTGGAGACAACCACATGAAATACTCGCCATTTAAAAGCATTAGATCCCATGACCTACCGAGCAACCGCCAGCACAAAATGTTCTCAGACTGGGGTGTACTAATACGGTACATCAAACGATCAGCAGAGGCGGCTGGGTCAGCTGTACGACCCGATATGTCTGAACAAGAGGCGGCAGAGGTTTTTCGCGTTGGGATGGCTCACTTACAGCTTGCAACTACATAAAAAAAGCGTCGGGTTGGAGATCTATCCGTCACAACAGTCCTTCGGCTACTTCGGGAGGCTCAGCAATGCAAAGAGCAAACCACTTCAACGTCAACAGTCAAACGGCAGCGCCTAGCGTAATTTCATCCAATCATATTGCGTAGCACCATTTTCCTACAGATTTGCTAGATAAGTGATTGTCGTTGTTTCGTAGCCGGTATCTGCGAGTTTGTATGCAATCGTAGGAAAAGTCGCCGTTGATTTTACTGCTATACAAAATAGTGGGGGGCAGAATGACCTAAAATTTGTATGCAGGCCGTATGAGGCCCAATAGTGTTTGTTTTGTAGCCAAAAAATCCTACACGAAAACAGCGTCCTGGGATTGGTCACAGTTAGGATCCATCAAACGGGCGCAACACGACGCTGTTCCTACGTTCTGACTCTCAGGACAAGGCTCGGGGTGCATACTGCTCGCAATAAAGAGGCTCTGTGGTGCCACCGCACAGTGGCCCGGCCTCACGGTGTATTGGACGGCATTCAGGATCGGCGTATATCGACAGGTGCCGCTACATCCAAGATGACTGCACGGAGTACTTCCAGCGAGAAAGCTGCTTCTCATACACGCTCAAGTATTCAGTCAAGGACAGACACTTCCGTCCCTGTGCAGGTTGCTGCGTCCACAGCGTTGGGCACGTCTGATTCGGCCCCGGTAGTTGATTTGAGTGAATTAGCAGGTGGTGCGAGGTTGACTGGAGCTCCTGTGGTGGCGAGAGTGATTGTTTCAAACGCAGTGACAGCACAAGATGTGCGTGATGCGTGTATAGCTCCTAGAACACAGCACGCTTACGCAGGTAGTCTCAGAGCAATATCTCGCTGGATTGTATCAACTAAAAGCAACGAGGCGAGCAGCTACTTTGATAGGTGTGGACAAATTAATCTCGATCGTTTTACAGCGCGTGATTTTGAAGAGTTTTTAGTGGAGAAGCGGAAATCTGTCGGGATCAGCACTCTTAATGGATATCGGAGCGCTGTTAAAGACCTTTATCGACGAAAGCAAATACCTCTCCCCACATCATACGAGAAGAGTATGTCGACGTTCTTTTCCGGATTAAAACGGCTCCAAGCCTCGGAGCATCAAGCTGGTGCCCCCCGTGAGTCCGGCAAGGACCCACACCATATTCTATCTACCAGGATCTTTGTAAATCAACTTTGCTGAAGGAAGACGGGGGCTTCTCTCATTTTTTTTACTACGCAATGGAATCTTATGTCTCGATCTGAATCTGTTCAAACTATTTGCACCGAGCACTTGAGTGCTCATGACGACAGCGTTGGGTGCGTAATGCACAAGTCCAAGACGAATCAAGAGGGTAGTGGACCAAAAGACCCACGCCACATCTACTATGGTGGTTTGGAGACAACCACATGAAATACCCGCCATTTAAAAGCATTAGATCCCATGACCTACCGAGCAACCGCCAGCACAAAATGTTCTCAGACTGGGGTGTACTAATACGGCACATCAAACGATCAGCAGAGGCGGCTGGGTCAGCTGTACGACCCGATATGTCTGAACAAGAGGCGGCAGAGGTTTTTCGCGTTGGGATGGCTCACTTACAGCTTGCAACTACATAAAAAAGCGTCGGGTTGGAGATCTATCCGTCACAACAGTCCTTCGGCTACTTCGGGAGGCTCAGCAATGCAAAGAGCAAACCACTTCAACGTCAACAGCCAAACGGCAGCGCCTAGCGTAATTTCATCCAATCATATTGCGTAGCACCATTTTCCTACAAATTTGCTAGATAAGTGAACAGTTTACCTTCCGTTTAAAACTCACTTCTCGATGTAGTTTTCAGGTCTAGCTTGTGCTTGTTTATTAGGTCGCTGCACGCGAATTCCAGGCGCACGAGCGTCAGGGTGCTACGCCTCGTTGTCTTGGGCTCCGCATGTCGGGCACTCCAAGGCCTCATTTAGTTTGGGGAGGACGCACTCGTCGTGGAAGCGATGGCCACAGCGAAGTTGCGTCATGTATACGTTACGCTCGAGCATTTGCAGACCGCACAATGCACAGCATCCGTCATCCTTCGTGGCAACGTCCTTGCTATCGTCAACTGCCACCTCAGGATCACCATCGAGAAAACTCTTGTCGTCCTGAATGCTTAGAACGGAGCACATCGAAAGCCGGTGTGGGCTCGGGCTTAGCGATCTCGATCTTTCTCTTACTAGGACGGCGGCGGCGTTGGTCATCGCTCGTGCGAGAACATGATTGTTATCGATCACCTGGCCGTAGACAAAGTCCGAGAACTCGGACGTCACATTGGCCGAAAGCACAGGACACGCTTGATTCGGACGCGAGCACAGGAACGTCTGGACGGTCTGCACGACATGCAAGAGAGACTCTCGTCGATGCGCTACCAACCGCTTCGTCGAGTTCCACCAGTGAGGCAGCAGCTTGGCGCTCTTGGCCGGGAAGTAGCTGGTCAAAAAGTGCTCGAGCCACGGACAACTACCATTGCAGACGTGACCATGACGCAATGCATACAACAATGGCACGTTTCCGGTGGAGAGGCAAGCCGAGGAAAGCGAGTTTTCGAGCAGTGAATGGTTGGTCAAGAAAGCAGTGTGCACCACACGTCACGTGCCGACAAGATAGCTCCGTAGTCAGTTTGCATTTCGCATCGTAAGAGAAACGTCCCCAGTCAGCTATTTCCCCCCTTTTTCGCCACGGCTTCTCGCGGCGACTACGTCTTATTACTTCCCGAGGACGCCTCAGGACTGACAGAGCCGTCTTACGGGAAAGTGACAGCCCTGAATGGAGCCACAGCCACAGTCACGGGAGTCCCCAACGCGACCGCCCGCTGGTCAGTGCCTACGGAGATCGCGGGACAGCGAATCACCACCGCGACGGACGCTCAAGGGCCACAACCAGGTCGATGGCTTCGCCAGCCAGTGGCCGCCCACCTGTCGCCAGGGTGGGTCCATGGTCAAGTTGTTGGTGTTGAGGCAACACAAGTTCGTGTACGGCACGGCGACACGGTCTCTGTGTGCCCACTCAAGCGACTGCTCAAGACCGACCCGATTGTTGCCCTCCTTCTCGGCGATGCAGTACTTTCGACCCGCTTCCGCGCGCCCAAGCTTCGCCAAATCCACAGCCAGATGCTCGACTAGCTGCTCGGCAGCACGACCAACCGCCAGCTCAAGCCGTCCTGGGACATGCAAGACATTCTCGCTGATATCATTCCGAATACCAAAGTCCCCGCCCCAGACACGGAACGTGTGTGGGTCGAAGCATCTACGGGGAGGGAAATGCATTTTCCACTCCAGCACGCCGTCGACTACGTGTATGTCTCAGAAAGCAATGCTCGTCGCATCCCCAAAGCCATTCGAGAGAGCATTGGTGTATCTTTCTGCTGCCCACCCTCTACGGGGCCATATGGGCGTGTCGCATTGCCCTCCGGCTCGGGTAGGCTGTCGCCTGATTCATTCTTCGACGTGGACAAAGCCAACGTGGAGTCGGTCGAGGAAATGACGCGGCAGGACATGGAGCCCCATGCGCCTCCGTCGCTCCAGCCTCCACACGACGCCTACCATGCACAAATCGTGCGCGCCCTCGCGCCACAACCGGAGCTGCTCATGACATACCTCAGCAGCATCGATCTACCGGAGGAATCGTCGCGGAAGCGCCAGCGAACCGACGCGCCTCAGATTCCCGACGAGCTCGACACGACATCCAAGCACGCCTTCCGACCTACGACCCACCAAGTCGCTATCCACGAGCTGCTCGTGTCGCGTAACGAAGCAGGCACGTCGGCGGATGTATTTATCGATAGTCTGATATCGCATTTTGCCGTCCAGTTCGCTCCACACCCGGGCGTGTTGATCCGGCTGGACGACTTCCAGTTTGGAATACGTGGCCTTTCCATCATGCATTTCACCTTCATGGACACAGTGGTCAAGATGCTGTGGATCAAAAGTCGAAAAGCCAATATGCAGAATTTCTCCCACGCCGTTGCTTTGCCGGAGCCGACGGCACCCGCCTCGAGGGAAGAGATCACCGCGGCACTCGATAGTCTGCAGACATACTGTGCCACTTTCATGGCGCCGGAGGCGAGTGACCTCGTGCGATGCCTCCACGCCTTCGTTCAACAAGAAATTACAAGTGTGTGGTCCGCCGACGATCTCCAACACTTTGTATTCTGGATCGACGGCGTCCTGGAATCATTTCGTGAGGCTGTCGTTCGCGACCTACGCAGTGGTGGTGCGTCCCGTCGGACTATTCAAGCAACGATTGTTCGGAGCAACCCCGACTTCCAAGCTACAGTCCAACTCCTAACGCAACGTCAGTTGCAGGAGCTCCTCCGCTCCGGAGTGACGCAGCAGCCCTCTCGCTCTTTGCGCTGCACAAGCGGAAACACCTCAGCGGACACCGGGCGCCGTCGCCAGGACCCGGCCCGCTTTCGCGAGGTGATCCGTGACTCTCCGAACTACCTCCAACACGTCCCTCGCCAACGCAAGTTGGAGCTCTGTCTGCGCTCGCTATCTCGCAGTGGCTGCGCTGGTGTACCGAGTGACCCGTCTCAATGTATCTATCCGAACCGCTGCCACTTCACACCACCAGCGCTACACGACGATGTGCGGACTTACATCAACCAACGACTCGGCGGTATAAGCTCCGACTTCCTCCATCTCTGATGCCCGGCCGTTGAGGGGCATGTGGGGAGTAAATGTGAGCCCTTTCGGCGCGATTGCCAAGAAAGACGTCTGCCCCGACGCTATTCGACTTATCCACGACCTGTCAACTCCAGCCGACCGATGTCCCAACGACATCACAGATACGTCGTCGCTTCCACCTACTAAGTACGAGCACGTGGCAGCGTTAGCCACTCGAATCGAGCTCCTCAAGGCGCGCTTCCCCCACGTATCCATTCTCATACTCAAGGGCGACGTACATGGTGCATTTCGGCACCTGCGCCACTGTGCCGACGATGTTTGCTGGATGGGTGGTCTTCTGCCGGATCAATCTGCTGGTGTCATCGACCTCTCCGCCCCGTTTGGATGGTCCGGATCGCCAGCGCTGTACGCTGTCTTCGGAAGCGCAATCTCGTACCTGGTTGGCCGCGAAAGCCCAGCTTCCATGTGTGCCTCATGCGTAGACACCGAGCCTTTCTTTCCCTATGAGTGGATTGACGACCACATCGTGATCGAGCCCGATCTTCCAGACCGATGCCGAACAGCGGAGGACGCACTGTGGCTCGCTATGCTCGCAATTCTGGGCCCGACGTAGCGATTAACGACAGCAAATTTACGGCTTGGTCAACGACGACTACAGCGCTCGGCATCGAGTGGGACACAGTGACAGCAACGGTATCTATCCCAGCTAAGAAGATTGCCAAAGCCCTCACTCGGGTATAACAAGTGGAGTCTCGGTCGCAAGTCTCAAAGCACGAGTTGGAGTGCATTCTCGGGAGTCTCCGCCACATCGCGTCATGCCTGCACGCCGCACGCCATTTTATCAGCGTCTACATAAGCTGGCTCGGGGTGCCCCACGGTTCGGCAGGATCGCTGTCGCCGAGGAAGTACGAGAGGATCAGCGGTGGTTCGATCATATCCTCCAACGCGGTACCCTCCGTGGCATCCCGACCCGCCTTTTTAGCCGCCAGCTACCTCAACCTGACGTACACTACTACATGGACGCCAGCGATTATGCCGCCTGTATGCTGGATCCCGCGCGCAGGCAGTACATGGTTATTGTATTTGATGAAGAAGAACGTCGGCACATGAATGTCAACAATGAGGCAACGACATTTGACATTAATGTTCGCGAACAACTCTGTATCGCAGTCGCAGCAACGATCTTCTCACCGACATGGTGCCAAATCCTCTCCCCTCGATGGCCCCACATTCGGTGCTGGACGGACAATCAAACGGCGATGTCACGCACCAACAAGCTCGGCAGCAACAACAGCTTCGCTCAAAATCTCAACCGCTGCATTGGTTTAGCGGAAGCTCAACATGGCTTTCGCATCTCGGCAGCTCACTTATCAGGCATCCACAACACGCTCGCGGACGCAGGATCCAGGCAAAATGCTAGTTCCCACTTACGAACATTTACTAACGGTGTTTCTGGATGGGCACAGGTCCACGTCCCGGTCAGCCTACACTACATCTACAAGGACTTCTCAGCGATCTTCAGGCCGCATCACTGGCCCGGAACTCCCGAACCACGTACGTGCGGACGTGGCGCCAGTGGTGTGCATGGCGAGCGCGCTGAGGTTTTCGACCACAACTCCCCCAAGAACCAGCTCTACAATCGTCGGAGCTCATTCTGTTCACAATGGAATGCTGGACCGGGTCAGTCGGCGCCACCCGGAACTCGACCTCCACCGTGTTGTCCAAGATCAGCCACGTCGCGTGGCATCATCTCCGGAAGTACGGCTACACAGTCAAGCTCGAGCCCAGCCACGCCCTCGCTGTGCGCGGGACGCAGCGGCTGTCGGCTGCTCCCCGCAGAAAATCACCGGTCACGCCTGCAATTCTCCGATCCCTCCGCGACCATCTCGCATTTGACAAACCCCACGACCGTGTCATCTGGGGTGTTACGGTCATGGGGTATTCTTATTGCTACGAAGGTCGGAGTACCTCCAAGTGAATGGAACAACATCCAAGTTTGCCATTCAACGGAGTGATGTGACATTTGGTGATGAGAACGGCAACGCCGCCGCGAGTAAACAAGCCGCTCGCAGTGTCACAATAAGGATCCGCGGCAGCAAGACAGATCAACTACGAGAGTCAACAACAAGAACACTTCACCGGTCTGGTAGCGCATGGTTATGCCCGGTACGGGCAGTTTGGGCACTGGTACATGAGAGCAAGAACGCACAATTTCCTGGCGACACCCCATTATGCAAAGTACGTGACGGGTCCTCGATATCTGCAGCCAGTGTTTCCAGGCAACTAAAACTTGCTGGTACAAGAACCGGCCTCGATAGCGTCCAATTCAGCACACACTCACTTCGAAGCGGCGGAGCGACAGCGTTGTTTACCGGTGGAAACAGTGACACCACCGTGAAGCTTCACGGCCGATGGAAGAGCGACTGCTATCAGCGATACGTCCACATTGACAAGGCGTCCACGACTAGACTAGCCTCCAGCATGCTCAATAACGAGCAACACACTTTGGACATGTCGCCGGCTCATCAAGGGGGAAATCCAGTACATGGAGTCCGCCAACAATCCAAGTACCCCGCTCGACATTGAGCGTGGCCCCCATTCACGAATCGAAACTTCTCCTGGAGCGCGTGATACTCGTCAAACGACCGGTGCATTTCACACACGGCATGGGCTCCGATATGGTGCATGGTCATGACATAGCGGACGTCGCTTACAGATCTTGAATCCGTCGAGATGGAGACAACCACTTGCACAATTTGCTGGATACGGAGCTGCGTCGCCACGTTCAGACTGCTGCAATCGAGATGAAAGGACCGTGCTCGACGCGAATTTTCAAACGACAAAGCTGTTGAGTCCGTCGCAGCGAGTGATTGTCGTCGACTACGACGAACGCGACCACCCGTCGAGCTGCGCTGGAACATCTTGGTCTGCTACTGCTCGTCTGGCGGTGCGATAGATTCTGAGCGTTCACGCCGAGCGCCCGCACGAGTGATTAGCACCAGTACGTGTCTCTAGGCCCAAGTTGAAGTGGTCCGTGCTGTCAAAGCGTCATACTGGCAGTTCCTCAGGTGATCGGCCGAGCCTCTATGAGTCGGAAGGCGTCGTCGCTCGCTCGGAACCACGTGCAGCCTTACGGATAGGACACTCGACCCGTGCGTTTGCTGACACGCCACCGAACGAAGAGGAGGATGTTGAAGGTTCGCGTGAGTTTGCGAGGTAGAACTCGCTCGAGCAGCAAGAGCACGACGTCCTGCGCGCGGTACACGTGCTCTCCGTAGAAGAGGAACCCAGTCAGTAGAACGGCTTCAACGGTAGAGCAGCGCCGACCTTCGTGCGTGGTGTAGGCGATGTCGCCACAGTCGGTGAAGAGTCTGGAGAACGGCGCACCGAGACAATGGCGCTCGAAACTCGTCAATGCTGGCGGTGGTTGTCCATCGCGGAAGATGCACGAGATGGAAGGACCGAGCTTGAGTTTGAACGGTTCGTTGTGTGCAGCTTCCGGTTTGACGCTGTGCCCGAAGTTGGTAATTCTTGGTCGCCGAAAAGTGCGTCTTGCTGTGAGGTGGTCCTTGGAACGAGCTGCTCCTTCGAGCGGCACTACCGATCGCAAGTTTGGACTTGACTTGCCCATTTTGATTTCGGCACGGCGAAGTGCCCATTGCACATACTTCTGGGCCACGTACGAGGCGGATCCAGCCACGCAGCCTAACGCCAGTGAAGATGCGATCGCCACCAACACCAAGTTGTGCTTGAACACGATGCACGAGTCACTGAGGTTGCATACGGCCGCACCACGGACTGTAGTTTTCCGCAGGAGCTTGTAGTGGGCGGTTGAAGAGCAAGCCAAACCCATTCACCGGAGCGATGCCGACCGACAGGCATCGACAAGCTGGCAACGGACATGAGACTAGGACGTGAGACTAGGACATAAGACTAGGCAGGAAGCTAGATAGCAGAGAAGTTACGAAACCTCTCCAGGCGATAGCAGACCATCGCCAAGAGAGACCCACTTCGAGTTTTAGCTCCAAACCATCAACAGAGCTTTGGTTTGCCCGGAAGCGCCAGCTTCCCTCGTAGTGTTCCGAAACCTACTACAAAGATATCTTTAGTTGCGGGTTGAGCAACACCAAGTGAATGAAGAACGAAGATGGCACCCACCCACGACGAAGACGACCAACAGTTCTCTCCAGCAGCAAAGGGACAGACTGAAGAGAAGCAGGCTCATGGAGAAGACATTGGTTCGGACGGGACGAGCAATCAGACGACTATGAGAGCTCCGCACCCAATATTTGCCATCGTGAACGCCCCGATGGTGACCTCCATGTCACGCGAGGCATTGGTGGAGTGGTTAAAGTTGATGAAGGAGTATGAAGAATACACACAGGATCGCTGCAATGACGGGAAAGAAGAGATGACTGCTGTGATGAAAAGTGTGAAGAGCTCGTTTGACGCCAACGTGTTGGAGACGCTGTGTGACGTTTGTTGGGGAGTGAAACAGAGTACGGTGACTGATGAGTTTCTCTTGGAGAAAATTCACGAGATCACGGACAGCTTTCAGAACCAAGAATTGCCGGACGTGAGAGAGATTTTTCGGAAGGAGTTAAGGATGAATACGACGAACCTTGACATCGATGCAAGAGTGATCGAGTATTTTCATTTGTGCAACACACTGGTCAAGAAGCACGGATTTACTAGTTTCTTTGACTCTGAGCGAGGCCTGAAGGAGAAGTGCAAACTTATTGTCAGCTCACTTCCAAATGGGATCAGAAACAAGGTGCAGAACGAGCTTGACTTTCGTTGCCCCGAAGCCAAGAACAACATTCGAAAACTGTACGAGTTGGTTCGACTGAAGATTCGCGAACAGGCAATTGAGGAAAGAGCGTTAAGCAAGGTGAATTCGACGCGACGAAAGCAGACTCGAGACGACCCCAAACGAGATTTCCAACAGAAGAAACGCAGAAACGAGAAACAGGAACACCGGTCAGTGAAGAGGGTCAAACCGGATAGCGACACCTCTCGCTCTCAGAGGAAAGTGAGTCTGACTTCACACTCGACCGCCAAAGGAGTGCCAAAACAAGGGTGCTTTCATTGTGAAGGACCACACTACCTGTCCGATTGCCCCACTGCAACACCAGCCGAGCGAGACAAATTGCTCGCAGAGCGCACAGCAAAATCGTCCCCCGATCACCGAGGAAAGGGAGGCACCGCTAGACTGAAAAGGATTCGAGCGTGCTTTCCCAACCAAGATCGAGTGGTGGTATTGGAGATACAGTGGAAATTCCTTTGTGCGTTGACAGTGGTGCAGATCGGTGTTGCTTGGATGGAAAAGGATTTGAGTGATTGAAAAGGGTGAAGACGGACGTTGTACGACACAGATCGGAGGAACCTCTGGAGTGTACGATGGCCGACGGTACCAGGATTCTGGCAAACTCGACAGTGAATTTGAGGGAGAAGCTTCGGACAGTGGCTGGTTTCGTGCATATTGCTAAACCTGTTGAATGTTTAATAATTCCGGGAGACTCCGGCGAGTTCCTACTTGGTAACGACTTGTTGCTTTCACTAGGAATCGACGTAGAGCGGCAAATTGACATGTTAGCAGTTCCGTTCGCAGCAGACACTGATGGTGATGAATTTGATGATGCAGATGAAAAGGAAGTGGATGGAGCGAAGGTTCAAGATGAAGAAGTTCGAGCAGAAGTGTTGACTTTAGTGGAAAAAGCGATCAGTGAGGGATTTCCTCGTGAATTCAAGAAGGAGTTAACACGCATTGCGTTGAGGTTTGATTTATGGAGGATACGTTTAGGTGCTGATCCACCCGCACGAGTGCCTCCTATGCGAGTTCGCTTTAAGTCAGGTGCCAAACCGTACAGGTGCAACTCTCGGAAGTACCCGCCAGAAGTTCGCCGTTTCTTAGACGATTTCGACACCAAACTGGTCGAACTAGGATGGGTCTACGAAAACAGAGAGAGTCGTTGGGCGTGCCCGGTGCTTCCAGTGCGGAAATCAAGCGGGGAATTTAGGCAGGCAGCCGATTACAAACCCGTGAATGCTTTGGTGGAAGCAATTGTCGGTATCATGCCCGACTTGCAGTCGGACTTGGAAGCAGTGAAAGGAGCTGAATTCTTTGGTCTGTTCGACTTCATCAAGGGTTATTGGCAGCTCGCGCTGGCTGAAGACTCAAGAGATGCTCTCATTCATGACCCACAACAAAGTCTACACACCGAAGCGAGTACCTCAAGGGTGCACGGACGCAGCACTGTTTTTTCAAGCTACAATTCAGAAGTGCTTGGAGGAGTTGTTGCAGCGGCACCTTTTAGTATGGATAGACGGCTTGCTTTTGTTTGCCAACGATGTGCAGACATACTTGGAGAAATTGGAGAGGATGTTCGAGTTGCTAGATTTTTCGGGTTCAAGCTAAGTGTTAAGAAATCGTGTTTGTTCAAGAAGGAAGTACGGTGGTGTGGTAAGATTATCACAGGCTCTGGGGTTCGACACGACCCCGAGCGTGTTCGTACGCTACAACAACTACCGTACCCGAAGACTGCAGCTGTTCAACAATTTTTGTGCGCAACGAACTGGATGCGTGGACTGGAGAGCAGACACGCTGGTACATGAACAACAGCACGAACTACTCGTTTGCCTGAGCGGAACTTTCACTGGAGCACAATGTCATTGGAGCATTATCAAGAAAGAGGTATATCCAATAGTGTGTGCGTGTGATAAGCTGAGTTATCTTCTTCTAAGACCTGGTGTCTTTAAGCTGTACTGTGATCATAGAAATTTGATTTACGTGTTCGCACCTGGAGATGAAGTGAAGAAACACATTCGGGGAAAGTTGTTGCACCGCCACGGAAACGAGTGCGTCGTAAACGAGCAGCGGCACAAGATGCAGTAGATCCAGCGCGGAAACGAGTGCGTCGTAGACGAGCGACGGCACAACGAAGCAGCACGAGTTTAGGACTGCAACAACAACAGTCAATTCGTCCTTTGAACAACCCCGACTTCGAATGGCCTAGTCGTACTGAAATTGTGGAAGCGCAAGCTAGACGCAACCATTTTTCGGCCCACCGAAGCAATCGGAAATGCAGAGGACGGATGGACCGTCAATGAAAAACTGTGGGTACCAGAGCAAGAAGAAGGTCTCGTGCAGAGAATTTTGGTGGTAGCTCATTGTGGACACCAAGGAGATCGAGGCCGTGACGCAACAATGGAGTCGATTAAGCGATTTGTGCACCTGGTCCGCCTCAGAGCGCGAGTGGAACAATTCCTTGCGACTTGCCTATTGTGTCATCACGTCAAAGGTGCCAAAGTGATTCAAAGACCGTGGGGAGAGACATATCGTACAAATGAACGGAACGGTGCTCTCCACTGGGATTTTTTATCGTTGGGCGAAAGTTTTGCGGGCGACCGCTATTTGCTAGTGTTGAAAGACGAAGCTACACATTTTTGTGAGTTGACACCATGCTCCAACCCAACGAGCACGGTGGCTGTTAAAGCCATCCTTGCATGGCACAGTCGCTACGGGATTCCACCACTGTGGATAAGCGACCAAGGCTCGCATTTCAAGAATGCCGTGGTGGCAGAAGTGTGTCGCCGTTTAAACTCACGTCAAGATTTTACAGTGGCATACAGCCCGTGGATTAATGGTAGTTTTGAGCGTGCAAATCGTGACATTATCCAAGTGTTACGAGCTCTTTGTCTAGAATATGAGGTCGACACGCACGACTGGACCTGTTTCGTGCCAATACTTCAAGGAAATTTGAACCACACTCCAGTTCCGTCACTAGGAAACCGAGCTCCTGTGGAATTGTTTTGTGAATTGCCTATGTCATCGCCTCTAGACTTCTGTATGGACTCGAAGCAGAGGAAGATACTTGCACTACCTGAGCAACCCGGCGATATCGAGCCATGGCTAGCCGCAATGAAGGAAAGTATCCGGGCTATGCACAAACCCATGGCTACAACCCGAGCTCAACAGACTGAGCGCAACATGAGAAGACACAATCATGCGAAGAATCCCAACTTCGATGTTGGTGATTACGTATTGAGTTCGAGGGTGGACCAGAAACACCAAGACAAACTACTAGTGACATGGATCGGTCCGTACCAAGTGACACGCGCAGATACTCACTCATTTGCGGTACGGCATCTCGTCACCGGTGAGGAGACAGATGTCCACGCTTCGATGTTGAAGTTTTACGCTGACAGTTCGTGGCAAATCACTGAGGAAATTCGAGAGCATGTGGCTGCACAAGGCCAGATTTTAGCAGTCGAGGAGCTACTCGACTATCAGTGGAATACACAGAAGAAGGACTATGACATCTTAGTGAGCTGGAAAGGATTGGAAAGCATCGAGGACTCGTGGGAGTCATCCAAGACACTGGCTCACGACATCCCTCTGTTGTTGAAACAATTCGCCTCGGCGAAGGACGACGCTCATTTCCAAAACTATGTGGACAAAGTGAGCAAGGCGTAACTCATGACACGAACGTGACGTACGTGGCGTGATCAGATCGACGTGACAACATCGCGTCATTGAGGTCATATCGGTAATTTTCAGAAACCTGACAAATTTGACAGTTCGACAAATTTGACAATTGGGAATTGATAAAATTGTCACTGGAACATTTTGACAAGCAGGCCCGAGTGACTGGGCTAGGCTTGGAAGGGCGGTGTAATGGGCGGTTGAAGAGCAAGCCAAACTTTGATCACTTTCGACTACTCCGTCCATGATACAGTTTCATCGACGCCATTGATCGAAGATGGCAGTCGCAACGAAACCTGCGGGTTGACGTTGCTCGTTTCATACGTAAAGAACAACGTAGATTTGAACAACTTGGACAAGTCGTGTCTGCAGGAGATGCCCGAGTTCAACCTCACACTACCAATTGAGTACCAGACTCAATATTTTGCCACAAATGACGTGTACGACGGCGTCTACAACTTGAGCTTAAGCCAAGAGTTGTTGAGCGGAAGCTCGGACTAGAGAAACGAATTCTTTGGTCGCCGATATTTGAGGATCGCTGCTGTCACTGACAGCCTGTCAGGTAGGACAGCCAAGTAGGATATTTTCACATTATGAAAGAAGGGCGCAAGAACAAAAGTTTCTAATACTGTACTGTTATCGCGGATAACGTATCAACCACATTCTTGTTCTACCTCGTTCTACCCTACAAGGTAGACCGCCCTACCTGTTACTCTGGTGTTCTACCGCCACTTGGAGGTTCTTGACGGCTTGTTCCCAGCACTCTACCTTCTCCCCGGTAGGCTCTTTGACCTGGTACCGATTCATATCAATGGCATCCAGTGGGACACTTGCCACCACTCGTTTGAACTCGGTCTGGAGACTCGTTCTACCTCCGAAGGTAGGGTGGTAGGGCGGAAGGTAGGCCAGGTACTTGTCTTGCGGAGGGGAGAATGTAGCCATCTCTGCAAGGATCAGCGCCTGCACCTGCTGCTGGCTATGTGGAGAGTTGTACTCCGTGTCCACGTAGCCCAACGAGTCGATGAGCTGGCGGCTCTCGGCCAGCAGCGGACAGGAGGAGGGCGCCATGACGTTTCCTGGGCCAGTGCCTGGTAGAACGGGAATGACAGATGATGGGATATGGAAACGTGGTATGATGGAAGATAGGTTCAATGCATAGTGTAGCCATTCCCAGTTACTGCGAGATTTGCCGATTGAAGTTCGCGAGTCGAGATTTTGGTCACTACACCGGATAAGAACACTGTATATTATCCTTTACCTTTACTTTACTGGCAGCGATCATCATCAGCCTCAGTCTAAATGTATCAATCGCTCTGAGCCCAAGCTTTACTTCGTTTAGAAATCTCCTTCGCATCCGATTTCCCAGAGTGATTTTCCGGTCCCGAAATACAAATATCAAGATACATGTAGTTGCCCCTATATTAGCGCTCGTCAGCTCCAACATACAAACAGCCAGTTGTGGACGGATGAGCTTTCGGACTGAACGTTGAGGCGTCCTCATTTATACTGGTAGTGCTTCGGAACGAAGTGTACGTACAGCCCAACAGGGATTAATTCGATGACCACCATTGTGTGTATAATTTGTCGTTGGAGTCTAATGAATGAATTGTAAGCTGCTTGCGCGTTAGAAAGCTATATCTAAGCTAGAAGAAGAGGCATAGCATTACTTCTAGGTGTTCTCCACGAACACGTTCTAGCGATGGAACACCCATTCTGGCCGACTGCTGGAGGCCAGAGCAGAAACGATAAACCTCACCAACCACAATAGCATCTGCCCATTCTCTTATGGCGGTACTGCGACTGGCACAGGAGCCATACAGCAGGCGTCGTGCCGGGGGTGGCGTCGTCGCTCGCCGACGTCCATGTTGCATGTAGATTTACCTGCACTAAAAAATATAGGGGTTAGTTGAAGGTGTTAGTGGTGCAAACCTGACCCCGTCCGAAGCCACAGCAGCAAAGTTTTCCCTAGGAGGGTGGGTGGCTACCGGGCCTCGAACAGAGCAAGCTCGCAGCTCAGCTAGTTTAGTACCGCGGCAGCAAAGTTTCCCCGTGGAGTGAAGGGGCTGCCGCGGGCACCAAAAAAGCCGAACTGATGTGGATTCTTCCGCAGTTGGAGAGAGTGTCTGTGAAAGGTGGTTTTAGACTAAGCTTAAAAACGGGCGAGTAGCCTGCCAAAACTAGATGTTCTGAGGAACGTATATTGTCACCAGAACCGCTCAGTACTACCAGCCCAAATTCTCTACAGTTCCTTCGCGACGCTCTGACGACAGATTGGCAAATCTCCTTCCAATATATTCTTGGCAAGTTGGCGAGCTGATTCATGGTCCATGTGCTCTCGAGTCGCTTTTTGCGCCTCAGTTGCAGTGAGGACGAGCACCCGCTCTTCCGACGCGAGTACGCCAGGTACATGCAACAAACAGACTCCAATATGCAGACTTTGGCTCTAGGTGGTAGGTATACTCGACAACTTGGATTTTGATAATCTCTCTACCTCCGTTCGTTGTGGTTTGCAGGAGCAATCGAGAGAAAGGGGTCAAGGTGTCGTCGTCTTTATTGCTCACTCATGTATTGCGTTATAGTCTACAGAACTAATGGATTTGTATTGGGACTTCAGTTGCTGCGGTGCTTCCCGTACTGCTGTCCGGAGCACGTCTCTCGGAGTTACTGCGGCTGCTCTGTGCATTTGCTCGTGACGTTCTCGAGTGACATGAGTGAGGATCCGCTGGACGAACTACTCGCTTTGAGCCGTCTCGGGTGGCACCGCTGTATCCCGCAGCTCTGGTGTCTCTGTTCCGAGACGCGGGGGCTCTGGGCGACCAGGACAACAGCAGATACGATGACGAGCGCAACTTGCAGATTGGTGAGACGGTGTTCCTTCCTGACGCTGTATTGGAGTCGAATCCGCGAGCAAAGGAGCGGTGTGGGTGCGTGCGATACGGGAACCCGACACGAAACAGCAGAGGTTCCCCAAGGTACGACGTCTTCTCTTCTCCTTGACAACAGCTCGTGATCTCGAGACAATACGAACGAGGCACTGAAATTGTTGGGTCTTCGTTGACTGACACCTCGCACTGTTGTGGCTGTTTTGGCGTTAATGGTGGTTGTCGCTGCGTTAAACTCCAACTTTAATTGCTTCAATGACTCGTGTACTGTTAGAATGCTGCTCTGTATGTGATCAACAACCACACATTCCCCAAGTGGCTCTAAACTACGACAGCAGCCTCACGCGCGTGCAGCGGGAGATGATGCACCACCTCGTCGCGTATGTGTTCGAGATTCGAAGTGACTCGCCGCCACCTTCAGTCCAAAATCAACAGCAAGTATCTACTGGTCATCGCCCCGTGACCGTCTTGGCGAGACACGCTTCCCCCGGCTTTTGCCTGGTTTCGTTCCGGCGATCGGCAGGGCTGCCGTTTATTGCATTGTTATCTATTGCAAGCAATATAGCACAATATATTATTGTTTGCCACAAGCCGCACTCTGGTGATAGATAATTGAATTGATAGAGCGCAAACAAATAGATTATTGATGCAATGTCAATGCAATATCGTTCAATTAAAGGTTACTGATCTACCTCCACTCACCACTTCACTCGGCGCTTTTGACGGTACGCGCGTCCCAGTAGTTTGCGTGAGGGTGGGGCTCCTAGGCAAATTGAAGAATGGGGAGAGAAACAACTTGCAAAGGTGAAACCCAGCGTTCAAGCGCTGAGAGGTGGTCGGTGGCCCCAATAGATTATTGCAGTCAGCCACACGGGGCCGATAGATTATTGATAGTTTGTTTGCTGTTAATGGTAGAAAATAAATTATTGGTTAAATTTTATTGCAATAATTGCCGCGTCAATTTATTTTTCGGCAGCCCTGCCGATCGGGTCCCAGTTGCGCGCTCTTCCAGCAGTGAGAAACCGTTGCAATAACGCTTCTGACAATGCTGATGCTGTTTCTTCGATGTCTCGTGTACTCCCGCAGGAGTAACAACAATCCGTACCGAATAACCAGAACCAGCTACAAGACCGGCGTATCAATCTGACTGAAGAGAAGAGCGTCCAGCACGAACTTTCCTACAGCAGAAGCTCATCATGGGAGCTGCAGTGATGTTGATACCAACATTAGTCGCGACTGCTACGCTGCCGACTCGCGCGTGTACGAGCTCAACTTTCGTGAGAAGGGCCAGAATCTGCTTGTTTTGTGGGAATTTGTCAAGTGCCTTTCACTAGACGACGTCGAGCTCAGTGGCATCAGCATCGATGTGTATTTACGTTCGTTCTTGCTGCATAACTGCGACTGTAGCTCAAAGTAATTCGTGTATTCAATTGGAGAACGTGGCAACTAGACTTCTGAGCAACATCTTTTGCCATTTGTCCAGATCCATGAACGAGGATCTGCCACCCGGCGAATCAATTCGTAACATCAAAGTTCGTCGCAGCAGGATGCGGTTAACGTTATTCGGTTGGCGGTGCAGCTTTTTATGAGAGCGACGACATTCTACGACGTAATTCGGTTGCTGCATTCTGCGTTTATCGCTGCAGGAAGTACCAGGAGTCACGAACAGTTCACCGAGTTGGTGTCCGCTCTGTACGACACTTTAAACGACCACATCATGTCGACAACGATAACGATGGGAATGCGATGACGGACCGCGGCCAATTATCCTTACCAATGCTCATGGATGAGGTTTTGTATATCGTGTACAATCAACGTCGCTTTTGTGGACTTCGACCGAAGATGTCTGCACTTCTGTCGCTGAACGAGGATGCGGACGCGTTGACGAACGCTTTGCACGAAACCTTCCAAGCGTTTGCAGCCCAAACAGGAGAGTATTTCATCGCAACGCAGCGCCCCGAAGTTCACAAACCCGTAGCAACAGGAGCGTACGACCGATCTGATCGATTGTTTAGCGGTCGGTGGGTACTGGAGCCTGCGTCTGTGCATGTGCTAGATGTTGCACGTGGTCGACTGCAAGATCCGCTGGACAACGTACGAATCGTTGACGCTGCACAATTCATCGGAGAGTTCGGGTGTATCGATGTGTCGAATGAAGACGCGAGTCCGAGTTTATCGCTCCGCTCGGCGCTTTCGTTTGCAGATGACACAATGGCGAGAACCCCCACTTTGCTCATTCTGGACGGACGACTGCGAGTGTTTCGCGTGCTACCGAGCGGCATCTCGTCCATGATCGCGACGGCAGGCGGGTGGTTCATTGGAGACTACGCGGGCACAGTATCAGACGACAGACAGTCTCTCAGTACGGACTTGTTCGCTTTCGCAGAGGGCATTCACCCGACATCGGGCAGTCAAGTGACGGTGGTGCGTCGTGTGCAGCTGATGATAACGCTGGACGAGGATCAATGCACAAACGAAGACGAAAGTACGGAGCTCAACGTCGCGATCGTGCACGCGGTGGTGTACGGCTCGTCATTTCGAGCAACCACCTTTCGCTGTCAGAAACGTCAACATCTGACCGAGCAGCGGTGTGGAACGACTTGAAGTGGACGCCGCTCTGGGAGTTCCCGAATGAAGAAGCCAAATGCTTTTCGAGCGCTCCGGCTGTGCAAGTGGTGGCTGTCAAGTTCGACACAACCTGTTTCGTCGCGATATCTTAGTGTCGCGGCACTGATGCATGGGCGAGTGCCTTGTATCACGCACAAATTCTGGTTCAAGAGACTCAACCACGAACAAGTCAGAAGCCGAACGATGGATCAACTCGGTCTCGGATAGTGTACATCCATTTCAACGTCATAATAAACCTACGGGTTCAATGTACTCACTCTCATCAGCGCCTTTCGTTCTAGTAGCCATTTGCGGGCGAGAACCCTTGGTACACTTGGTCCAGTCGGTCCAAGATCATGTCGGTCGTCGACGCACGCATTTCCAAGGCATCGGCATCACATGGCGTTTCCACCTCGTCGCCTCCATTATCCACTTGCGCGACAACAATTTTGAGAGCGGGGAAGGTGGCATGGATCCTCTCCACGGCTTCGGCAGTGGCCAGCAACGCCACGACCGAGATCATGGCTTCCACCGCCCCACGCTCCTGCAGCCTCCTCACGACCGCACACACGAGATTCGGGGACGTGACGACGTGGTCCACGAGAAACACATTGTGGTAATTGAGACTGCCCGGCATCTTGGCGTCAAAGAGCTTCACCTGCGGGTCGGCCGGCGGCGAGCACAAGACGTCTCCGAACGCCACGTAACCCGTGGGTTGGTCGGGCTCCATCAAGTGGAACAGATCCAGCATGGGCGAGCCCGCGGGTTCCATGGAGACAGCGCACGGCGGGTGCTCGAGCGCCACGCCGTCCGACTTGCTGTGATTGGGGAGGAAGATCTCCACCGTCTTGACGGGCACATGGGCCAGCGCCTCCTCCATCACGAGACGCATCAAGCGGTCGCTGGACCGCCGGAACTCGTTCACCGTCGCGTGTTTCTTCCGCAGCGTCGTGAGCAGCAGCGCCGCAGCTCTGGATTTGACTTCATGGACGCAGTTCTGCTCCTGTGCGGCGCCCTCCCGCAGCGCCATGGCTGCAGCCCAGTCGCTTTTGCCCAGTTTGGCCTTCAAGCACTTTGGACGTGGCTTCTTCGGGTGCTTGGCCAGTGGGTTGCTGTCTTTTCTCGAGAGCACTTCGTCCCGGTGCTTGTTGAGGTTGCAGATGGCGGCGCGACTCACCTGATACTCCTTGGCCAGCGCCGACTGCTTCTCGCCCTGCTCGATGCGGGACAAGATGGCGCGGCGGTCCATTTCACGCAGATACCGAGAGGATTTCGTAGCTGGAGCACTGGCAGGAAGAGCTGCAGAGGTGGGCGCTAAGGCTTTGGCTACAGCTGTGGCGGCCGCTTTCCGAGCCTGTAGGTCCGTCCTCTTTTGGGCCAGTCTCAGCTGCTCCAAGTCCTCTTCACTGCTGGTGCTGGGCGTGGGTGTGCGGAAGGCCAAGGACGTGCGTGGCGTGCAGTTGAGTTGGATGCCCGTGGGCGGAGACCGTGGGGACAGCATCAAGACGTCCTTCCCAGGGCTCAGCTGCTGCTTGAGCATGGTCGAGATCAGGGATGCCCAAAAATAAATACCGGGAAAAGTTCATTTTTATTGGCCAAAATAATTATTTATTTTGTGCGTTTTGGGGTCCCACCAAATTATGTATTTCACATTTTTGAAAAAGGTGATACTTTATTTCCGTGATCTCACCGCCAACCAAAAGGGTTGGCGGTGAGCTGTCAGTCCAACAATAAGACCTCGTTAGCGGACTCATATTCAAACGTACTTTGAAGCCTTCACACGCCCCACGCCATCTCTCTCGAGCACGACATGACCGACACGCCAAGCCCGCTTACCCCGACTTTCACTCCGAGACAGATCGCTGCCTTCTTCTTCAAGCCATGGCTTGATCAAGAAGGTGATCTGACGGGGTACCAAGTGTGCAAAGCGTGCGGGAAACGGCGCAAGCACACGCCAAGCAGCGGCTACACCAACCTGGTTTCGCACATCCGCGTAGCCCACCCCCACTTCGAGAGCGAGATGCGAGACGCTACAGCCGCTGCAACCGGCACGCTCGTGCCGTGGGTTAGCCAAAAGGCCTCCAACCGCTATGCCTGGATGAAGTGGATTGTCATGGGCAATTTGCCACTCTCCTTTTGTGAATCCGTGGAGACATGTCGGTACGTAAATGCATGCAAGTTTGTGTTCCTATTTTTTAGTTTTACCAAATTTGTGATGGGTAGGTACACGAAATTGGCGCCTGTCACTGCGGCGTCTCTTGCCTCCAATATGGAGAGTGTGACAAAGGCCGTAGAAAAGTCGATCGGTGAAGAGATGCCTGAAGATTTTGGGCTCATGCTAGACGGCTGGAGCCACGGAACGGAGCAGTACCTGGCGCTTTACGGCTGCTACGACACGCCTACTGGGCTCCAGTACCCCCTTTTGTCGATGGCCCCCGTGATGGACGAGCCAGGAGATCACCTGAATGCTGAAGGGCATCTCAAGGCCATTGAGCGCTTCCTCCCCTTTTTGGTAAGTCCATGCGTGGGTGCAAGTTTTTGGTTGGTGACAATTGCGCAGTCAACAAGCGGTTGGCTAATCTAATGGGGGTGCCGCTTGTTGGTTGTGCAAGTCACCGGCTCAACCTTGCCGTCCGTGAATTTCTTGCACCGCATGAGGCCGCCCTCGAGAAGGTGCAGCAATTAATGCGAAAGTTGCGCACCTTGAACCAAGCAGCGAAACTCAGGTGCGGCAAATTTATAGGTTTTGTACCAATTTTTGTATTGATATTTGTATTGGACTAAACTTTGGGTGTTAATATTTTTGTACTAGGCTGAAGACCCCACTGATGCCAATCCTTCGCCAAGACACGCGTTGGTCGTCCACATTTTCCATGCTGCAGCGTTACTTTCGCTTGCGTGAATTTCTCTCTGCTGACGATGAGGACGTGGCAGAGTTGCTGCCTTCGAGGTCGATGCATCGAGCGCTAGAAGATCTGCTGTCGAAGTTGCGTTGCATTGAATCAATTTCAAAAAAACTGCAGTCGGACGAGCTTACTTTGCTTGATGCACGCTACCTATTCGACGGTTTGCTAGAGATCTATCCGTCCATGGCTACTTATCTCGGTACGTACTGTAATGGATTTGTGTGCTAACACTCGAAATTATCTAACCGTGTGAATGAAATTTTAGGTTCGGAGGCCGACATCGTGCACTCTCCGGTGTTCGAGGCAGCCGTAGTGAAGGTTCTGGGTGGTGCAGCCACCTCGTTGACGGACGGCGAGGCGGCTGCATTGGAACGGTTCAAAGTGGCAACCGGAGCTCTGGACAGGCTCGGGTGGTGGCAGGTTCTCCAACGAAAGACGGTTTTGCGGACCAAATCCTAAAGCGCCGCAAGGTTTCGACTGAGTCATGCACCTACAAGCTCATATCGGCTATTCCACCAACGTCCAACCGAGTCGAGCGACTGTTTAGCATCGCGCGTGCGGTGCTTCGCCATGAACGACACCGACTCTCGCCAATGATGCTCGAGATGATCCTATTCCTCAAGGTGAATGGCGGCTATTGGGATGTGGCTACGGTGGATTCATGTCTTTAGGATGAACGGTCCACCCTTTGGCTTTGCAATAAATACAGTAATTTACTGTTGGGTCAGCTTGTGTTCAATTATTTATTTCTGTGCTGCGAATCGTGCTACCCGGTACGTATTTCACCGTACTAGATGCAGTACAAATATATTGTATTTTGGGCATCCCTGGTCGAGATGCCTGGCAGCGACGGACTGTCGGCCGGATAACGACGCGGTGACGGACTCAGCTTGAGGCGCTTGTACGAGCAGCGATCCATTTGTGGGGCAATCAATTCAGTGCGGAACGGAACGTTGGCAGCTTTGTCAGAGGTTTGGGGCTTCGGAGGCCTTCTGCGCGTTAAAGTTGCCTTTGCAAAGTGAAGTGAGTGGCTGGCGGCGTGAGCGTCGGTTAGGGTTCAGAAACTCCCTCCGGAAAAGCATAAAAAAACTCAAACGCGACCGATCTCGTTACGGTTTGACGGCAACGTAGCGGCTCGGCGCTATCTTTGGGGGTGAACTCCGCCCGCTACGCACTGCACTAGTAGTGAAACGCGCTTGGCGTCGCTGCAAATAGCTGCATGGCGTGAAATGCACGGCAGCGCGTCGAGCAAAGCGCAATTTGGCGTTAATACACTGAAAAATGACGCTCCGCCTTGACTTCACAAAATTGTGGCAAAGACACGGACCAAATGTCAAGGAAAAGATCGAGTGGACCGGCGCTGTGCGGATGTCTGATACAATGTATGGATGCGAAACCTGCCAAAGTCGATGGATTTTGACGAACGAAATGGTTGCCCCCCACGAGTAATTTACACTTTCCAGCTACAGACAGCATCAAATCGAAAAGCGCTTACACAGCTTTCTGTCTTCTCCTCTGACCCCGTCAGCAGTGCGGCGAATGCTCTGCAATGTAGATGTAGGTGGGCGACCACATAGACAGCGCGAAATCTTTGGGTATCTAGGTAGGGGGAGGGAAGGAGGCTGCCGAACGACAGCCGATTGTCCTGGGCATCAGCCGCATGCTGACTCAGGAGCCGGTCGTTCGTGGCGTTCGAGTGCCTTTTAAGTGCGGGGTACGCCAACTGAGCGCAAGTTTTGCCAGCAGGTCAGTGCGAAAAGCGGCACAATGTGCGAAGGAAAATGTGGTCGGATCCAGCAAAGATCGTCATTTTTGGGAAACTTTCGGCGCTTAACCGTTAGATGCGACACACATGAAATAGTATTATCCACGGTTGCAAATAAGTTCAACGCCACTCACTAAGTACGAACTCTCCGGAGCTGCTCGCCGAGTCTGAAGTGCAGGAAGTAGCATAAGTGCATTGCATATGCATGCGGATCCTTCGCTGCTGCTTTTCAGCTATCACGTGCGAAACCGTGAGGTGGCTTCCTGCCAACCGCTCATTCGTTTCAGAGACCCTTCTTCTGCGACTGTTTACTGAGCTGCTGCGTTCAGTGGTTGCCGTTTCCTGCGATCGCTTAACTCGGCGGAAACTCTATGGCGTGCAATGAAGGCCAAGCAAGAATTCGTCTTGTGATGAGTGCGCTAGGCAGACAGTGCTGGGCTCAGTTTTGAGGCTTTCAAACTCCATGCACGATCGCACGTCTGAAAAAGTTCAGGCGGGACTCTGCAGACTGCAACCGCTTCAACGTCATGAGTATGGTCGAATTTCGGTTTCCGAGAAACTCTATAGTCGATGGTGAAGACACTGAACCAAATTTGGATGGTAAATTTAGAGAAGCAGCTTTCGCTACAACTACCAATCTACACAACGGGGTCCCAGTTCAAGACGACGTTGCACCCGCAGCATCAGCAACAGCACTAGCGTCGGGGCTAATGGTGGTGCTGATGGGTGCTGGGCTTGGAGGGTCGCTGGCTGCTGGCCAGCACACGCCGGATCCCGTCTTCGTCATCGCCACGCAGCACGAAGCTGAAAGTCCCGTCCGTGGTCGCCCCGCCGTGGCTCACCGGTACAACATCACAGCATGAATAGCCATTCATGGCTACACATAATAATGTAGCCATGATTTTGCTGAAGTGACTTGTACACCACATCCACACAATCGACACACGACTTGTACACCACATTTTATTTTTGACCAGTTTTGACATGTGGGCGTCGAGTGGCTCCCCGGAGGCTGATCTGCTCTTCCCTCGCCGTCCGCGGCGCGTATCGAGCGCCCCCAATGGCTCCTCCAGCCGCCGAAGCAGCGCCACCAGTCGCTTGGAGCAGCGCCGACGCGATTTGCCGCCGCATTCCGTGGCTTCCGGTGGTTTATGGGCCTTTGACGGGTCCTCCACAGGTTCAGCGGCGTTTTCTTCAGCTTCTACAGGCCCCACAGGCTTCAACGACGGTTCGGAAGCTTCGGCAGTGTCTGGGGAGTCGAACAAAGGTCCTCCGGGTCTCGAGAGTGGGCAGAAAGCTATGAATCATGGCATTATTGGGTCCTACTCCACTGGAGAAGCTACCGCCAGGATGCTGTGGAATAGACCGGAGAGAGAGGAAGAAGAGAGAGAAGAGGAGGCTCTTCCCTCGTATCTGAGCTATCTGCAGGCCCCGTCTTTGACGGGGGACGCCTCAAGTGCGGCCATGTCGACTCCAGCGGCGTTTGGACCCGTCTCAACCATTCGACAGCCACGTGAGGAGCAGATGGAGAGTACGAGCAAGGAGCTGGCTAGAGCCTTGCAGGACTTTATTGTGGTGCAAATGCAGGGACAGGGTGTGACGACGTCGCCGTCTTCGTCTTCGGGGGCTGGAGGTTCGTGCAACTGCGAGCGACGAGTGGCGGAGCTGGAGAAGCAGGTGCAGACTCTCTTAGATGCTCAGAAGGAAGGGATATTGTCTGCTGCGTCGGAGGATGCAGGGAGTGCATTAGGAGATCGGGTGTCCACGCTGGAAGGACGACAGAGTGCGTTCCAGTCGCAGCTCGCGCAGATCTCGAAAGTGCTGGGAGTGCCCGTGGGCAAACACGGGAAGAGTAGCCAGCTGAAAACGCTGGTGCAGACGCTGCACGAGGAGATCGATAGCAAGGTTCAAGCAGGTAAAGTGTCAGTAATGCTGCGTGGTGTCACTGCGATGGTTCTAAATGGTGTGCTTCTTGGTTGCAGCGGTGAGTGAAGTGGAAGCAGCTTGTGTTGCCAGCGCGACGAACCGCGCGGAGGAGCTGATTTCAGAGGCAGCAGATGCCGCTCCTTCATCGTCTCCGGCAGCTCCTGCTGGAGAGTCCTCGACGCCTTCTGATTCTAACGACCAGAAGAAGACAGCCAGCGACTACGATACCATCTCGGCCTCGGGTCTTCCGTTTTCGACCGTGTTGAACGCGCTGGCAGAGGAGCACGAGGCTTCGTTGACAAGGCTAAGCACCCACTTCGATGAGCGCCTGCGGTTGGAAGGATCGCAGCGTGTGGCGCTGGAAGGACGCGTGCGTGCTCGCCTTGGCGAGCTCGAGGAATGGTTGCAACAGGTCGAAGGTGAGCTGGGTGGTTCTCACTTCGAGCCAACGGCAGCTTCTACCTCATCCTCCATCGCTTCCATGACGAACCAGTTAGTCAAGCTACAAGCGAACTTGGCCGAGCTGGAAACCTCCTGGAACCGGCAGCGCGAGGAAGCGAAGGAGCTGTTTGCCAAATTGGAAAAGCTGCCGAACTCTGATGAGCTGCAGATCCAGATGGACCAGCAGAACGACTACATGAAGGTTTTCAAGGAAAATCTGGTCAGTGTGGAAGCGGTCGCCTCGTCAACTCATGAGGAAACTCGTGCCGTGGCTCGGACGTCGCAGGGCCTGAAATTGATCGTAGAGAAGTTGGTGCGGGACACGGGTTCGGCGGAGGAGTTACTGCAGCAGTACGTGAGTACGATCACCCACCAGGTAGCCAGCGTGACTCGGCAGTATGTGTCCGTTCGGATCCGAGACAACAATCGACTACTGGACGCCACGCTGCGTGCGCGAGTCCCAGACTACGTGGCAAACGAGAGCGAGAGTTTTTTGCTGGTGCGTCCGGAGACGAAGAAGGAGGGCGAAGGTCACAGTTTGGGGACGGAGGTGAGCCACGACGCGGCGGCCACGGACGGGACTTTCAGCTTCGTGCTGCGTGACGATGACGAAGACGGGATCGGGCGTGTGTTGGCCAGCAGCCAGCGACCCTCCAAGCCCAGTACCACCAGCACCATCATTAGCCCCGACGCTAGTGCTGTTGCTGATGCTGCGGGTGCAACGTCGTCTTGAACTGGGACCCCGTTGTGTAGATTGGTAGTTGTAGCGAAAGCTGCTTCTCTAAATTTACCATCCAAATTTGGTTCAGTGTCTTCACCATCGACTATAGAGTTTCTCGGAAACCGAAATTCGACCATACTCATGACGTTGAAGCGGTTGCAGTCTGCAGAGTCCCGCCTGAACTTTTTCAGACGTGCGATCGTGCATGGAGTTTGAAAGCCTCAAAACTGAGCCCAGCACTGTCTGCCTAGCGCACTCATCACAAGACGAATTCTTGCTTGGCCTTCATTGCACGCCATAGAGTTTCCGCCGAGTTAAGCGATCGCAGGAAACGGCAACCACTGAACGCAGCAGCTCAGTAAACAGTCGCAGAAGAAGGGTCTCTGAAACGAATGAGCGGTTGGCAGGAAGCCACCTCACGGTTTCGCACGTGATAGCTGAAAAGCAGCAGCGAAGGATCCGCATGCATATGCAATGCACTTATGCTACTTCCTGCACTTCAGACTCGGCGAGCAGCTCCGGAGAGTTCGTACTTAGTGAGTGGCGTTGAACTTATTTGCAACCGTGGATAATACTATTTCATGTGTGTCGCATCTAACGGTTAAGCGCCGAAAGTTTCCCAAAAAATGACGATCTTTGCTGGATCCGACCACATTTTCCTTCGCACATTGTGCCGCTTTTCGCACTGACCTGCTGGCAAAACTTGCGCTCAGTTGGCGTACCCCGCACTTAAAAGGCACTCGAACGCCACGAACGACCGGCTCCTGAGTCAGCATGCGGCTGATGCCCAGGACAATCGGCTGTCGTTCGGCAGCCTCCTTCCCTCCCCCTACCTAGATACCCAAAGATTTCGCGCTGTCTATGTGGTCGCCCACCTACATCTACATTGCAGAGCATTCGCCGCACTGCTGACGGGGTCAGAGGAGAAGACAGAAAGCTGTGTAAGCGCTTTTCGATTTGATGCTGTCTGTAGCTGGAAAGTGTAAATTACTCGTGGGGGGCAACCATTTCGTTCGTCAAAATCCATCGACTTTGGCAGGTTTCGCATCCATACATTGTGTCAGACATCCGCACAGCGCCGGTCCACTCGATCTTTTTCCTTGACATTTGGTCCGTGTCTTTGCCACAATTTTGTGAAGTCAAGGCGGAGCGTCATTTTTCAGTGTATTAACGCCAAATTGCGCTTTGCTCGACGCGCTGCCGTGCATTTCACGCCATGCAGCTATTTGCAGCGACGCCAAGCGCATTCCACTACTAGTGCAGTGCGTAGCGGGCGAAGTTCACCCCCAAAGATAGCGCCGAGCCGCTACGTTGCCGTCAAACCGTAACGAGATCGGTCGCGTTTGAGTTTTTTTATGCTTTTCCGGAGGGAGTTTCTGAACCCTAACCGACGCTCACGCCGCCAGCCACTCACTTCACTTTGCAAAGGCAACTTTAACGCGCAGAAGGCCTCCGAAGCCCCAAACCTCTGACAAAGCTGCCAACGTTCCGTTCCGCACTGAATTGATTGCCCCACAAATGGATCGCTGCTCGTACAAGCGCCTCAAGCTGAGTCCGTCACCGCGTCGTTATCCGGCCGACAGTCCGTCGCTGCCAGGCATCTCGACCATGCTCAAGCAGCAGCTGAGCCCTGGGAAGGACGTCTTGATGCTGTCCCCACGGTCTCCGCCCACGGGCATCCAACTCAACTGCACGCCACGCACGTCCTTGGCCTTCCGCACACCCACGCCCAGCACCAGCAGTGAAGAGGACTTGGAGCAGCTGAGACTGGCCCAAAAGAGGACGGACCTACAGGCTCGGAAAGCGGCCGCCACAGCTGTAGCCAAAGCCTTAGCGCCCACCTCTGCAGCTCTTCCTGCCAGTGCTCCAGCTACGAAATCCTCTCGGTATCTGCGTGAAATGGACCGCCGCGCCATCTTGTCCCGCATCGAGCAGGGCGAGAAGCAGTCGGCGCTGGCCAAGGAGTATCAGGTGAGTCGCGCCGCCATCTGCAACCTCAACAAGCACCGGGACGAAGTGCTCTCGAGAAAAGACAGCAACCCACTGGCCAAGCACCCGAAGAAGCCACGTCCAAAGTGCTTGAAGGCCAAACTGGGCAAAAGCGACTGGGCTGCAGCCATGGCGCTGCGGGAGGGCGCCGCACAGGAGCAGAACTGCGTCCATGAAGTCAAATCCAGAGCTGCGGCGCTGCTGCTCACGACGCTGCGGAAGAAACACGCGACGGTGAACGAGTTCCGGCGGTCCAGCGACCGCTTGATGCGTCTCGTGATGGAGGAGGCGCTGGCCCATGTGCCCGTCAAGACGGTGGAGATCTTCCTCCCCAATCACAGCAAGTCGGACGGCGTGGCGCTCGAGCACCCGCCGTGCGCTGTCTCCATGGAACCCGCGGGCTCGCCCATGCTGGATCTGTTCCACTTGATGGAGCCCGACCAACCCACGGGTTACGTGGCGTTCGGAGACGTCTTGTGCTCGCCGCCGGCCGACCCGCAGGTGAAGCTCTTTGACGCCAAGATGCCGGGCAGTCTCAATTACCACAATGTGTTTCTCGTGGACCACGTCGTCACGTCCCCGAATCTCGTGTGTGCGGTCGTGAGGAGGCTGCAGGAGCGTGGGGCGGTGGAAGCCATGATCTCGATCGTGGCGTTGCTGGCCACTGCCGAAGCCGTGGAGAGGATCCATGCCACCTTCCCCGCTCTCAAAATTGTTGTCGCGCAAGTGGATAATGGAGGCGACGAGGTGGAAACGCCATGTGATGCCGATGCCTTGGAAATGCGTGCGTCGACGACCGACATGATCTTGGACCGACTGGACCAAGTGTACCAAGGGTTCTCGCCCGCAAATGGCTACTAGAACGAAAGGCGCTGATGAGAGTGAGTACATTGAACCCGTAGGTTTATTATGACGTTGAAATGGATGTACACTATCCGAGACCGAGTTGATCCATCGTTCGGCTTCTGACTTGTTCGTGGTTGAGTCTCTTGAACCAGAATTTGTGCGTGATACAAGGCACTCGCCCATGCATCAGTGCCGCGACACTAAGATATCGCGACGAAACAGGTTGTGTCGAACTTGACAGCCACCACTTGCACAGCCGGAGCGCTCGAAAAGCATTTGGCTTCTTCATTCGGGAACTCCCAGAGCGGCGTCCACTTCAAGTCGTTCCACACCGCTGCTCGGTCAGATGTTGACGTTTCTGACAGCGAAAGGTGGTTGCTCGAAATGACGAGCCGTACACCACCGCGTGCACGATCGCGACGTTGAGCTCCGTACTTTCGTCTTCGTTTGTGCATTGATCCTCGTCCAGCGTTATCATCAGCTGCACACGACGCACCACCGTCACTTGACTGCCCGATGTCGGGTGAATGCCCTCTGCGAAAGCGAACAAGTCCGTACTGAGAGACTGTCTGTCGTCTGATACTGTGCCCGCGTAGTCTCCAATGAACCACCCGCCTGCCGTCGCGATCATGGACGAGATGCCGCTCGGTAGCACGCGAAACACTCGCAGTCGTCCGTCCAGAATGAGCAAAGTGGGGGTTCTCGCCATTGTGTCACCTGCAAACGAAAGCGCCGAGCGGAGCGATAAACTCGGACTCGCGTCTTCATTCGACACATCGATACACCCGAACTCTCCGATGAATTGTGCAGCGTCAACGATTCGTACGTTGTCCAGCGGATCTTGCAGTCGACCACGTGCAACATCTAGCACATGCACAGACGCAGGCTCCAGTACCCACCGACCGCTAAACAATCGATCAGATCGGTCGTACGCTCCTGTTGCTACGGGTTTGTGAACTTCGGGGCGCTGCGTTGCGATGAAATACTCTCCTGTTTGGGCTGCAAACGCTTGGAAGGTTTCGTGCAAAGCGTTCGTCAACGCGTCCGCATCCTCGTTCAGCGACAGAAGTGCAGACATCTTCGGTCGAAGTCCACAAAAGCGACGTTGATTGTACACGATATACAAAACCTCATCCATGAGCATTGGTAAGGATAATTGGCCGCGGTCCGTCATCGCATTCCCATCGTTATCGTTGTCGACATGATGTGGTCGTTTAAAGTGTCGTACAGAGCGGACACCAACTCGGTGAACTGTTCGTGACTCCTGGTACTTCCTGCAGCGATAAACGCAGAATGCAGCAACCGAATTACGTCGTAGAATGTCGTCGCTCTCATAAAAAGCTGCACCGCCAACCGAATAACGTTAACCGCATCCTGCTGCGACGAACTTTGATGTTACGAATTGATTCGCCGGGTGGCAGATCCTCGTTCATGGATCTGGACAAATGGCAAAAGATGTTGCTCAGAAGTCTAGTTGCCACGTTCTCCAATTGAATACACGAATTACTTTGAGCTACAGTCGCAGTTATGCAGCAAGAACGAACGTAAATACACATCGATGCTGATGCCACTGAGCTCGACGTCGTCTAGTGAAAGGCACTTGACAAATTCCCACAAAACAAGCAGATTCTGGCCCTTCTCACGAAAGTTGAGCTCGTACACGCGCGAGTCGGCAGCGTAGCAGTCGCGACTAATGTTGGTATCAACATCACTGCAGCTCCCATGATGAGCTTCTGCTGTAGGAAAGTTCGTGCTGGACGCTCTTCTCTTCAGTCAGATTGATACGCCGGTCTTGTAGCTGGTTCTGGTTATTCGGTACGGATTGTTGTTACTCCTGCGGGAGTACACGAGACATCGAAGAAACAGCATCAGCATTGTCAGAAGCGTTATTGCAACGGTTTCTCACTGCTGGAAGAGCGCGCAACTGGGACCCGATCGGCAGGGCTGCCGAAAAATAAATTGACGCGGCAATTATTGCAATAAAATTTAACCAATAATTTATTTTCTACCATTAACAGCAAACAAACTATCAATAATCTATCGGCCCCGTGTGGCTGACTGCAATAATCTATTGGGGCCACCAACCACCTCTCAGCGCTTGAACGCTGGGTTTCACCTTTGCAAGTTGTTTCTCTCCCCATTCTTCAATTTGCCTAGGAGCCCCACCCTCACGCAAACTACTGGGACGCGCGTACCGTCAAAAGCGCCGAGTGAAGTGGTGAGTGGAGGTAGATCAGTAACCTTTAATTGAACGATATTGCATTGACATTGCATCAATAATCTATTTGTTTGCGCTCTATCAATTCAATTATCTATCACCAGAGTGCGGCTTGTGGCAAACAATAATATATTGTGCTATATTGCTTGCAATAGATAACAATGCAATAAACGGCAGCCCTGCCGATCGCCGGAACGAAACCAGGCAAAAGCCGGGGGAAGCGTGTCTCGCCAAGACGGTCACGGGGCGATGACCAGTAGATACTTGCTGTTGATTTTGGACTGAAGGTGGCGGCGAGTCACTTCGAATCTCGAACACATACGCGACGAGGTGGTGCATCATCTCCCGCTGCACGCGCGTGAGGCTGCTGTCGTAGTTTAGAGCCACTTGGGGAATGTGTGGTTGTTGATCACATACAGAGCAGCATTCTAACAGTACACGAGTCATTGAAGCAATTAAAGTTGGAGTTTAACGCAGCGACAACCACCATTAACGCCAAAACAGCCACAACAGTGCGAGGTGTCAGTCAACGAAGACCCAACAATTTCAGTGCCTCGTTCGTATTGTCTCGAGATCACGAGCTGTTGTCAAGGAGAAGAGAAGACGTCGTACCTTGGGGAACCTCTGCTGTTTCGTGTCGGGTTCCCGTATCGCACGCACCCACACCGCTCCTTTGCTCGCGGATTCGACTCCAATACAGCGTCAGGAAGGAACACCGTCTCACCAATCTGCAAGTTGCGCTCGTCATCGTATCTGCTGTTGTCCTGGTCGCCCAGAGCCCCCGCGTCTCGGAACAGAGACACCAGAGCTGCGGGATACAGCGGTGCCACCCGAGACGGCTCAAAGCGAGTAGTTCGTCCAGCGGATCCTCACTCATGTCACTCGAGAACGTCACGAGCAAATGCACAGAGCAGCCGCAGTAACTCCGAGAGACGTGCTCCGGACAGCAGTACGGGAAGCACCGCAGCAACTGAAGTCCCAATACAAATCCATTAGTTCTGTAGACTATAACGCAATACATGAGTGAGCAATAAAGACGACGACACCTTGACCCCTTTCTCTCGATTGCTCCTGCAAACCACAACGAACGGAGGTAGAGAGATTATCAAAATCCAAGTTGTCGAGTATACCTACCACCTAGAGCCAAAGTCTGCATATTGGAGTCTGTTTGTTGCATGTACCTGGCGTACTCGCGTCGGAAGAGCGGGTGCTCGTCCTCACTGCAACTGAGGCGCAAAAAGCGACTCGAGAGCACATGGACCATGAATCAGCTCGCCAACTTGCCAAGAATATATTGGAAGGAGATTTGCCAATCTGTCGTCAGAGCGTCGCGAAGGAACTGTAGAGAATTTGGGCTGGTAGTACTGAGCGGTTCTGGTGACAATATACGTTCCTCAGAACATCTAGTTTTGGCAGGCTACTCGCCCGTTTTTAAGCTTAGTCTAAAACCACCTTTCACAGACACTCTCTCCAACTGCGGAAGAATCCACATCAGTTCGGCTTTTTTGGTGCCCGCGGCAGCCCCTTCACTCCACGGGGAAACTTTGCTGCCGCGGTACTAAACTAGCTGAGCTGCGAGCTTGCTCTGTTCGAGGCCCGGTAGCCACCCACCCTCCTAGGGAAAACTTTGCTGCTGTGGCTTCGGACGGGGTCAGGTTTGCACCACTAACACCTTCAACTAACCCCTATATTTTTTAGTGCAGGTAAATCTACATGCAACATGGACGTCGGCGAGCGACGACGCCACCCCCGGCACGACGCCTGCTGTATGGCTCCTGTGCCAGTCGCAGTACCGCCATAAGAGAATGGGCAGATGCTATTGTGGTTGGTGAGGTTTATCGTTTCTGCTCTGGCCTCCAGCAGTCGGCCAGAATGGGTGTTCCATCGCTAGAACGTGTTCGTGGAGAACACCTAGAAGTAATGCTATGCCTCTTCTTCTAGCTTAGATATAGCTTTCTAACGCGCAAGCAGCTTACAATTCATTCATTAGACTCCAACGACAAATTATACACACAATGGTGGTCATCGAATTAATCCCTGTTGGGCTGTACGTACACTTCGTTCCGAAGCACTACCAGTATAAATGAGGACGCCTCAACGTTCAGTCCGAAAGCTCATCCGTCCACAACTGGCTGTTTGTATGTTGGAGCTGACGAACGCTAATATAGGGGCAACTACATGTATCTTGATATTTGTATTTCGGGACCGGAAAATCACTCTGGGAAATCGGATGCGAAGGAGATTTCTAAACGAAGTAAAGCTTGGGCTCAGAGCGATTGATACATTTAGACTGAGGCTGATGATGATCGCTGCCAGTAAAGTAAAGGTAAAGGATAATATACAGTGTTCTTATCCGGTGTAGTGACCAAAATCTCGACTCGCGAACTTCAATCGGCAAATCTCGCAGTAACTGGGAATGGCTACACTATGCATTGAACCTATCTTCCATCATACCACGTTTCCATATCCCATCATCTGTCATTCCCGTTCTACCAGGCACTGGCCCAGGAAACGTCATGGCGCCCTCCTCCTGTCCGCTGCTGGCCGAGAGCCGCCAGCTCATCGACTCGTTGGGCTACGTGGACACGGAGTACAACTCTCCACATAGCCAGCAGCAGGTGCAGGCGCTGATCCTTGCAGAGATGGCTACATTCTCCCCTCCGCAAGACAAGTACCTGGCCTACCTTCCGCCCTACCACCCTACCTTCGGAGGTAGAACGAGTCTCCAGACCGAGTTCAAACGAGTGGTGGCAAGTGTCCCACTGGATGCCATTGATATGAATCGGTACCAGGTCAAAGAGCCTACCGGGGAGAAGGTAGAGTGCTGGGAACAAGCCGTCAAGAACCTCCAAGTGGCGGTAGAACACCAGAGTAACAGGTAGGGCGGTCTACCTTGTAAGGTAGAACGAGATAGAGTGCTAATTTATTATGGGGATTGCGTACAGGGTCGTGAACTTGGAGCTGCAGCAAAGTTACGGCACCAAGTTGACTAAAGTGCGAGCTGCTGTACTGGATGGCATTAACGCTCAGTACGAACGTGCTGTCAAGGAGACGAAGGCTGCGTCGGACAAGATCAACCTGGCGAGACAGCAGGACCAGACTCGCAATGCTCCCAAGCTGCAGAACTACCAGAACAGGTACTTCGAGCTGCTCGCCAAAAATGCGACCATCAAGCGGGCGTGCGCGGAGCAGGAGCTGCGGCTACAGAAGAAGCTCAAGACGACGTGAATGTCGCCTTTTGCTGTCGTTTATCCTCATGCCACGCAGTGACTGCAGGTGATGCTGCACAAGCACCTAATTGTTTTTCACCAAACTTTTTGACACAGCTCGTAGGTTCGGTTGTCTCTTGTAGTTGCGAGCTTTGTTGTTTGTTGTTTGGGAAGAATTCAGGCGAAGATGAAGACAAACGTCGCCGACGGTGTTGGGCTTGTAACACATTGAAGTGACAGGGAGCGCACGAATGAGGAGCTTACGGTGTTGGCACTATAGATGGCCGATGGAGTTGCACGTGTATTGAGACTCGTTGGACTTCTGGCCCTTGAACGAAATTCAAATGAAATCCATCACCAAAATGCAAGCAGTCCAGAGCTCATAGCTGGATCGAATGCCGTTGCATGAAGAAAAGTAGACAAGTTGATTCCGCAACACGACGATCCACTTGCCGAGAGCTGTGGCGCCACACCATACATCGTCACAGCGTTGCCTGCTTAAAGCAAGGCCTCCTGCGAGTGGCTCGCGTTCGATAGGGAAGCGTAAAGTGACCGGATCTGTTGTCCAAGGCCATCTTGTTGCTGTTGCAGTTGCTGGCTTCGTCGCGCCAGGTCCTCTGGCATTAATCGACTCCTAGGCGTTGGCATACGCAGATTACTTGTACTGTAGTGAACTGGTGTCGTGATATCCGAAGCACTGGTAACTGGTGACGAAAGATGAATGGATGCATCGGACATCGCTCCACTCTCTTGATCAACCAGTTTTTGCCGCTTTTGTGCCTCGTATCGGCGTCTGCAACGTTCCCGTTCACGTACACGTTGCTCCTCCGTTGCATTTTGTCGCCGTGCGCGACTGCGCTGCGCCTCTCGTCGACGTTGTTGGTCCGTTGCATTCTGTCGTCGATCTCGCGACCGCTTCACCTCTCGCTCTTTCGCTTCTGGAGACGCCTCAGCTCGACGCAAACGACTTCGCGAACGCTCTTCTTCTCGTTGTCTCTTGCGAGCTCGTCTTTCCGCGTCTGCTTGCCGCTGTGCCGGTGTGAGTTGTTCTCGCCGACGTCTGCTGCGCTCCGCCTCTGCTTTTTTCGCTTCAGGAGTAGCTCTCATCCGTCGTAGTCGACTCCTCTCCGCCTCCCGCGACTGTCGATGGACCAAAGGCGGCGACGCTGCATTGATCCCATACTGTTCTGGTAGTGGAGCAACTTTTCCCGAGGAAGAACCTATAAAACCTGTTGCCACCCCAAGACTTGGCCCTGAATCAGCTCCTTGTCCTTGTACTTGAGCTACTGAAGGTTTTGGAGCATGATGACGACTTGACGAAGTGTTCACTGCTGGCATTGAACTCAAAAATGCGTTGTATGCGGCTCCATGGAACTGCCGGAGGTGCAAAAGAGCCTGACGTCGACCCAATTCATTGGGCTCAAAGGCGTGTGGCATTTCACTCGTCTTCCTTGCATTTTTGCATCTATCATAGTACAATCAAAATAATACTTAGTTCCAAGTACTCCATGTAAGTGAATACCTTCTCCAGCCTTACAGTCGACAAGACCAGCATTCCTTTTCGGCGATTTCACCCCACTTATTGTCCTGCATGGAGATCTGTGCACGCTCAAAAATGCAAGGTCATTAATGCACGTCAACATATGCACGCAACTGCACAAAACACGTTACCATGCGTTTCTCCGTGGACTTGAGCTGGCTGAACCAGGCCGTGGCATCCTTTTTGCGTCTCGGTCCGAAGCGCACACGCTGGTTCTCCTCCTCCGAACAGCCATTGAACCGGTACAACACGTTCTTGAGATGGCACGTCTTAAAATGCGTCACGAAATAGCTGCACGCAGATTAAAATGCACAAATAAGACCAAGAATGCATGCACAAAACCCTTTTGGGTACGCACCGCGGATGACGCAGAAAGTCGAAGAAGAAGTTCTCGTTGCACTCTTCGCAGCGGATGAGGTTGGCGCGGATGTGGTCGAAGTGCTCGCCGATGCGCGGCGCAGCTTCGGGCGCCTCCATTCTTCTCCTTTGAGCCTTTAGAGACGCAGTAAAATGCGAATAGAAACGCATCGTTTGTGGTACGAGGTGTAAAATATGTAATATTGTGTGACAATAGCTTTTCGTTGCTTCAACCGGTCACTATTTTTGGTCACTAAATAATACTCGAGGACCAAAACTCGCTGAAAAATGGCGCGCCTATTCGTAGGCAACTTGCCCGAGGACGTGCGCGAGCGCGAGCTGTCAGAGCGCTTCGAGCGCTTTGGCCGCCTCTCCAGCGTGCGCATCAAGTTTCCGCAACGACCACCGCCATTCGCTTTCATTGTAGGCGGCAACGTCACAAATTCAGTTACAAATGCGATTACCATTGACGTTTTTTGTCCTATTTTGTTTGATGCAGACATTTGACAACGAGCACGATGCAAGTGATGCAGTGCGCTCCATGAACAAGTATTGCATTTTATTGCATTTTTACTTTCTTATTTGTGGAACGCTAATTGGGGACTGTTGTGTGCAGTTCCAATTTTCAAGGCAGTCGTCTTCGAGTGGAGATTTCCCGTGGTGTTGATGATGCTCGGTACGTGGAAAAACATTGAAGTTTGTGCATTATTTTCCACTAGATGAGATTTAGTTCATGCATTTTTGATGATGTTGCACTTTTATAGTCCTCGAGGCACCCAGTACCGAGTCAAGATCAGTGGCTTGCCCATGACAATGAGCTGGCAGGACCTCAAGGATTTCCTCCGTAAAGGGGGAGACGTCGTGCACAGTGACGTGGATCGCCGTGGAAATGGCACGGCTTCTTTTGCCACACCCGATGAGATGCGTCGCGCTATCCGAAAATTGGATGACACGGATCTGGATGGGGAACGTGTCCGGGTCCGTGAAGAGGACATCGGTGGACGCTCGTTGTCTCCTTCGCGCTCCCGATCGAGATCGAGGTCGCCCCGACGTTCGAGCCGCAGACGCTCGCCGTCTCGTTCGCATTCGAGATCCCGCTCGCGGTCTCCACGCCGTCGAAGCAGTCGACGTGACCGCTCTCGTTCACGCTCCCGCTAACTTGGTTTCGTGTCGCTCGCTGTTTGGTTGCTGCAGGGCTTCGGCAAGGAAAATGCCAGCAGAATGATTTTGACTACAGCTCCAGCCAGGTCTCCTGACAAGATGAAGTGTGGTTTTCTTCTCGGCCACGCCACGCTTTTCTTTATTATGCAGTCGTTACGTCACCATTTTTCAATTACTCAACAGGTTTTCACCGGTTCTCGTTGTCTGTTGTGTTCCACTTCTTGCTATAGCATACCTGGGATCCTAGTTGGGACTTGGAACTCTGGAGTTTGGTTCGTTTGCTTATCCGATGGTCTTGCGCCAGAGTGTGATCTCTTGCTGTTTGAAGTAACGCCGGTCCTCTTCGTCCACCAGCACGAGGTTCAAGAAGTACTTGACAGAGAATCGGCTCTGCACGTTGCGGTATGTCGGCGTCAGCGAGTACGGAGAGAGGTACAGCCGAACGGGCACACTCTCGCCCTTAACAGGGGCGCCATCCATGATCTCGAACTTGGTAATGGTCTCGCTCTCACTGTGTCGCTGTGTGCCAGCTCCCACACTCTCACGACGCAGAATGGCCAGCTCCATGTGCTTGATCTTGATCCGCACCAGCAAGAAGAAGATCTTGCCGATCACCACGTCCTTCAAGTGGTACCTGCACGAAAAAGCGTTTAGATGCATCGATGCATTTTTCACAAAATAAACGTTGCATCTTACCTCGACTTGTCGTACTCGAACTCAATATGCAGACAGTCTTCAATGCCCACCTCCATTTTAATGGACCGGTCCACTGGCGGTGGTGGGGCTACTCGTTGCACCCACAAATCTTGCTCGTGCACCAAATTACTGGCATAATTCCCCCTTGCCAACGTAGCTCGGAGTACGTATCTCAACTTCACACTTCGGCCATAGTAACTTTCATGGGGTTTGTCCACTTTGGCAAAATCAAAAGTGAAACTTTCTTCCCCATCGATCACTTCTCCACTGGGTTGAAGTTCTCGTAATGAATTGGTAAACTCATACCCGGCACTGCGATCCACCGGGACCTCAATGAGCCCCAGAAGTTCTAATTTGAGTCCTGTGTGTTCTAATCGTTTGTTAGATTCCACCTTAACGGTTAAAACCCCGCGAATATCTTCATCGTCGCGGAAAAGTGGCAATTCATGGGCTTTCCCACTTTTGGCGTCCTCCAAGCGAGGGATTTTGACTCGGACACGCTGCGCTTCCCCTCAAGAGAGAAATGCAGCTCGGCAGACGGTACACCGAAGCTGAAGAGGTTCTGTGCAGCGTGGAAAGAGTTAGATGCATGAAACGAATGATGCAAGTAAAATGCAATAGATCGAGACTTGCCATGATTGCAGAAGAAGAAGAGTGACTAGAAATGAAAAAGCTGTTTGATAGATAGAACTGTCAAACAGCATATTCAAGTACTGATGCATATTAACGCAATATAGTACAAATAACTGGTAACTTGTTATCAGGGGTAAGTTCCTCAGTAACCTCATGTACTAGAACTGGTACGATACCAGCGACTTAGGCATCCATCCGAACATGACGCATCCTCTTAACCTTCTTCACAGAATGAAGCGGTCTTGACGTTAAAAACGTGGGCAGGTAATATGCGACTCTCTCTTCGGTGCCCGTCTTGAAATCGACGTCAGAGTATTTGTCCACATCGCCCAGAGGCACGCGCATCTTGTCCGATACAACGCCGTTTTCAACGCGGTAGAACTCTGCGTACAGTCCGGGTGCAAGTTTCGTCGTCGGTGTCGCGCCATTCTTGGTTGCGGGGCTCCAGCAGTAACGAGATTGCTGCTCACAAGTAGAATCGCTATCATCGACAACAGAGTTTCGGTAAAACGCATCGTCGTTTTGGAAAGAGTGTGGTGCTTGGTATTGATTGAGGGGTGGAGCTCCAATTCGAAAATGAAGTTTTTGGTCCGCCAAGGCAACAAGAACCTGTTTACGACAAGGAAACGACGAGTCTTCCCTGGCGAGCAGGCGAGTGCACATCCGGAGACAGCGAAAACTACAACAGTATGGGATACTCCTTAGAGGCGTGCTGGTGTTGAATTAGCGCGTGTGATACTTGCAGTGCATATACCGGTGGTAGATCGTATTTGCACTACGATCGATCAAGCTGTTCGACAAGCTCATTTGACGTCCAAGGCCCTGCAAACCAGTGTCAGCAATAGCGAACTCAGCTAGAGTCTCTGATCTACTTTCCAAGCATCTAATAAGTTTCCTGGCAAACCGTAAACAATTAGGATCGCACGTTCACACCACATTGCGTGTGATGTATATAATGACGGCATTTGTGATAGTAATCAGATCACGATCCTATCACATGTTGTGATTGGTTTGATTGATATGGATACATTTGGGAGCTCTGATTCAATGTGTTCTTCTGCTACTTCTTACTATATCGACATAGTCGATTGTATAGCGTGCCGCAGGTTAATTCTTCAGCCCGCTTGGGTTTTGTTACATACAGCTTAGACAACATCACTGAGAAGACGATGTCGAATACCTTGTCGGCAGCAGGGATTTGGAGAGCAGAAGCTGATGCTACCCCGGTTGGCAGAGCATTTCTTTCTACAGCAAGTATCTCCAGGAACCCAATCACTTTACACACTCGCGAGTGCCTCATTCGATGCGCTGGGCAGATGTCGTGCTGCTTACTTAATAACCTATACGGACGAATCTCGGTGTCTCGGTCGCCGAAGAACCAGAGATTCCACATAACTTTCACATTGGCTCGGGCTGGAGGAGCGCTTTGCGCCACAGCAGCAGAATCCTCAGCGTCTCGCTTTCTTTCGCCCGCCATTTGATCTTTAATCTTGCTGGAATGAAAGGTCGCTTTGTGTGATCACTTCGATATCACAAACGCCGTGAATCTGACACATTAAATACAAACCATAGTGAAGTCAAGTCACACGTCCCCAGATTGCACACAGATTTCAGGCAACTATGATAGTATCGTATCACACTTCACTGCCAAAATATCATGGTATTATCACAAATGCAGCGGATGTGAACGTTTGAGAGCAAAACCTGACGGTCAAGAACACTGCACACACAAACAACTGAATGTTCACCTGTAGTCCTATCGAGGTGAATTATTTGGGGAGTCTACACCACGCGTTGATAAAGCAAAACAATTTACATCTTCGCGTCAATCAACATGTAGACACACATATTATCTTGGCCGTGCAATCGCAATCTTACATCACCAGGAAAACTGTTGCACTTCGATTCAACCCGGGATTTGGTCCAGCCGACTTGTGGCGTTGCTCGGCAACTTGACACGCAACTCGTTTCAGCTTCTCTTTGTAGTAAACGGTTTTTTGAGCAGGTACATAGCTGTATTGTCAGCCTTCCGGCGTGAATAGCGTTGGGGTTGCCGACCGACCTCAACAACAGCTTCTTCAAGCAGCAACCCGTGACACACCAAGCGATGGCGGTGGCGTGAACAGCTCCGATCACCTTCAACATGCAAGTGCGGCTCAAGCTAGCTCGACACGCGACTCGACTAGCATACCAACACTTTAACGAACAAATCTGCAACCCACGCGCGCACGAAGATCAAGGCGTCGACGCTCATCGCCACGACCGCAATCACGGGCTTGAAGAAGTACTTAGTGTTTGTATAGCAAGGTGGAGTTCCTAGAGCGGGGTCCTAGGAGAAACAAGAAACAACAGGGCACGAAAACGAAACAAAAAATATAACCATTCTGCAATTTTGCCCTCAAACCCAGACTACGACAACAACAACTACAACAACTAAGACCGCTACGTAACCACTTTCAACGACCTCTTCACCGTCGACTCACTGAGAAGTCGACAATTGGTAGCACTTGTTGGTCAAATCGGGGAGGCGGTTCTGCGGTACCAGAAGCTCGGACTCGGCGGCAGTGGTGGCCACACTAGCCAGCTGTAGTAAGGACATCTACGGCAAGTCAGCACTCGCAATACTCAAATAAACGAAGACCATGGAAGAAGGCGCGGCCTTGGGTGCGGGTAGCACCATGACGCCTGAGACTGCTGTGGCGACGCTCGCCACGGAGAGTCTCAGCAGCAACACGAAATGCGGCAGCTGCTGCAACACCAGCAGCAAGTGCTGGACACGATCAAACCCGGAGGTTCCGGTGAGAGGCGTGTGGAAGGCATTTCGATGCCGACCAACTACGGCAAGATTGGCGAATCACTTCAAGTCTTCTTGCGACAAGTGCAGCTGTACTTCAGTGCGAAAAACATTGATGTGCACGCTGCAGACAATCAGACTCGGCTGGTAGCAATGGTTGCAACCAACCTGAAAGGTCAGGCTGCGGCATGGTACACCTTTCACCAAGGGAAGTTTACAACGCTGAATGCTCTCGCCGAGGCACTACAAGCGGAATTTGTCCCACCAGACTTGCAGGAGAGGTTGAGAGCCGAACTTTGTCGCCTGAAGCAGATCCAGTGCGCGAACCTGGAGGAATATGTGGCAAAATTCAGGCAGATAATTTGTCAAGTCCGGGAAATGAGTGCAATTGACCAGATTACCTGGTTCGTGCACGGACCCGTGACGAGGACACGAGAGGAAGTGTCACACCGCAGGTGTGCTACAGTGTCCAAAGCAATTGCTGTCGCGTTGGAATTTGAACGCTCGCATGCACATGAGCGAGGTGATCGTGTCAATTTTCGTTCTCGACACGATGACAGGCCTGCGGACGCCGCTGTTCCGATGGAAGTGGATAATGTCAACGTCCGGAATGTGAGCCGTGAAGAATGCCGTTCGAAGAACTTGTGCTTCCGTTGTAAGAAGCCTGGACACAGAATGAACGACTGTCGCGTGAAACTACCGTACGAGAAGGGTTCTCGATATGAAAACAAACCACGCACCACATCCATCAATGCAGTCAAGGTGGAAGTGTGTCCGGCCACGGAGTTACAACGTATTGGCTCGGTTGAGAGCTTTGATGGTTTTGTACGCCATAACATGAAGCTTAAAGAGGTCGCAGCTTCGATGACAATGGACGGGATGATCTGCAGCAACGTGTCGTTCACAGAATATGATTTACCTGCGTCTCACGATGTGATACTTGGCAAACCTTGGCTCACTCGGTTTAGTCCGAGAATCAACTGGCGAACGCACGCAGTGACATTTGCAACATCAACGGCAACTTATCCAGATATCCGGGCAGGGTACGTGCATGTACCAATGTCGGACGAGATGACAGCACACTTGGCAGCACCATGCTTCACTACGGGATATGACTTCTATCACGTTAAGGTGACGCCTGCAGGACCAAATGGTGACAATCCAGCAGAAATTCAGAGTCTTTTGAAGGAATTTGCGGATGTTTTCCCTTCGAGGTTGCCGTCCGGATTGCCGCCCGAACGCCAAGTAGAGTATGAGCTCAAAATGTAATCGGACGCTCGACCGAGCAGCCGAGCCCCTACCGACTTTCGAAGACGGAGCAGGAGGCCTTGCGGAATTTTGTCGAGGACTTGTTGGAGAAGCAGTGGATCGAGGTTAGTGATTCTCCGTGGGTGTCAAATGTTTTTGGAGTCCCGAAACGTGACCCTGCTACTGGAAAATTGATAAGTCGACGTGAGTGGCTCCGAAGTGGCAGCAGTACGTCGCCAATACACTGGGTTGTTGATTATCGATACCTAAACAGCCAGACTTTGGTGCCGAAGATTCCGTTGCCCAACATCGACGAGCTTTTCGACAAGATGGCCGGCGCAGTTGTCTACTGTGTGATTGATTTGGCTCAGGGCTACCACCAAATGCGGGTGAAGCCAAATAGTAGACCGTATACTGCTTTCCGCACGGACCAAGAAACTTTTCACTGGTGCGTAGCACCAATGGGGGTTGCCGGGATGCCGGGAATTTGGTCACGACTGATGCGACTTCTGCTTGGAAAGTTTTCTTTTGTGGTCGTTTACCTCGACGACATCTGTGTCTACTCTGAGTCGATCAAGGAGCATGTACAACATCTTCGTGCGGTGTTTGAAATACTCCGTGCTGAAAAGCTGTACGCCAGACTTGAGAAGTGTCATTTCGCCCAGACTTCTGTTAACTTTTTGGGGGCACACAATTTCTAGTCACGGGCTACAAGTGGATAAGGCTAAGACGGAAGCAATTGAACTGTGGAAAACCCCGACAACTGTGAAAGAGTTGCAGAGCTTTTTAGGACTCGCTGGGTACTACAGGAGATTCATTCACCGATTCGCAGATATTGTTCTTCCGCTCAGCGACTTGGTAAAGAAAGACAAGGTCTGGGAGTGGACAACATACCAAGAGAACGCATTTGTGGTGATTAAAGCTGCTCTGCAGCAAGCACCTATTCTTCGGCTGCCTGATTTCACCGTGATTTTTGTCGTGACCACTGACGCGTCGAAGCAATGCTGCGGAGGTGTGCTTTCTTAGCGGCACGAGGGCTTTGATCACCCGGTCGCTTTTTACTCAAAGAAGCTTGGCAAGCATGAGTTGAACTGGCCCGCTCACGAAAAAAAGCTCTTTGCAATTAAGCTCGCGCTTTCGAAGTGGCATCACTACTTGCACGGCCGTCATTTCCTCGTGTACACAGACAACATTGCCTGCCGATGGTTTCTGCAACACCCATCTGTGCCAGCCAAACTTGCACGTTGGTTGGATTTCTTCGCGCAATTCGATTTTGAGTTGCATCACGTGAAAGGCGTGCAGAATATCGTGGCAGACGCTCTTTCGCGTCATGATTCCGAAGCCGCGATGAGTGTGGTAACCCAACCAGGTACAGAACAAGCAGATGCGAGTGGCGCTCGAATTCTAGCGACCACGATCTCGAAGTCAGCGTCATTGATATTCGCACGTGCACCGAAGCTTGTAGGCACCCGCAGCAGAAAATTCACGACCATCAACGAGTCATGAATGATCTCGTCTGTCGTGATTCTTATGACTTGCATTTTCTTCTAGATGACCAGTCACGGGGGGTGAATAGTGGGCGAAAGCAACCGTTTCTTCTCCAGCAGCGTGTTGCTCTGGAGATGCACGCCACGACACGATATGCAACGACAATTGCGCTATCCAGCAAAGACAAGTCGTGCTTCACCGAGGCGTACCGTTTAGATGCTGCTTACAATTCGCTTGATGACAACACGAGTCACGAAGTCGATGGGGTTGAACTTTATCGAAAGGATGGCATCGTGTATCGTCGAAGCAAAGGTGCTGTTGACACTATCTGTGTACCCCAAGACTACGTGCTTCGAACCCGGATTCTTAGCGAATTTCACGATGGTGCAGCACACCCAGGAGAACCGCGGACACTAGCCAAGGTGTCGCAATGGTACTATTGGGAGGAGTTGGAGACGGATGTCAATGACTACGTACGAAGTTGCTTGACGTGCAATAAATTCAAAGTGTCGAGCTCTCGAAAGAAAGGAAAACTGATACCGCTCGAGGTTCCTGCTGAATGTTGGGAGCATGTAGGCGTTGACTACATTACTGGTCTGCCGGAGTCGAATGGTTATGACTGTATTCAAGTCGCAGTCGACCTTCTTTCAAAACGGGCGAAGTACGCACCGATGCATTCAACTGCAACGGCAGCTGACTGTGCACGAGTCTTTTTCGATTCCGTTGTACGGCACCACGGATTACCTCAAGTCATTGTCGTGACCGCGACTCTCGTTTTACTGCGGCATTTTGGCAAGAGTTGATGAAGCTTATGGGTGTTAAGTTGCGAATGACTACAGCACATCGTGCACAGGCAGACGGTCAAGTGGAGAGGCAAAACCGTGTCCTCGAAGACTCTCTTCGCTGCATGACTAGCATCCATGGATCAGACTGGTCTACATTGCTGGGAACGATTGAGTTTGCACACGCAACACTCGTAAGTGCTTCGACTGGCATGACGCCTTTTGAAATCGATTGTGGCCGTACCGCCAGACATCCAGGAGTCACAAACTTCGACAGTACAGTGCGGTCTGCACGCACAAAGGCCGGATTTGTTTTTCAATGTGCTAAACGGCGACGTGAAGTTGTGGAACGTGCACAACAAGCTCTGCTTGACGCCAAACAGAAGCAGAAAAAATATTACGACAAACGTCGGGCGGAGCCGGACTTCAAAGCCGGTGATCTGGTATTGTTGAAAACAGAGTATCTGTCATTTCGTCAAGTGGCATACAACACAGAACTCACTAAGGCGAAGCTTGCGGCGCGATTAGTTGGCCCTTTTGCGATCGAATACATGGTGAATGAGAACGTGGCTAGACTGAAGCTTCCGAAGCGATTCCGACGCATCCATCCTTCGTTCAACGTGGAACTTTTGTCGCCATATCCTGAACAACCGGAGCGCTTTCGCTCACGTCCGAAGCCCAAAGAATCCCCTGTTAAGCTACCTGATGAAGTTGATGACGACGGCATGCGAATCGTGGAAAAGTTAATCGCTAAACGCCAGTTCAATAGGAAACCTGAATACTTGCTGAAGTGGCTTGGTGAGCCAATGTCAGAGTGTACATGGGAACTGGAGATAGACATCAAACATGTCGTGCATTGGCGACGTCTCGTTCGCGAGCTGCGGGAGCAGCAACGTACTAAGCGCAATTCATCCGGGGAGATTGTCAGCCTTCCGGCGTGAATAGCGTTGGGGTTGCCGACCGACCTCAACAACAGCTTCTTCAAGCAGCAACCCGTGACACACCAAGCGATGGCGGTGGCGTGAACAGCTCCGATCACCTTCAACATGCAAGTGCGGCTCAAGCTAGCTCGACACGCGACTCGACTAGCATACCAACACTTTAACGAACAAATCTGCAACCCACGCGCGCACGAAGATCAAGGCGTCGACGCTCATCGCCACGACCGCAATCACGGGCTTGAAGAAGTACTTAGTGTTTGTATAGCAAGGTGGAGTTCCTAGAGCGGGGTCCTAGGAGAAACAAGAAACAACGGGGCACGAAAACGAAACAAAAAATATAACCATTCTGCAATTTTGCCCTCAAACCCAGACTACGACAACAACAACTACAACAACTAAGACCGCTACCGTAACCACTTTCAACGACCTCTTCACCGTCGACTCACTGAGAAGTCGACATGTATGCACTGTTTTCCAAGCCCCGAGAGGGTAAGTACACAAAAAGCAGCTCGACTCGAGAGAACCAAAGTGAAAAGTAGCAAACTCTGATTCATATTATTCCCACTTCTCTGTCGTTTACACCCGTTTTCGCAGTACTACTAGGAAATACGTACTAATCGAGAAGATCACCGAGTCGTTGTGAATAATGCGCGTCGCCCAACAACGTGGTTACCATTTGGTAAACGCCTTCCTCCGTCGACTTGGTTCGATCCGATAAAATGTCGTTCATGAAGCGAAAAGCGTTCGCTGGGCATTGAAGTGAGAGGACAGCAATCTCTTTTGCTGGAGTAAACCAGAAAAAATACCAAACCTTGTTCAAATCCGTCAAAAGTCCGACTGGAGCCAGACTTACGTACGGCTGTAGCTCGACAAGGATCATCTCAAGCACAACTTGATTGCAGTACCTTACTCGGTTCATTTCGGTGATATCCTTCTTCACCTCAATGATAAAACGAGCTGCAGGGCGTATTCGGAAAGACTTGGCTAACCACTCCTCAGCAATCATCATGTCGGCAGTACCGTGCACAGTGAAGTGCATCTTGCCGTTCTTGGTGGTTGTAAGCAGATCTTTCTGCTGTGTCTTCCAAGCGGTATATCGGTATGGAGACCTCAAATGCTGCACGTGCGAGTTTTGGATCGGTCGTTGACGAGACTGTTGCAGGTGCCAAAAGCTGGAAGGGCCACGTGAGCCAAGTTCCAGGGGGAGGGTTGGTGGGGGTTGGGAGGTTCTCAGACGGGGTCAGGTTTGCACCGCTAACACCTTCAACTAACCCCTATATTTTTTAGTGCAGGTAAATCTACATGCAACATGGACGTCGGCGAGCGACGACGCCACCCCCGGCACGACGCCTGCTGTATGGCTCCTGTGCCAGTCGCAGTACCGCCATAAGAGAATGGGCAGATGCTATTGTGGTTGGTGAGGTTTATCGTTTCTGCTCTGGCCTCCAGCAGTCGGCCAGAATGGGTGTTCCATCGCTAGAACGTGTTCGTGGAGAACACCTAGAAGTAATGCTATACCTCTTCTTCTAGCTTAGATATAGCTTTCTAACGCGCAAGCAGCTTACAATTCATTCATTAGACTCCAACGACAAATTATACACACAATGGTGGTCATCGAATTAATCCCTGTTGGGCTGTACGTACACTTCGTTCCGAAGCACTACCAGTATAAATGAGGACGCCTCAACGTTCAGTCCGAAAGCTCTCCGTCCACAACTGGCTGTTTGTATGTTGGAGCTGACGAACGCTAATATAGGGGCAACTACTTTCGGGACCGGAAAATCACACTGGGAAATCGGATGCGAAGGAGATTTCTAAACAAAGTAAAGCTTGGGCTCAGATCGATTGATACATTTAGACTGAGGCTGATGATGATCGCTGCCAGTAAAGTAAAGGTAAAGGATAATATACAGTGTTCTTATCCGGTGTAGTGACCAAAATCTCGACTCGCGAACTTCAATCGGCAAATCTCGCAGTAACTGGGAATGGCTACACTATGCATTGAACCTATCCTCCATCATACCACGTTTCCATATCCCATCATCTGTCATTCCCGTTCTACCAGGCACTGGCCCAGGAAACGTCATGGCGCCCTCCTCCTGTCCACTGCTGGCCGAGAGCCGCCAGCTCATCGACTCGTTGGGCTACGTGGACACGGAGTACAACTCTCCACATAGCCAGCAGCAGGTGCAGGCGCTGATCCTTGCAGAGATGGCTACATTCTCCCCTCCGCAAGACAAGTACCTGGCCTACCTTCCGCCCTACCACCCTACCTTCGGAGGTAGAACGAGTCTCCAGACCGAGTTCAAACGAGTGGTGGCAAGTGTCCCACTGGACGCCATTGATATGAATCGGTACCAGGTCAAAGAGCCTACCGGGGAGAAGGTAGAGTGCTGGGAACAAGCCGTCAAGAACCTCCAAGTGGCGGTAGAACACCAGAGTAACAGGTAGGGCGGTCTACCTTGTAGGGTAGAACGAGGTAGAACAAGAATGTGGTTGATACGTTATCCGCGATAACAGTACAGTATTAGAATCTTTTGTTCTTGCGCCCTTCTTTCATAATGTGAAAATATCCTACTTGGCTGTCCTACCTGACAGGCTGTCAGTGACAGCAGCGATCCTCAAATATCGGCGACCAAAGAATTCGTTTCTCTAGTCCGAGCTTCCGCTCAAGAACTCTTGGCTTAAGCTCAAGTTGTAGACGCCGTCGTACACGTCATTTGTGGCAAAATATTGAGTCTGGTACTCAATTGGTAGTGTGAGGTTGAACTCGGGCATCTCCTGCAGACACGACTTGTCCAAGTTGTTCAAATCTCCGTTGTTCTTCACGTATGAAACGAGCAACGTCAACCCGCAGGTTTCGTTGCGACTGCCATCTTCGATCAATGGCGTCGATGAAACTGTATCATGGACGGAGTAGTCGAAAGTGATCAATTCTTTGTTTTCACCATCGAGAGCTTCACGCAAATACTCAGCGTACTTGTTAGGGGTGGCAGGATCCAATTTACCGTTGAGAAGGAGCACGCTGGCTTGCTCAGGAATTGTAGCGCTCTTGTTCCAGTACTGGTCACGTTGGTACAAGATGCCATTGCCCAGATAATTGCTGACGTTGAGCTGGTTACACACTTGTGAGTCTTCTTTCGAGAAAGCACAGTACAGTGGAGTATCCAAGTACACTTCGCTGTCGGAGATACTGGCGTCTGTAAATCGTTTTCTCATCTCTTCGATGGAAGGAGATGGCGTTTCCCACATCTCGGAGAAAATGGTGAGGAAATACAGCAGTGGTGAATAGAAACTATCGTCTTGGCTTGAGTACTTTAGGTCGACGTTTAGAGTCGAGATGAAATGGGTCAACACGTCGACATCCTCGGTAGAGCAACGATTTAGTCGGTACACAGCAGGAGGAATGAGCTTTCGAGCGGTCAATCCCTGAAGTAACCAGCTTAATGCACCACGCAAAATCATTGACGGCGACTCATTTTTGAGGTCGCTCTTCACATTATTCATCAGAGCAGCACACGTTGAGTTCGGGTCGTGGTCAAACTTTGCAATCACCTCGACGAGTGTACTAGCCAGACCTTTCGGTTCAAAACGAGATCGACATTCTTTGTCGTGGTCACAAAGCTCCAAGAAAGCGTCACCGGCTTCACCAAAATCAATGTTCCATGTTGAAAAGTATTCAAACTTGTCTGCAGATGCACCGGAAGAAGTCGCAACGCTATCAAGAACGTATCCAGTCACCGTCGGAGGGTCAAGATGGATAAGGCGCTCAACCCAAGCCGTTCCGTAGCTCACGCCGTACACTGTCGTATTGGCACCATTGGAGTATTGAGCGATAAAAGTCGAGACGTCCATTGCAGCGCTTGTGATCGAAAACGAAGCGAGGTCTCCGTACTTCATCGCCAGGTCTTGGGCACATGCAGGTACTTCTGCAGGATCAATCTTTCGACCTTGAGGGGATCCAGTGGTCACCGCTTGAGCTGCGACACAGTCTAGAAAAGTACTTCGACCAGTACCTCGATGATCCATCGTGTACACGTTCACTTGATCCCCCAGTTGATTGTACAGATCAATCATCAGCGACTCCACTGCGAAACATTCACGTACAAGTTGTACGGTACAACACGTTAGTACACGATAAAAGTTGAGAAACTAAAACCCTCACGTACTTGCAGTGGACGAGTACCCAGGACCCCCTTGTAGAACCCAAACGTTGGTCGAAGTTTCGCACTCTCCTTCCACCGCCAGCATCCGCTTGACGAAAATATCGACAGTCGATTCTGATGCCTCTGTAGCGTCACAAATTCCAGGATAACACAGCGGTGCGATGTACATGGCACACTCGGCCTCAATATCTCCATTACTTCCTTCGTCGGAAAACGTGTAGTCCGAACACGGGTACCAGCCGTTCAGCAGGTTCTTGCTCGATACTGACGAGAGTATCGCCGCAAACACGAGAACTTGAAAACACTTCATGAGGTTGTCGACGGCCGGCAAATTTGAAAGTGCTTGCTAGAAACCACAAACGGGATTGTGCTCAGTCTGTCCGTAGTGTTATGACGTGGAGGGCACACGCCAATGGGATACTTGTTCTTACTGTTCGATAGGGATGGTTCTAGTCGAAATGGTCTGCATCATGAATCAAGGATGTGGTCAGACTGAATAGACTGTCGCTCTTCCACGAGTGAATTGTCAACATGGAGGACAAGCACAACCACTTGATGGTCGATCAATCGTCTCCACTCACACCATCTACATTTGAGCCAAGAAAGGTGCTGCCAAGAACGTGTGCTAACGTACTTCCGCCTCTCTCCATGACAGTCTCCGATTCGGGAACTAGCACGAGACTTGATGCGTTTCGCGTACGCAGTCGGAAGAAACGACTCGAGAGCATAATGCACTCGACAACTTTAGCCAAAGCCGTTGCACGTACCAACGTCCATAGAAGACCTCGAATCACTCATTCGAAGCTTCCTATCGCCATGTTGCTCTCTCCGAAAGGATTCTTACGACTGGCGAGTGCCTGCGTGGGACTCATGCTCTTCATCGTGTCGTGCCTGGGCTTCAACACGTTGAAGTTGTCCGTCTACTCGCTCGACAGCCAAGCCGAGTTCGGTTGTCTCTGCTTCTTGGGCGTCTGCTTCGGGCTCCTCCTCACGTTTGGAGAGTCCAAATGGGAGCTCTTCTTCTTCTTCTTCGGCTTCATGCGGTACCGATTCGGTCGCGCATGCATCTTCGGCGTCAGTGGCATCATGACGGCGATACTAGGCAAGACCCGGAACAACCAGTGCAACTGCAGCGACAACACCATCCTCATCATCGAAGGCGTGGCGCTCATGGCCATGACTGTGCTACAGACTCTCGCCATCTTCGTCTTGGGCAACAACAGCGCTCCAAAACGCAGTAAAGACTCTGCCCAAACGCTTCGAATGCCAGTAGCCACACCACTACCAGTGACGGCACCTCGAAGTACCCCACTACCCAAGGAAACGGCCTCTTTTCAAGCAGTTGTGCAGCCAGTTGTACAAGCTCCAGCTCCAGTCGCAGCTCCTGCAATTCAAGCTTCTCCTGCAGCAAACGAGAACGACCTACCGTCATGGATGCACACGCCTTAAGGGTGTTACCGGTTATGTTGAAGTAATTTTCTCATTTTAAGACCAGCCTTACACAATCTTATTGTATGCTTTCTTTCTATTATTACAAATGTAGACTGTAATTATTTCCCATAGCCACAATAGAAATTGTCGTCTCAGTTCCAACGTATCCAGGAAACCCACCGACAATGGGCGATCTTCCAGAGGACTTCCACGCTCTTCTACGCAGTCTGGACGCCATCGCAGCGGTGCGTTGTATGCGCCTGGATCTCCTCTCTCCAACGCAGTCGTTACTGTCCATTTGCACTCAATATTTACGTCAACAATTTAGTTCTAAAATACCATCTAACTTTTCCTTAAATCCCTTATTTCTACAGGAAGAATGCCCCGAGACGACGCCCTACGCCGCTCAATACCGAGTGATTGAGATTCTGCAGAAGCTCCCAACCACAAATCTGGTCCCTGCTGTACGTGGAGCTCACTAGAAGCTACAGGAGGGTAAAATGAGGGTCTAGGGAGCTAAAATGAGCCTTTGTGGCTTGATTTCCTGCAGGAAAAGGCCGTCGCGGCGGCCAAACTAGGCGCCACGTATCTTGCAGTGGAAGAACCACACAGTACGAGAGATTGCAGTCTCTTTTTGACTCGGTAGAAGCTCTTAACGGAGGTTTTTACTCCTCTGACGTCATATTTCGTGGTATTTTGTCCCTTGTAGACGCTCAGCCGGCGTTGGAAGAGGCTGGCAACTTTTCTTCTCAGAGTTGGCGAAGTTCACGACTGAAATGACAGCGGACGATGGCTCAGAAGGACAGGGGGCTGCTAAAAGTGCAGTTTCCAAGCTATTGACGGAGATTCCTGCAGTGGAAGTGAAGAACGAGCATGAGGAGTTTGTCGTGTACGTGGTGGAGCTGCTGAATCAGTTGGGTGTGCTGTGGTCCAACCGCTCGCGGCCACTGAGAGCGCTGTGCTACCTGTCAGCGGGGCAAAAACTGTGTGAGACGTTTGAACGGAGTCCAGATGACGCACTCGCGGCGGCACAGACCCATACGAACTTCTATTTGGCGCAGGTGTACGGGAGCTTGGCTATGGCAGATGAAGCGGCAAAGTTTTGCTTGTCAACGCTGGAACTGCAGTTGCTGCAGTGTGTGAGTAAGTCTGAAAGTGAAGGCTCGTCGCGGTGTCCTGGCGCGCATGAGTGGGTGCGAAATGCACTAAAGCTTGTGGAGTTCTACCTTGACACCGACAACCCCAAGGATGCAGCCATTTGTCTGAAAGCGAGCGAGTACATGCTACTTCATCATGGCGCTGCCGAACCCGAGGAAGAAGGAGACGAAACTCAGAAACTTCTGGTGGCGGAAGTCTACGCGACCTGGAGTCGGCTGCATTTGCTAACTCTGCAACTTGCTGGAATGCGAAAGGATGGATATGACGTTGATGAAGTGAACTCTGTGCTGCCACGTCCCACAAGCATGGAGAAAACGCTACTCCAGCTCGATCAGGCTCAGGAAGATGGCTCCAAGGGCAATTTGGGCATGGAATTTGTGCCTGCTACTACTATCGAAACGTTTGACCAAGCGCGCGACGTGTTCAAGATGGGCGTCCGAGCTTGTACTCGCGCCAAAGAAGTGTTCGTGTTGGATGGATTCGTCACGCAGCATGTGCGGCTCCTACAGCGCGAGAGTTCGTTATACAAGCGACTGCTTCCGTTCGAAGATGCTCTGGGCCGACAAGTTGCCATGCAGAGACGACGATTGGCTTTGTTGACACCCATGCTTGGCGATACTTTGAACTCTCGCGCCTTCGGAGACTTGCTGCAGGAGCTCTACTTCGAGTGCGCTGAGATCAACGCGGACGTGCTCGAGCTCAAACAGAGCAAGGAGTCGGGCGAGAAGGCCATGGCGTACGCGTTGAAGGCGATTCAGTGCTACCAACAGTTTTTACTCCTGTATTACCCGTCGACGGAGCCGGAAGGGTCAACCAAGGAAGACCCCGCGAGAATCAACGTGCTGCGAGGTGACAGCCAAGTGCAGCTTCCTCCAGGTGAAGCCATGTCTCCAAAGGAACTCCGGACGCTGTTGTTGGGCTACTTCGGTCTGGCTCACGCTTGTGGCAAGGTGACGTTCCCGTCGGACACTGCTAAAACTGTTGGATATTGGCGTCAAAGCCTGGCCTACCACGAAGCGGTGACGGAGCTGGTTCGAAAGTACGAGCACAAGTACCAGGCTCAAGGCAAGAGCTACGCCGCATTTTCCAGACCGAACTGTCAATTTGCGGCGAGATGGCGGAACTTTTGCCCGAGAAGATCAACCAGCTCGTGTTCAACGGCAAGGCGCTCTAACAGACCGACTCGTGTTTATACGGTGCATGCAACAACATGCTTGCTTTGTCCAGTCTTCCTACTCTGCACTTATATGTCCTTGATGATGGAGTTGGTGGCCACGTCGATCCGGAAGCCTGCCTTGGTGAACGCAGTGGACTCGTAGAACTCGCTGAGGTCGTAGATGCCGACAGATTTGGCCTTGGAGAGTAAGTCATCACGCAACACTGTCAGAGTCGTCTCCTTCCGACTCCGGTGGCCAGCTTGGGCATCCGTTTGCATTCGTAGCTGTTGGTACGCGTGCGCCGACTTGAATAACTCGTGCAGTACGTGAAGCAGCAACACGTTGTTGTCCTGGCGATACGTCAAGTACGGTCGGAAAAGGCGTCGCCACTGCCGCTTAAAGGTAAACTTCTGGGCATCACACAAGCTTTCCGTGAGTACTCGGATCGCAAGGGATAAATCTTCGTCGCCTACAGTGTCGCGCAGATGCATTCGGGCGTGAGCTTCTGCCATTCGGAAGAGCGACTCGAGGTGTCGAACGGCCACTGGGACAGCACCCGTGTGTTGGGATGCTCGACGGAGTTGCGCATAGAATGCCTCCACTTTGCCTGTATCTAAGCCACTAGCGAGAACGGGGTTAACGAATGTACGTGCGTACAAAATGTACTTGCGTAGCAGCTCCTGGTCCAGAGTCATACTGGCATCAGCGTCGCCCACTTGCATCGATTGTGTCATAGCGCTCAACTCGTCCTCCTCATCCGCTCCTTCTTCAGCCTCCTCGTTAGTTTTCTTCTTCGAGTTACTGCGCATGTGGCTCGACACGACAAAGTCTGCCAATCGTTCATCATCCACTGGGTCCACCTTGTCTTGCAGGACACAAAGGAGGTCAAAACGTTGAAGAATCGGGTCTGTGAGCTCAACATTTTCTGCAAAAGTTCGTGCAGCGTTGTAGCGTCCGCCGATGGGGTTTGCAGCCGCGATAACAGAGCATCGTGCTTGCAGCGATGTCACAATGCCGGCCTTGGAAACGGAAATGCTTTGCTGCTCCATAGCTTCGTGAATACTTGTACGATCCTGCTCGTTCATCTTGTCAAATTCATCAATCAGACACACGCCCTTGTCTGCCAGCACCAACGCACCACCTTGCAGCACCCACTCTTTCGTGAAGGGATCGCGAGAAACACCAGCCGTAAGACCCACAGCGGAAGCACCTTTACCAGTTGAGTACACGGCACGAGGCGCAGTCTGTTTCGCAAATTTCAGGAACTGCGACTTGGCCGTTCCGGGGTCCCCCACCATCAAAACGTTCAGGTCACCACGAACGCGAGAGTTCTTGATAAACTTTGGCTTTCCTCCAAAGAGAGCAAGAGCCAACGAAGTCTTCACCTGGTGGTGGCCGTAGATGGACGGAGCGATACTGTTAATGATCCTCTGAGCAATATCGGGCTGCTTAGCAAGTCGCAAGATCTGTTTCTTGTCTTCAGCCGTGAGTAGTTGGCTGCCGAGGACGTCTGCACGTCGTTCAACATGGTTAGCCTCGATCACCGTGCGGAACACCGAATCCATCACGCAAATTTAACGTCGGGTCTGGAGTGTTCGTGTAAATGCCAGTTACAGCAATCTCGTCTCCAGGACGGGCCTTGTCAATAAGGTCACCAACCAGCACGACATCCTTGGATCGAGGCACACGGCCAGGAGGGACGCTGCCAGGTGATTCTTGCAGTGTGATTTTCTGAAAGTTGCGGTAGACCGTCTGCTCACTGTTGATCGGGAAGTGGCCGCGGTACTGGCACTCGGGGCAAGCGTTAAGCTTCACTTCTTGCTGGCTCTGTTGCGTGAAGGGTCCCAGCACAGCTCCACAACCTGGGCAATTCACTTTGACCAACTGAAGTTGCGGGAATACCGACGTACGCCTTGTAACCACACCTGAAACCTTGATGAGGAAGTTCAAGTGAGCCGTACGCAAGTCACGTAGCCGTTCCGTGCCAGGGAGGTCCAGAATACGAACGTAAATGTTCTGGTGGATTGTTGAATAGTACGGGAACAGCGCTAGCACCACTTCCTGGGCAACTTCGTCCAAAATCGCCAGCATATCCTTCGGTGCTTCAACCAGCCACGCTGCCACCATCGACATGGTATGAATCACATCGCCAATCTCAATTTCCAACGACTGCTCGTTTCGCTGTGCTAGTTGCACAATCTTCTCGTGATACACCAGTCTGCCCTTGCCATCGGTAAACGTTTTAAGAAAGTTCGAAAGCGTCGTTTGATCTCGTTTCGCGGTCTCTCCATGGCGATCCACTCCTTCAGCGCCACATCAAAGTGTTCCAAGTTAATCCCTTCATCGGCATCTGCATCAGCTCCCAGCTCCTCATATCCCTCGTCTCCTTCCCGAGGACGAATAAACCTGCGCCTATGCGTATCATCCTGCTCCATCTCCTGGTCCTCCTGGAACACTTGGGCAATGCGTCCTTCGCGTGCATCTCGTCGATTCAGTTCGTCCTCCACAGCTCTCTGGTGTCTAGATCCATATCCTCGTACTGCCTGGCATCCAGCATGGCCGTAGCATATCGATCCAACGTCTCCATGCGTCGGTAGTCCTATATTCACACCACAACAACGTAAAACTTCAGTATCTTCCTTAAAACCCCTAAAAAATAACTCTAGAGGCCTACATCTCGGCGTTCTCGCCCAGATCTTCTCCGTCCACGTCGTCGTCCAGCTCCATCTTCACTGAAATACTGTCTCTCTCGCTCTTGGATGTCCAGTTCGTCCACAATCTCCTCGTCCAGCTCCTCCGCCTGCTCTCCGTAGTCGTCGTCGCCCTCGTGCTGCTCCTGCTCCATGTCCCCACCACAAAAGTCTCCACGTCGTCGTCGTCCTCTCCATTGGCGATTTGGGACAGAGACGGGGACGCGGGGGCGTCGGAAGCGGGCGCGGCGCGCCGCGGCGTAGCCGACGTCTCTTGCGGCCCCGGGCGTCGTCTTCGTCGCTCTCGTTCTCGCTGTCCTCGAGGCCGTTGGCGAGCGTTTGGGTACTGGGCTGTAGAACAGACGCAGGCGCATCCGATGCAGGTGGTGCGGCAGCTGTAGAGCCCTAGGGGAGGACGAGGTAGAGCGCGGTGTAGCTGGAGGAGACGCGCCGTTCGAGTCCATGACGGTAGGATTGGAAAATGGCGCCAAAAAAGGCTTCCCGCCAAAATACGACGATGTGATTGGATGGAATGGAGGATATTTGGACCAATTAGAAAGATGGAATGGAAAGGAACTTAATCCGGAATTTATACAAAATAAACCTAGAAAATAACAGTAAAACGGGTCAAAAAGTGAAGATACGACCCCAAAATGGCGATCAACACTGGGTCTAGAGCAAAACCAATCTCCACCAATGTTTTTACGGGGGATTTCACTGCTCTGCGTTTCTTATGGATAGTTGAAATGCGCTAGAACACGTTCACGGAATGACTATCAGAAGCCAAAGAGATCGATTTCATCAAGTGGGTGCACTCCGTAATTGGTCTTTGAAAATGGGGACTTCCTTCTTCTGTAGTTGTCTTCAACATTCACTATCGAACAGAAACCGAATCTCTAGCACGTTCACTTTTCTTCGGAAGTTGGTTTGGAAAGCCTCAAGCAAGCGAGTCGGACTTCTTGAACTTTACGAGGGGTTCGACTGGGTGGTTCCTTCTTCTACTACGAAGTTCAGTACGTCGACAGGAGTTTATTCCTTAAGACTTGGAAATCTTCTTTGGAGTCTACTCAGTTTCGTGGTCGCCTTTTTGAATAGGAGGAAGCAATACGTAAC